>CM074968.1:8867910-8897648 GCA_037577455.1 Pangasius macronema | reverse complement strand
TAACTGTACTAGCTATTTTCACTCACCAGAGGCACCAACAATCTCTGCTACTTCCATTTCTTTTTATGAGAGGTCATATAGGGTGGGATAAGATGAGTAGGATAAGTTTTTCTTTTATTTTTCTGCACCAACTGTAGGAACTAAAGTTGTGAGTGGGGAACTGAAGAAACTTTAGACCACACGCACCTAGGATTTGTCCGAGGAATCATTAAACCAATCGTTTGAATTTGCTGCTTTATCATCCTACCTGGTTTGCACAGAATTGAGAAACTTGCAGATCTGCTTTGTGCACATGCGTAGAAAACAAGTGGTCATCTATCACTTTATCACTTGCTAGTGTGAAAGTAGGGTCAGTCTAATTCAGCTGTAAAATGGATGGTACTGTCGCTACCAAGACCCATTAAAAATTGCAAAATATAACACTATTGGACCACTTTTTTGTATATAAAGTAGCACATTGCATAACATAAATAAAATATGACCTGTGAACGTCTGTGTATGTGAATCTCTTTACTAATTTTTTGACTCCATGGACAAATTTAATGAAGTTTTTAATGAATACACTGACCACCAAATGTAAGTCTCTTTTTTCAGGCTTTGTCAACAACAGTCATTAGTGTGTCTCAGGAACACACTGTGCTAATGCCTTGCAGGTCACTGCCATAATGTGAATCCAACCAAGATCAAGGCATGGAAAAATAACAAGGACCTAGGGAGAGTGGTGACTAATGAACATGTGTTTTGACACAGCACCCAAGCAATAGCAATGATGCTACACCTGGACAGCAGGGAAAAATAAGAAGATGAAAGGTCTGATAGCACTTCAGAAATTTCCTGCTGTTATTATGTGTGAATCTATGGAGCAGAAAAGAGAATATTTGATGTCAAAATATGAAATGGATGCAAATGTAAAGAAAAAAAAAAAAAGTTTATCTGCATGCTAAAAAAAGAAGTTTAAAAGAATCAATTTGCTTGTTTGTTTGCTTTTGCTTCTCATTTTCAGTGATTTTTTTTTCCCCTTCAGATGTCCACTGTTCAGCTAGCATTCGGATGGACAGATTTTCACACCATCAGCCACATGATATTTCTGTTAATAGTGCTTTCAAAATTGTTTTATAAGATTCTATCTGGGTTAAGAATAAACAAAAGATAGACATTTATAATATAATTACAAATGTAATTGATATAATTTATATACCTTTATACTAAGGTCACACAATGACTGTGTCTCTGTAAAATGTGGGTTTTGATCTGGTGTGATCTGGATGGCTAGAATATCTACACCTCCACAGCTGCTTTCACACAGTTGAAGTCTAACAAGCTGCTGCATCTAATGGTTCAATTGTCATTGCTGCAGAGAAGATAGGGTCCATACCTCTGATATCACACATATTATAAGAAAGTTATGAATGAGAACTTTCCATAAGAAAATGTGACTGGGACTAGGAACTTGTCAATAATCTTGACATAAATGACAACGATGGCAAGAATCTTTCTCTGAAGAACGCTCACTGTCCCAGATGATAAACTTCAAGACTCTGAAGCTTGTGTCCAGCTAAGTGATATGCAAGAAATACAACATGACAGGTCATACCGTTATAATAAAATAATCAACGACTTCTGACCAATTAGATTGGAGAATTTAACAGCATTATGATACAGCAACGCTCTGTGACCGGTGGATGGAGCTTTTGAGACTGAGAATAAAACCTCACTAGCATCAGATTCATGGCTTTATTTGCATTCAGAGCTCAGGCTCTTTTACACTAAGGACTCTTTCACCACTACTTTTGGTTCGTTTGCTAATTGCTTTGGTTTGTTTTCTCACTGCACATAATTAAACAAACCAAAAAGCAATTCAACGGCTGAGGATCGTCTAGGGCTGAAAACGTATTCTTAAAACATCTTTATTCACTGGTCAAAAATACGACAACGGAGCCAAGTAGACAAGCCTCTGTCAAGTGTGTGTAGAAATCATAATCACTCGAGCACAGAGAAAACAGACCCACACTCAATATATTACGAGATAATTACAGAAATTACAAGTTGTAAATTGTGTATCGTAATTTGTGTATCGCATCTACTGTTTATTTTCTCTCTTCTGGCTCAGTTTGCGCCTCGCAGCTCAGTTCAGAATTGAATCGCTTTCTCAGTGGAATCGATCTGCGCTAGTGTTTGATTAGAACTGTACCAAGACTGCCTCGCGGTGAGGGTCTCGGACCAGTTGTTTGGGTTCGCATCTGAGTTTGATTGCTGTATTCTCACCTACGCAAACGAACCGTACCAAAGGAACCGTACCAACCAGGGTTCAATTTAAACAGACTAAACACTGCACCTAAGAGTGTATCTTCATGTTCACAAATTGATGGCAACTGTTGCTTATAAGTTTTTTTCTCCGAATCTGAAGGTCTTTTGTGTGCTTCATTACTGCTTTAGAGGAATAAGAGCTTTTCTTTTTTTCGTTCAGTTTCAGGTTTTTTCTGCATACAGTGTTCATGCAACGAAACCAGATAGAAGATCTCTGCAAACAAAGACTAACCTTTCTGCTAGACGTTTCTGCTGGAATATCTTATAAAAATATATTTACCACTGGGAACAATGAACATCATATGATTTAAGAAAACTGAAACAATTCAGATGCTACAGAGGATATGTGATATTTCTCTCACTGGTTCTTCTCTTGTCTTTCTTACACTTTGCACTACTTCGAGCTATCTACTCTGGTTTACTCTGTGCTTGTAAGAGTTCAGATTTTGCTGCTGCGATTCGATTGAAAAATAAAACAGTGTACACATTTTATACCTCAAATGTGAATTATCGATATTAAAAAAAATGTTTTGATAATTATTATTACACTTTTATCCTTAAGGCATACTTCATAGGGAGATACATAGCTACATATCCAGAACAGTGATATGTTCTGCCAAGCAGTTGGTTAAGACTTTCTGCCTAGTTTGCCGACGTTATTAATCATTAAATGTGGCTAAATAGTAAATGACTTGTCTCTCTAAACTCCAACCTAACAGCAGATACGCTGTATAAGAAATGTTTTAAGCCCCATCCACTAATGTAATGCATTAATATACAGAAGCAAAAAAAGGAATTTCAGAAGCAGAAAACTTCAAAATCTGTCCATAGATATTATTATATAGATTCTTACATTTTAATTTCCAAAGACTCGTCACTAGAAAACATCATAACCCTTTAATCACTTTCATTGCAGAGCGTAATTCATGGTTGAAAAATTCATGGTTTGACTTGCCAAAGAATTCAGAACATCTCTATGGTAAGTGTTTTTTTTTATTCAAGTATTCAACTTGAAATTTTAAAACAATATGACAGGTAGAGTCGTTGCACCTGGAGGTTTCAGATGGCCATTATCCTAAACAGTTTTGATTTATTATCTATTACAAATAGACAGAAATCATCATTTTTTTGCATACTGATAGATAATTTGAAAGGAAATATAAAATGGTGCTTGAGGTTGGAGCTCTCCATGTCTATTAGCATTGTAGCACATCCAATAATGGGGAAGCATTCGCCTTGCTGTGCTCTCATTGTTTAGGACTGCATGTAGGGCCTTCTGTTGATATACATCTTCAATTCAATTTGTAGCTTGACAGCTCCCTGCTTTCTCCACACACCAGGTGCTGACTGCTAATATTTACAGAGATAAAGCGCTCGCTAGCTCACTGCCAATTCATCTCAATTGTTCAGCACTATTTGAAGGAATCAGATGTGTTACAGTTCTGTCTCATCCCTTTTTTATCCTTCAATCAAACGTTGGATTTGTGAGGAATCAAAGCAAAGAAACGCCATGGGATGAACATAGGACCTATATTCACAATGTGCTTTCAGCAGGCTTTGTCTTTGTGGCAAATCCATGGCTTCAGAGATCAACAGTGTCAAAACAATAAGCAAATTCAGTTTTCTTTCTTTTTTCTTTTAATTTTTGTGCTTGTATTTTTTCATAATAATCTGAACATCAAAGGGCTCGGTTTTTCAGCCTGCATCAGACCCTAGTACTTTATTTGAATAGCAGCTATAGCTATAGGACCTTTATAACGCATCCATAAGCACTGCATTAACCTTGTGAGGTAACGTTAGATGTTTTTATAGAAAAAAAACATGAAATTGTATTGTTATGTGCTATCTTTTTTTGTTTGCTTTGAAAAGGTGCTTTATTAGGGATGGCACTTTATTAGGAATGGCACAAAAATTGTACTTTTTTTTTTTTTTAGCTAAAATCCTTCAGTGGCATCTCTAATAAATATACTTAATTTGATGTTCATTATATACCAGTCTAACTGTTATGTGTTAAGTCAAACATATACCATATTATTTCACATTAATGAACTCAAAACTTTGTCTATTCACGTTGACAAAAGGTAAGGCCACATCTTTCAAGCAAGAAAATTGAGATGAGAGATTAATAATGTGAGATGGAGGAAAGAGGGTGGGGCTTTAACAGGAGTATATAATATTGGACAGTTCAAAACACCTACATAACTGTCAATCATGCCACATTCATAATTTGACTGGCTCATCTGCAGTTTTTATTGGGGGTAAAAGAAGACTTTCTGCAGAAATCTTCAGTGCTAAGTCGTAGCAGCATACAATGTTAAAATTTGACATTCCTATGCAAAATATATAAAGGTTGGCAGGTCTGAAAAGATGAAAAAAAAAAAAGATGAAAAGTCAGTTATTATAACATACACTGACACATCGACTTTAAGAAACTATACATATGTTTACCAAAATGACATTAGTTAGTCCTTTAACTGGCAGCTGAACCACATGGTTACACACATTTATCAGTGTAATTCCAATTTTTATTGTTAATAATTTTTGTCCTCAACTTTTCTATTTATCTCAAAGGATTACAATACAAAAAGTGTTTTTGAGATAATAGCTTATAGCATATAGCTACTTTGTCAAAAATAGATATATAGCATATAGCTTTGAAATCAGTATGAAAACCGGACATTGATATCACCAGCGCTACTCCTCATTTATCAAGTTACTGAGGTAAAATGTTAAAGGTTATTAAAAATCTTGTTTTTGACTTTCCACCCTTGATAGCATGAAGGTATAATGTTACAGTAATGTTCCTGCATTTATATACGAGCTGTGTTACCGCACGGTCACTTGGTTGCTAAACTGAAGTGACTTAGCAGGAGTTCATGCCTGCTGTCAGCTGTGAGCTTGATGTTTTTATCAAGGTAACTTCTTGTTTTACAATTGCCAAAAAATATATTAAAAAATATATATCAATAAAAGAGAAATCCGCACTCATGAACCACAATCCTTAGGGTCCATAAGAAAGAGCAACTAATTAGCCAAGCTCACAAACTGAGCGGCTAACTAAGTTCAACTTTTGTGAGATGTTTTACTAAAATGTGTAGAATAAAGTTTCTAAATATGTGTATAAAACATGAAGTATATTTTATTTTGTATTTTTTTATATAGAAGTCTTATAGAAGGTGATAGTCACGTCTCGTCCTGTCTAGTATACTTAAGTACCTAAAGATATTTTATTGTAATTTCATATCTAAACACTTGGAAAAGTTTACAATCAAAATTCTTGAAATCTGTAGTTGCAAAATTAATGGCATACTACTGGGCCATTGTTCTCAATAGGTGCTTCTACTGTTACAGTAAACAAAGCTCATGTCAGGTAAGGTGCCAGTTTAAAAGAAAACACAGTGCTAAATGCAGTCAGTATGCCTAAAGATGTATTAAATCTCACTAGTTAAGTGTGACACAGTGAAGGTCAGGCTTTATCCATGCTGTTGGATAGATACATGCTGTAACGAAATTGATTTTATGCAATACTTATAAATGTGTTACGAAGGTCCAGTGTTGGTACACTTCAAATTGTGTTGCCATCTTATACCTGCATGTTTTAAATATAAGCTGCACTAAGGTGAATTGGTAGGGTATTTAGATTATACACTATGTTTTATGCACTATAACTCAATATCAATCCTTAATGTTAAATTCTGTAGTTCCATTTTTAGGGCAGTTACTTGATATTTTCATAGTACTTCAATATTGCAAACCAAATATGACTCAAGAAATTGGCATTCCCAACACCATTACAACACCAATGTCTTGAGGCACAAGCCTTTCGAGGAGACTTTCCTTATCACCTTGGATTTATTTTCCAAGCTGAGGCTCAGTGTTGGTGTTTCCACTCTGCAGATGATGGTCTTTAGTGATGAGCTGTGTGAGATACTCTCACAGCGACCTCGCCACATAAGCCAGCAGTCATCCCTAAAGACAGTACAGTGCTGCCATGACAGCCAAACCCGTTTCCCAGCAGGCTGAGCTATAGACACTGCAAATTAGAGCAGTCATCAAGCTCAGACAGCTGGGACAGGAGTTAAGACTGAGCTAATGGTAGGAGGAGGTGAGAAAGAAGTGGGATTTCCATCCAACTGTAGATTTTGAATTTGCCCACAACAAAACAAATGGAAACTCTCGAAAGAAGAGCAGAAAAGTAGAAAAGCTGTGAGGGAACCTACTATCAAGGATGACAAAAACAGAGAAATAATAATGTAGTGAGTTTGTTCTTGTCTTGACTATGTGACTCTGATGTTTGCTTATCATTTATCATTTATTTTCAGAAAAATGCACATACTTCATGTGATTCATGGATGGTCATTTTTTAAAATGTTGCTACAATGAGTTACTAAATAAATAATAAATGTTACTAAATGAGTAAAATATGGTTAGTGAGTTAGGAGACGGAAAAAATAATCTATAATCTGATGGTCCTGAGCATCTGCGATTGGCCCTGATGATCCTATAATAGTAATTCACAGTCAGCGCTGTGTCAGGGAAGTGTTTTGTCGGAATTGGCATGAAATTTGTATTAGTACATCATATACTAGCTTGGATACCTCAACCAGCATAATACCTCAAAATTAGGCATGAAAAAAGTCTGACCACATGGTGACATGACGGCCGACAGCCAATCAGGGGAGAGAGAAAGTGAGAGAGTATAAACAAATGGGAGTGAGAGAAAAAATTACACTATAAAAGGGGAAAAGGTTTCAGGACTGATAGAGGTTTCGGTGCAGGCACTTATTTGGAAGCAACTACTTGGTGATAGTCAGCAGATAGTTAGCTAAAGAACTCATGTTAGCTATTATCTTGAGGCGTTGATGAGTTTTGCATTTATGTCGGGTGACACTGAGTCAACTCGGTGTCTGATCATGACCAAGCTTTGTTCTTTACACTATATTTTAGCTAGCTAGCCAGAGCTAGCAGGGGGATGCGCAGGGCCTTAGGGGAAGCCTGTTGGTGGTACTACAGTGTGAAATTAGAGCAGAGCTGCACTTTTCTCTTCAACGAAAGCTTATTATCTAGCTATCTTAGGTGACTAGTTCATTCCGAACAGTATGTGCTGTTTATATTACCACAGAGTGAGCTGTCACACCACGGCATGTTGGCGATGCGCGGACAATGCTGCTTGACCAGGCAGTCATGTACAAGCTAACCAGCCGACATCAACATTAATACAGGAAATTTCATATACATTTCTTTATATCAGATATAAATATATAAAAACATATGTTTAACAAATGTATGATCTTTGTGACGGTTCAGTAAATTCTGACTGTTTGGAAGACTGTAGTGAGTGATGCAACAGAGGATAGATAATTTTTTGCATGCTACGTGCTTCAGCACTCGGCCCCACTCTGTGAGTTTGCGAGGTCTACCGCTTCCTGGCTGAGCTGTTGCTGCGCCTGGAAGCTTCCATTTCACAATAATAGCACTTTACCAGGGCAGATCTAGCAGGGCAGAAATTTCACAAACTGAGTTGTGGCAAAGGTGGCATCCTATGACAGTGACAGGTTTAAAGTGACCAAGCTCTTCAGTACATTTCTACTGCCAACGTTTGTCTATGGAGATTGCATGGCTATATGCTTGATTTTATGCACCTGTTAGCAATGGGTGTGGCAGAAACACTGGAACTCAATAATCAGTAAGGGTGTCCACATACTTTGTCCATATAGTGTATCTTTGACATATGTATCATATATGAATTCATATGTTAACTATGTGTATATGTACATATGTTTGGAAATAATGCCTGATGCTTTTCAGTATATGTACAGACACGGCCATGCTATATGCTATAATGCTGCTGAGGGTATTAGAGTGAAGAGAAAATGCTAAAGTAACAAAGTTAAATTATAATTGCAAACTTTACTTACTTTACATTACTTGATTACTGTTGTGAGAAAAGGTAAAGTCTGGAAGATGGACCTTTAAAAATAGTGTCTGCACTCCACTGAAGACTGAGATAATGAATAGAATAGTGTGAGGTGAGAGAACAGGAGATTGCTTTCTGCCTGGCTGCATGTGGTAGGGAAGAACACCAACAGAGATTTTCACAGGAACATCTCAATATTTTGTCCTGATTCACTCTCTCTCTCGGCCTGTCTCTCTCTCTCACACACACAGACACGCACTCTGCACTCTCTCTCTCTCTCTCTCGTTCTCTCTCTCTCTCTCTCTCTCGTTCTCTCTCGCTCTCTCTCTCTCTTACCCACCCTCTCTCTTCCTTGCACATACACAAAATCCACACCTGGGCCTAAGCTCGAGATCACTTTTCCACTCCCAAGTGTGTTCACTGAGAGGATATTCGCAGTTACCCAAAATATCATCTGGGCAAAGTTTTCAGGTTGATATTGGAGTTTAGAAAGATATTAGCGAAAGATATCAGCCAGATGGTCTGAGATACTCCCCTACCACTATAAGCTATTCTACACACCCGTATGCTAGCTTCCTTTATTATCACAGTCATACCCTCCTTTCTGCAGCGACAAAACCTGATTTACTAAGATCACATTTGCCTTATCTGGGTCAGATATTAGACAGTAATTTGCCAACATTAACAGCTGATTAATGGTTTACTTAATGTTCTTATACTTTGAGATTACTTAATGATCTTTACTTTGGTGATGTTACCTGTTTCTCCTTACTACATTTGTCCTCATAACACTGAGATAACTGACATACAGTATCTAGCACATACAGTGACTCTTTTACTGGTAAAATATATGTTTAAGTAGCATAATGCCTGACCGATTCTGGGTGTTAAAGGAGACAATGCTGAAAATGAAATGAAAAAAGAAATTAAAAAATACATACTATATACATATGTGAATCTCTTTATTAAATAATAGACCATGTTTCTGATATCTTAAGAAGCTGTTCTGGGATTTCAGATGCAGAAGTGAGAGCCAAAGTCTTTCCTATAAGCTGCACAGTGATGTACTTACTTATACAAAAGAATTTGTGCAGTTTTAAAGATTTTAGTCTTTACATTTTTATACTGTTTACTGCTCTTTATTGTTTTTTATTACTATATATATATATATATATATATGTGTGTGTGTGTGTGTGTGTGTGTGTGTGTGTGTGTGTGTGTGTGTGTGTGTGAAGGCTGTAGGACTCAAATCCACTCTTGAGACTTTTTCTGTGTTGACGTGGATTTATCTTAGGCTTACTAATATTTATACTTGGACTTGTCTTGGTCTTGGGCATTGGTCTCACTAAATATGCTCTTGGTCTTGTGCGAGAGTTTTGTAAAAATACTGTTTGTGTTGTTTTTTTCTTTTCACATGCACAAAGTTTGCCAAGAAGTAATTCCTTCTTCTAGAAAATATAGTCTAATTATTGGCCCAAAATAGGAATAAAGCTAAATAGTTGAAGTAAAAGCTTGGCCCCAGAAAGCATTTAATGGTTTTAATTCTTGATCTTGACTTTAATTCTCTTTAATTTGGACTCAGGGCCATGCAGTTCAATCATGACTGCATATGTATTACAGAATCATAATGTTGGAGCAAAACATATCTATTCAATTTCAAAAGCTGTGCTACCAAGAAGAAAACATATGTAAATATGCAGACATTCTGACAATATGCTCAGGTTAGCCATAGTATGCAGGCCGAGATTAAATGTCAAAGCGAATTGTAGTGACATTTTCATTCATAGGTAAAAAGGCTGTTATTTGTTGGCTTCTATTAATTTAAAACCAACCAGAATAGTGATACAGGTTTAGCAGCACCCATAGATGTGTTAAAATGAGCTGGGCATTATTGACTTGAAAAGCCTTTAATTAATACTTAAATAATAAACACAAGGAGGTATGTAATTTCAATAATTCAATAAGTTCATTGTTCATTCTCAAGAGCAAGACACATTACCTATGCTATGGAACAAACAGACGCATACTTTGACTTGCACCATGCAAATGATTGGATGGGCCAAACAGCTACACATAGAGAAGCAGATGGCAGAGATTGCACTTGACAAAAGAGATGAAACATGAGCAAAAAAGTGCCAGTCAAATGGGTGAAACGGTGGAATTTACCCACAATTGATTTTAGCAGTGAAGACAGAAAAACATTGTTAAGCTCCCTTATAGGGTTTTGTTCAGTTCCATTGTGAAACATTCTGTACTGCCTTCTTCTCTCAGTAGCAAATTCCTGCTGGTTTAGGTGTTTTACAAAGATGCATAGTCTAAACATGATCATACTCTAGTACTGTGTATTAAAGGGTGTATTTGGTGAACTTGGGAATATATGGAAAGGTATTTAGCAAGCTGTGCTGCAAACTAAAAAAAGTGAATTTGGTGTATGTGTGTATTCATACTCCGAGAACGATGTATTTGGATGAAGGACAGGTGTTAGATTTCGTAGATATGGGGGTGGCATTATTAGCTATATCTGCTAGGGGTGTATTGATACATCCTGACACAAATGTGACTATGTGTATTGTGGCACTGTGCAAGTCACATACTGCAAATAAGCATTCTGTTAATTACGCCTGTTATGCAGTTGCACTGTTTGAACACCAGAGGCCCCAATCTGCACAACCCATACAGTTAAAATATATAGAAAGCACTGGTCATGTGATCA
Source organism: Pangasius macronema (assembly GCA_037577455.1). NCBI lineage: Eukaryota > Metazoa > Chordata > Actinopteri > Siluriformes > Pangasiidae > Pangasius > Pangasius macronema. The sequence goes on along the minus strand of CM074968.1, from coordinate 8,886,711 downwards.
CATTCTTTTATGGAGAGCCTGCGATTTCTACACTTGTGAAATCCGATAGCCTGATAGCTCTGAATTGAAATGGCCAACACACTTTATGTTACACAACCACATTATAATGGTTAAAAAGAGCTCATCAATATCTTTCAAACAACACCAAAGGCTGCAGAAAATGGCCATTTTAGCTGACTTTGGAGCTCTATTTCTGCTACAGAGCTCAATAAGTATCAGGTGATCATGTTCCCAGGGCAGACACTTTGTTTATTCAAGCAAAATTTTTAGCTAATTTAAGATTAAGATATGGTGAACCTCTAGCACATTTTGTTAAAAATATTAAACCTATGTTCCTAGTATTTATTTTTATTTATTTTGTTTTATACAGACAAAAATTAAATAAAAAAAGTCTTTTTAGTCATACTTTTTCTTCTTCCTAGTCACGGTTTATCATGGGTTATCACATCCCGTGAGAGCTAAACTTAATGGGCAGTTAAGACTGTGGGTGAACCTAAAGCATCTTCCTCAGCTGCTCTGTGGACAGTTATCATAACTGCTGGTTTGGTAGACATGGAACGCAGGTTTTTCCTCATTGTAAACTACATTGTGTACTTTGTCGTACACAATCAGAACGATCAGAACGATACTCCTTCCATACTGAATTTGACTACTTGGGATAAAATACATGAGATTTATTTATTTATTTATTTATTTATCACCTTCCAAAACTAGCGAGGTCCAGACATCTGCATCCCCATAGCTAGTTACTATCCTAATCAGGGATTATAACAGTAAAATAATAGTAAAACAATGTAAAATCTTTTATTTGAAGGTCTTTCTCTTTTTCCTGTATTCTCACTCAATCATTGATTTTGAATCAGTTTTGAACCCATTAGTACCACTTGTATAATACCTACTTATACCTAATATAATACATTATTATATCTAATATAGTTTTATTTATCATATCACATGATTAAATGACATTGTCTTGTCTTTAACCCCTTTAGCCATATTATAACTAGGAGTGATATAAAATGATCTGAATTTGATTCTAAAAACAATGATTTGATATTTGACTATAACTCTTACAGTACGTTGCAAAAGTATTCATACCCACTGAACTTTTCCACATTTCATCACGTTACAACCACAAACAAAAATGTAGTTTATTGGGACATAATTGTGACATCAACCTGTGTGTGATTTAATCTCAGTATAAATACAGCTGTTCTGAAGCCCTCAGAGGTTTGTTAGAGAACATTAGTGAACAAACAGCATCATGAAGACCAAGGAACACACCAAACAGGTCAGGGATAAAGTTGTGGAGAAGTTTAAAGCAGGGTTAGGTTATAAAACAATATCCTAAGCCTTGAACATCTCACGGCAAGGAGAGCATTAATCAGAGAAGCAGCCACGAGGCCCATGGTAACTCTGTAGGAGCTGCAGAGATCCNTTGAAAGAAAGCCATAAGAAGTCCCATTTGCAGTTTGCGACAAGCCATGTGGGGAACACAGCAAACATGTGGAAGAAGGTGCTCTATTCAGAGGAGACCAAAATTTAACTTTTTGGCCTAAATGCAAAACGCTGTGTGTGGCGGAAACCTAACATTGCACAAGACCCTGAACACACCATACCGTGAAACATGGTGGTGGCAGCATCATGTTTATGGGGATTCTTTTCATCAGCAGGGACAGGGAAGCTGGTCAGAGTTGATGGGAAGATGGATGGAGCCAAATACAGGACAATCTTAAATGAAAACCTGCTAGAGTCTGCAAAAGACTTGAGACTGGGGAAGAGGTTCACCTTCCAGCAGGACAACGACCCTAAACATACAGCCGGAGCTACAATGGAATGGTTTAGATCGAAAAATAGTCATGTTAGAATGGCCCAGTCAAAGTCCAGACCTAAATCCAATTGAGAATCTGTGGCGAGACTTGAAAATTACTGTTCACAGACACTCCATCCAATTTGACTGAGCTTGAGCTAATTTGCAAAGATGAATGAGCAAAAATTTCACTCTCTAGATGTGCAAAAATGGTAGAGACATACCCCAAAAGACTTGCAGCTGTAATTGCAGAGAAAGGTGATTCTACAAAGTATTGACTCTAGGGGGCTGAATACAAATGGATGCCACACTTTTCAAATATTTATTTGTAAAAAATGTTGGACACCATTTATCATTTTCCTTCCACTTCACAATTATGTGCCACTTTGTGTTTGTCTATCACATAAAATCACAATAAAATACATTTTTGTTTGTGGTTATAACGTGACAAAATGTGGAAAAGTTCAGTGGGTATGAATACTTTTGCAAGGCACTGTATATAATATAATTTAGTGGCCTCCGATCAATATGTGACCAACTTTGTTCAGAATCTGGGCTAAGCCTAATATTAATTCACATAGAGAATGACTATTTAAAAGTGTCAGAGTTATAGGCAAAGTCCCTTGCCTGCTGTCTGTCCTTTTTCATTATATCCAATTCATTATCGATTATAATCGAGAATAAGCAATTTATGTTTGTTCGTTCGATTAATTTCAGTCGTTGGTTGTTAAATAGATGCATCGATCCAAATTGTCTGTTTGTTGAACCCCTAGTTATAACCTTGCTGAAGGTCACAGTTTAGGTTATTTCAGCTATCTTCATCAGTTCATGCTATACTAGCGGCACATGACCTCGCTGTTGAGTATGTGTACCTTGATAGAACTGTCAACACAATGATTGCAGTTTGCCACTGGGGAATCTCTCAGCTTCATTGTCCTCACTGTCTGTTTATGTAAACGTGTACATGATTGTATGTTTTTCATTTGGTCAATAATCTGACTAAATAACCTGCTTGTTTAATATAGTGCTTTGGAACTATTACTAAAAAGGAGAAAACATGAAGAAAAAAAATGAACATGGTTTTCAGCAAATTCAAATTCAGAAAAAAACGATTATATACTTACTATACTGACAGTTTCTTCCCATGTATTCTCCTGGACATTCACAGGAATAGTTGGCCACCAAATCCGTACAGATCCCTCCATTTTTACACGGATCCCTTTCACATTCATTGACATCTGCAAGACAAATATACACAAAGTTGCATTAGGCACAGAGGTAATTAGTGACCTATCTCATTTAAATGCACTAGTGGTGCTTGTTTATCGAGTTTGGTCTGTTTGCTATTTGATATTTGCCTCTACCCAGATTGCTCAAGTGAAAGAGGTAAACACCACCTGTAATTAATCAAAATAACCAAAGACAATAGGGCCAGTAACTGTGAAACATTTTAAGTGGAGTAACAAAAAAAAAAACAGCCACATCAGACGATAAGGACAAGAAAATAAAACAAGTGAAAAAAACCCAATGCAAATTAACAGTTTCTCCATATTTCCTAATTATGCACAGAAATGTGGGCTACTGGAAATGTTCAACTAAAAATGACAAGAAATGCAACTTTCTGAATAACAAATGCCAAAAGGTTTTCCACTAACAGTTTGATACACCACCTGAAGGCATGACCTCCCAGTCAATATACATACCACATATATTATATGATAGAATGATAGTTGAAATGTATGATAGTTTTCTATCTTATGAAATTTGTTTTACATTTTTTTTTTTTACATTTTAATCTGAAAACAGCATTACTTTTAACTGTCAAATAGAACTTATACTCAGCCTTTTGCATCAACTGTAAAATAATGTATCAAGTATTATTATTATTATTGTTTATAGTCCTTTAAACATATATTCCAATATACCACATCTCTGGCATATACACTATAATGGCCAAAAGTTTGTGTACACCTGACCATCACACCCACATGTGCTTTTTGAGCATCTCATTCCAAATGTAGTTATAATGCTGTTATAATAACCGCCACTCTTCTGGGAAGGCTTTCCACTAGATTTTGGAGTGTGGCTGGGGGGATTTGTGCTCATTCAGCCACAAGAGCATTAGTGAGGTCAGGCACTGATGTTGGGCGATGGGGCCTTGGGGTGCAGTCGGCGTTCCAGTTCATCCCAAAGGTGTTGAGTGGTGTTGAGGTCCGGGCTCTGTGCAGAACACTTGAGTTCTCCCATTCCAACCTTGGAAAACCACATCTTCATGGACCTTGTTTTGTGCACAGGGACATTGTCATGCTGGAACAGGTTTGGGTCTCTTAATTCCAGCAAAGGCAAACTGTAATGCAACAGCTTGCAATAACAGTCTTTACAATTGTGTGCTTCAAACACTGCAATAACAGTTTGGGGAAGAGCCACATTTGGGTATGATGGACAGGTCTCCACAAATTAATTAATTAATTTGTCTCCACATAATTAAATTGTCTCCACAGGTCTCCACATAATTAATTAAAGTCCATTTCTTCTTCTTCTTAGTCTACTGTTGTCTACTGTTAGTATTTCAATAGTATATAATACCTAGATACAAATCTACTGTCTAGTATTGTACATGGCAACTCACAGAGGAATTCTTGGTTTGTGTAAAATAGCTTGAAAACAAAATTCTGATTCTGATAATGTTCTGCTGAAATGACTTTTTTCACTGTCTTGTAGTTTTTAGTTAATTAGTAAATGATTTTAATTAATGTAATTTCCAAAGGCATAAGAAGTAAAATAATATAAATTTTTACATTTAAAAAAAAAAATCTAAATGTTCAGCACCTGGAACATAAAACCTAAAAGAGTTTAGTCGTAACAGTACGTACGTACTGTATCATTAAATCACTTTTCCAATTAAGAAGCTTAATATGAACCAGTTCCATATCAGTGCTCTAAATCCCCTGCCCGTGGGAAGATCCTGGTACTCAGAATACATGAGCTGGTTCAAAAATAATTCTGTTTGTCTTATTACAGACCGCTCGTAAATCAACTGAAGAGATGTGTTACTTAACTCCCATGATCTTCCAAGCTGCCTTAGCAAGAATAGCTAGTCTAGTTTCTGTTAGAAGTGGACAGTGTGGAGAATGAGGACAATGCAATTCAACACAATAACTACACAGCAGAGATTTGTGAAGTCCCTGTCATCTCAGTAGGAGGTAAAGAAGTACAGTAGTGGATCATTCTGGTCATATGTAACACATGCTGGCACTGACACTCATCATAAACTGCTGTTTTAATATCGGAATGTAATGGTGAGGACTTCACAGCAGTCAGTGTCAGATAAGAGAAGATCTTTGCCCTCACGCTTCATCATTGCAAGGCTGGTGTCACCAGGCACCAAGACTGAATAGCTGTCAAAAAATGTATGATCTCCAGCGAGTGACAAAGAAACAGACTGACAGAGACAGAGAGGAAGAGATGACGAAGCATAAAATGAACAGAATCAGAGTGAAGGGCAGCTATGTCTGCACAAGACTCTAATAAACCAAGAGAGAAAAGAGCATGAAAAATATTTCTCACCCTCCAGTCAGGCTAAAATAACCATTATCTCAGCTATGATCTGTGCTTGTGGAGCATTGCTATTCCTGCCCACGCTAGGATTTGCTAAACCATGGCAAAAATTAACCTGATCAAAAGACTATTCCCTTTTGGTTAGGCTGAGTGGCGATGCATGGCACAAGGAGCAACAACAATGCAGCAGTCTCACTGGGAGGCCTGAGGAAATGCTGATCCCCAAGAGAAGCCCGCCAAGAAAATGTTGACAGGTTTATAATTTAGAGACATTCTGCAAGCTGCACAATGCACAGAATGTAACTGGATAATGATAAAACGTCTTTGTTGCAACAGCAACAAAGTAAAATGCCCTACATTATATAATACTCTACCTGTGATCCTCAGTAGTGTTCAAGATTTATTTTGTAATAAAAATAAAAAGCTGACCTTTTGAGTTTGAGTGAACTTCTTTCACTGACACGGTCTACTTTCACTTAACGTAATAGTTTTCTACATTACCCATTCAACTATCTGCTGATAGAAGTGCCACTCCACTGCAGAGAGTGATGCAGCAGCACTTTAATCTGTCCAGCTCTCTCACCTCCTCATCTAAACACTCTACTCAAGCAGATAGGATCCAAAGCTTCAACTTGCTAATAACAACTAACAGTGAAATCCTACCATTATCCTTTGAAATAGTTGACTATTAAACACAGTTTTAATTATGCTAGCATTGTCCCTCCAAAACTCCCCACCCTCCAAACTCCCCCACCCGAACACCAGAATTCTTATAGGACAAATATTATCTACATCACAAATATTTCAGTATAAACACATTCAGCGTGTTTAATGAGGCTTTTTTTTCCTTACTGTTTTCAGGATTATAATGCCAGTGAGGCATGTTATTTTTAAAAACTAACATTAAAACATAGCAATATAGAAATAGCATCAAATATTATATAAGCTATGTCATCAAAAATCATATTCAGTCATACTGGAATACAAAAAAAAAATCACAATAATAGTTACAACCTTTACCTGAATAAACTACTGTATAATGAACTATGATAAGAATGCTTCTGCACTAGCATTTGAGATCATTTCCTGTTTGGAATACCTGTTTATTGCTAAGCTGTGGATGAATTTGTATGCATTTTGCTTCTCCTGCTTCTCTGTACCTTTTGAAATATTCATAAAACCTAGACTCTCTGTGTGTTCCCATTACTAGACAGTTAAAGCTGTTAAATTTTCTATAAAAACCCAAATGGAAAATGCAGTTTTGGATGTTTCAGTCTGAAATGTCACAGACTCGAATTTTCTACAGTTACAGCCAGCTGTCACAGGCTGTTCTTTAATCTGAAATGGGCGAATTGGATTTTTTATTTATTTTTTTGGTGTTAAGCTCAGAAGCCACGACTTACTTCATGCCATGGTGGCTCTACCCACATCGTTCATCAAAATCTCCATTTTTCATGTGTGAACTCCGCTGGCTGGTTTAAATATCTGTAAAATACAGAACGTGGACTAGTGCAGTTCATGGCCTGACACACCCAAACGCATTCATCAGTCGGAGCTGTACACAGCCCTGTGATTCATGAACACTAAACCATGGACGGATATACAACAGTCCTTGACTTCAGTTTGAGAGACAAAGCTAAGTATTATAAATCTTCCTGCTCCGAGAGCCAAAATCAACAGACAGTATGTCTTAGCATTATACAATTCTCACATCCTGTAAAGAACAATTCTAATTACAGAAGGCGTTTGTGTTTAGCTGAACTTAAGCGTTGGTGTTACAACAAGAATGAACTGCGCTTCATGTGTTGCATATCAAGAGTTTAGTTTCAACTCTCAGTTCATTTTTTTCCAGTGCACCTGACTGGAGCTTGATGTGTAAAGATACGTTTACCTTGAATAACGTCATAAATAATGTCAGTGTGAATTTATTGACAATCTACTGAGTTTTTGGACTCACAGTTCAGAGACAAAACGTTTTATAGCTCCAACAAATACCCAGATATCACTGTAATAATATTTAAATAGAGTATATTTCTAAAAAATAAACGTGTTTAGGACATCCATGGATTTTTCAATCAGTCAAACGAGTCCCTGGATGCAAAAAGTTTGAGAAACTCTCATGTACTGGAATAAACTGAGTACAAACAACAGGTTCTACGTGGTGAATCATTTTAAACACCTATCAGCTGATTTGCAGTAAAATCACACAATTAGCCATGAATGTGATCTGCATGTCAATGGACCATTTATGGTGATTCTGCAGGATGAATTCAATGCACTTTTCTCCATAAAAACTAACAGGGAAATAGAATAAAACAAGCACTAGTCAAAAGGATGCAATCAAAAGTCACAATCAAAAGGGATTTCAATTAATACAAGCACAAGGGGCCTCCCATTTTCCTTAATCATCATTAACCTGACAACCGAAGACTCAAGAATGCACTACTGAATGTGACGAGAGCAAAGCATCATCAAGCCATTATCCTCATGCAGATTCAAAACTGAGCATTAATTCCGCATAAGTGTTTTGAAAGGAGTCAATCAAATTGTGCTGAACGTGAAGGCATAGCTGTAAGACATATGTGAAATGTTAAATGTGTGGTATGAGAATTGAACTGTAGAAATGACAGGACTTGTTTCACATATTAAATCATAAAAGGTTGAGATTTAATCAGGGTGCAAATATTTCACAGAAGTGGAATTCACACACCTGAATGAAAGCTTTCAAGAAGGGAAGACGCACCAATTTTCCCCCCAATATCACATTACAGTGATGATTCTGTAAAATTCCTCACAACAAGGAAATAACCTGGACATCACTTAGTTGTTTTAAAAGAAAACATACCTTATATGTAGCTTAAAATGTGATTCGTGTATTTTTTTTTTTTGTTTAATATACTTCAAGGTTGATGAAAAACACACATAATTAAAAGTAAAAAAAAAAAAAGTCATGCAGTATTCTGTATGTCAGGGACCGAGAGGCGGATATTTATTGAGGACAATGCAAACAAACTATGTCAAGTGCAAAACAGGCTCATCCATGAAAAAAAAAGCATGAGAGAAAGAACATCGTGGTATAATACAATCATAAATGAGTATCTAAAAATAACCAAGGTGAGCCGCAACAACACACAACAAACACTTGACCATGAAACACAAAGAAACCAGGACTGAACGAGGGTTATTAATTAGTAAAACACAAGCAGGTGTGTGTAATGACTAGGTCATGTGATATGCTAGGGCTGATGGGTAATGTAGTTCTTGTCAGCCATTTTGTGGCCAAAACCAGCAATGACGTGACGCTGTAGTGCAATCTCAGCCTGAATGTTTCGACAGAATTCATGACTACATTTCTACATTTTCTGTCACTACAATACAGTGAAAAGTCGTAACTCTTTTGTTCAAATCAAAAAACGCTAACCTTGCAGTTCTGTTGTCTGTCCATGTGGGTAATTTGTACTTTGATTGGACAATGTGTGCTTAGTCTGTCTATTGTTAGTTTCTTCTCCAAAAAAAAACGTTTATCCATCTTGTTCACATCGTTAAACTCACGCCTATTTCCTGTGTGCCTCCTTAATCACTGATAAAGGAGTGTCTGTGTAGGGAGCCGAAAAATATCAGGCCAAATGGAAACCAAATCTAGGGAGTTTCACTCTGTGTAACCACATGACTCCACTGTCACTGTCAGGCTGCATGATTCTACAGTTTGGGCTAGAAGGAAATCAGCCCCAGCCTCACTTCTTCATAACATTCTGTGTATTTCTCTTATGACCACTGGTGGTGCTGTTGCGTTTGGTTCCACAAACGTCCAAAATAATCCTTTTAAGACACAAATAATCTGATGCAGATGTCTTTTTGTATTTGAAAACAGGGGGCCATAGCCCTGCTAGTCAGGCTTTTTAGATTACATTATCAAGAATAATATAATGGTGATATCACAGATTCACAAAACTCAGGAATCTGTATCATGAGCATATAGATTCTATAGATCTCTTATGCAGAGTGTTCAACATAAAAAGGTTTAATGTGTGTTCTGTTTAATGAGACAGAACCAGCCATCACCATCATCAACCACTGAACAACTGTACTACAAGCTGACCACACACAAGGCAAGGGGAAGCTGTGAACTATAATCGCTGCCCTTTCAGTAGGAGCTGGAGTGTGATGGGAGTGGCCAACTACATCAAGCTCTGACACACCATAAACACTAGACCTATGCAGTGACACCAGTATGTTTGGCTGCATTCTCACACAAACAACTCCTGCTGCATATTCCCTCATGTTCCCACTGACCAATTAGTGTACAACAAATCACGTAGATGCTTATGTGCCACATGCCAGCCTTAGTTTATCCAGAGATGTTCCAGTTTGGCAGAGACTGGGGCTTTTTTTTTTTTTTTGAGAAAGGCCAATATTTTGTGGCAGCTAAAGGAGTTAGGCCAATTTTAAACATGCGAATGGACACGCACAAAGAGCTGATTTGTGCTTTGGAGATTTCAAGCAGTAATTCAGTGATTTAATTATGTTTATGCAAAATCAAAAACATTTTATTAAACACATTTATTTATTACATCTGTTTCCAATGGTAAGTAAGTGACAGAACTGCCTGAACTGCACATAAAATATAAAACTGAGGTGGAAACAATTCTTGTGTCGCTGCACAACTATGGCTAGTGTGAAGACACATATTGATTACAGACACTGATTTGAAGTGCTGAAGCACTATGTATTTTATGTTCTGTCTGAAACCGAGGTTAGACCTTACAGCAATTCAATGCACGTGTGTGTCAGAGTAATAGAGAGAGGATTAACTGAGACGAGAATGTAAGATAATCCACAGTCGGTTGACACTCTCATGCTCAGGGTCAGATAAACAAAAGTGTCACCAGCAGGAGTGAATTAAAGCACTGTATCTCCCTGACCACACACTCAGTTATACAGCTATGATGACGCTGAGACTGGTCAGGTTTACATAAATGGATTCCTTAAGCGTAATTTGATTTGAATAATGGCTGAAGTTTTCTTAAAGCGGTTTCTTTCTAAAAACAGGTCTGAAATCCACTGGGGGAAGAGCAGGTTGTGGTGTTGGAGATGGCGAGATAGGAAAGGAGACCCAGCGGGAAAAAAACAAAGAACGCAGCAGGGTGATTTAACCTTTTCTTCTTAGAATATAAGCCAAAAAAGCACTAGCAATGGTATACAGTGCAGGAAGTGAAAAACTGCACGGTATAAAAGAATCAGAAGTATGTCATGATATACAATATGGGTCTGCACTTCCTTTTTATTAGTTGTTATATATTTCCTCATGTTGCTATTCAAATAATTAGTATATGTAATACATACATTCAAACATTCATTCATTCAGTAAGTGCTTTATCCTAGTCATGGTCATGGAGGATCCAGAGCCTATCCCAGGAACACTGGGCGTGAGGCAGGAATACACCCTGGATGGGAACTAGTCCATCACAGGGCATCATTCACACACACACACACACACACACACACACACACACACACACACACACACACAGATTCAGACAATTGTAACATAACCAATCCACCTATGAATATGTTTTTGGGAGGTGGGAAGAAACCAAAGAACCCCGAGGAAACCAGGGATCAGGGAGCTGTGAAGCAGCAATGCTACCTGCTGCACCAATGTATTTATATTTAAATATGGAAATTATAAGGCCTATCGATTTGGCACGCTTTTTCCTCTTAACATTCCAGGAGCCATCAGTGGATCTAGACTTCACGGTATAACTCTCATAATTATAGACATTCCTATTAGTTTCAGTATAATTAATAATTCAGTTACTGAATCAAAGTATGTATTAAATAATATGATTTAAGCTTAATAAATAGATAAAAGTGTAAAGAAGGGGTTAAATGAAAGTGCATAAAAATAAATAAACATTGTGATATATCATGAAACATCTTCAGTTATCTTCATGTGATACATTTAGCATATAACCCACCCATGATTTAAAGTTTAATGGTGCATTCACATTGCAGGGAAGGCAAAACATTTTTCATCCTAGCTCTCATTCATTTTCTCTGGAGACAGGTGAAAGTCCTGCTCAGATGATTTTAGAGCAGGAACAGAGATGAAAAAAAAGTTGTTAATATGTCAACATTATGCAAATGAGAAGCGGCAGGTAGAGGCCTGTAAGATTATTCAATGTGGTGCGGAAAAGGCGTTCTCATCACACATCATGCCTACACTCACGGCCAAGCTACACGGTGAAATTAGGACAAGATGGAAGAGAAGAGAAATAACTAATATGAGCATCACACTGGAGCACAGAACTTGCATATGACTCTGTAAGCGCAAACTGCAATATGTTTGCTCAGTCATATGATCTGAAAATCTAAAATGTGATCATTTGTTATTTAATTTAAAGGTATGACAAGCTAGCTAGCTAGAAAAGATCATTAAGACAGACTGGGGACATGCAGAGGGATGTGACATTACCCAGTAGGAAATGAGTGAGTTCTCTATTCCAGGGGATTTGTCAAATTTATACAGCTATAGTCCTTATACTCTCCTGAGGGTAGCACAGCCACTCTGTGCCTCGGTAGTTTAGTGGGCAGTGGGATCCATAACCAAGTGGTCTGCGTTACAGTTACAGCTACAGCATTAAGGAGTGTCCGCAAAGTCTGCAAAAACCTGCCAGATGTGGCTGCGTCTGAATTCTGGCAAAACAGCCAGAAAATGAACCATCTGATTTTAACCAATGATTATTCTCCTGTAAGATACCTTTACTTTGAGAAAACATCATTTCCTTTTCCTAAAAACAACGTTGATTTTTTAAAAATTGGCCTCTAAACATATATACATGGTTTTTGAGGTGATTTATTGCTCCAATATTTAGTTCAATACATATTAAATGAGATGTCATGTGTTATGGTGGGGCAGTGGGTGTTGCCATCTCACAGCTCCAGGGTTCTTGGTTCGGTCCTGAGCTCAGGATACTGTCTGTGTGGAGGTTCTGTGTTCTCCTCGTGTCAGGCTGCGTTCTCCAGTTTCTTCCCACCTCCCAAAAACAGGCAGGTGAATCGGTAAGAGTTGCCCCTAGGTGAGAATGTGTGTGTTCATGGTGACTTGCGATGGGCTGGTGTATTCCCTTTTCACACCAAGTGTGAATGGATTAGGCTTTGGATCTACTGCGACCCTGACCAGGATAAAGCAGTTACTAAATAATGAATGAATGAATGAATGAATGAATGAATGGCATATTAAATTATTTGAAAATGAAATCTCAATATAAACAAGTACTTTTAGATAATCAGTGTGTTGGTATATTTCAGTGCAGTTGTGGAGAATGAAATCTTTTAATGTGATTTTCCCCATTTTCACCATTGGGAGTAAACAGAACGTAAAATGTTAACTTATAGTTGAGCTATATTTATAGAGAGTATATTTCATTTCAGTAAAGCCTGCAGCTTTCAGAACGACAGTATACACAGCAGGAAATGTCAAAATGTCACCATATGAAGGGTTTTCCCGGGTCACCACACGTTTATGAACAGATGACATTTCTGACTTTGTGAAAGCCTACTGAGAGTACACTTTCTTTCCTCTCTGCATCTGAAGACAGGAGAACAAAATGCAGGTAGTTGCTGTATCAGTATCCTTCTGAAACTGATAGCCTGGATGTGTAATCTCCTTAACCCGGAGCGTAAGGGGTATTGATTTGTCCACCCCTGCGGGTTATTTATTTATTTTAAATAAAAGGGTGAATTGTGAGACAATATGTCATTAGAATTTTTGCTAATTGAACTTCAGTGCGTCTGAGATGAGGTCAAGGCGAGGACTTTGCTATCATCTGCTGTTTGAGAGACGAAGTGCTGAACAAGACAGGAGAGACTTGAGCAGAGTTCATGTACTGAGCACATACAGCACTTTCCATAGTGTGTTTCCATATTGTGCGTGTGTCTTACACACAGAGAGAGAGAGAGAGAGAGAGAGAGAGAGAGAGAGAGAGAGATACAGTATGTGATATACACAAAAATGATCTGTGAGTGGGGGTAAAAACAGTAAAAACAAAGACTTGTAAAGGAAGAAACAAAGTGTGTAGATGATGATGATGATGTGTGTGTGTGTGTGCATGTGTGTGAAGAACAAAGCGAAAGGGAGGAGAAGGATAACTAGTATTTTTATGCACAAAAAGCATCAGTGAGTGACGGGATGCGTGCACATCCATGTGCAAGACAGACAGAAAGAGAAAGAAAATTACCAGTTGCATTTTAATGTACAAAAAATGTGCACGTGTGTGTGTGTGTGTGTGTGTGTGTGTGTGTGTGTGTGTGTGTGTGTGTGTGTGTGGACATGCGTCTACAGCTTCTTGGGGACCAAATGTCCTCACAAGGATTATCTGACAATTTTGACTTTGAGGGAAAATTTGGGTAGTTCCTACATGTAAAATTGCTATTTTCTTTTTACAAAAATGATAGCAAGACAAATGTGTGTGTGTGTGTGTGTGTGTGTGTGTGTGTGTGTGTGTGTGTGTGTGTGTGCGTGTGTGTGTCGTGCTCCACACTGCATGCAACTGCAGCTCCTTCGCAATCAGCATTCACCCCCATACTGCTCCCTGCACATAAAAATAACTTCAGAAACATCACCCTCCCCCTCCTCCCCCTCCTCCTCCTCCTCCTTGCTCCAGCACCAAAGGCTTTTAAAAATCCAGCAAATCTCATCCCCACCTTTAAATACCATCCAAACCTTAATCAGGCCCTTAACAACACCCAGTCTCCCTCTGACTGGCCTTTCTCTCTCTCTCTCTCCCACCTACTACATGTTTCCTACAAAAGCCTCTCCACTGGGATATAATGAGAGCAATGAATAGCGTTGTACGGTGGGGAAGTCAGCTGCTAAACTGGCAGTGCTGTGTGTCCTGAGAGAGAATAGAGGGAAGGCGAAATGGTCAGTCCGCCGAGCAGCAGCGACCCCTACTGAGTGAACACCTGTTCCTGACCTGTGAGTTACACAATAACGTACCGGAGATGACATGACAGAGCAAAGACACTGACAGTGAGAGAGCTGCTGACTGGGTGTAACCTGTTTATCATCATGCTGTTCCTGACGCTGTTCTAGTTTGTGTAGCAGTTCAGTTCTATCACATGTTCTGTCCAAAACACGATCATCTTTATTCATCAAATGTACATGATTCCGGTAGCAAACCTTGCATTGTTGGTCTAGACCTTCAGGAGATTCTCCACCTCTAATGCCTGATACACATTTCAGGACAATCAGTTCGATTTTGTGTTGGATTCACACCAAAATGTGTCCTGATTTTACATTGATCATCCAACATTAAGTAGTGTGTGTGTGTGTGTGTGTGTGTGATACACTTTCGACACAGCAAAAATAAGCATTGCCATTTTCATTTCCTTAAAATATTCAACATTATAAAAGTACAATAATTCAACCTTAATAATGACACAGTGTTCGTGTAATCCATGTGGACTCGTAGCAGCATATAACAAAACAAAACAAAAAAAAGCTGTTCATTAGAATGTAACAAAATTAAACAAGGCTAATTAAACAGTAGCTCTGGTCAAGACAGCTAATGTGTGCTTGTGTGCAGGGTTGCAACATCTCAGCAAAAGTGTCCACAGCAATTACATCTCAAAAACCGCACAGAAAGATCTGACCCTATCCCAAAAATACTCAAAAGAAGTTCACCGTGATGCACACGCATTTCTGATTTATTGTTTCAAAATTATCGCAGTTTAGTGTGAAAATCACAACCCTGGCAACCCTGGTGTTGCTTAAAAAAAAGGGGGGTGGGGGGTTTGGGGTCGTGAGACGCAATCTTGGCATCACAAATGAAAAACCAGTTTGATCTGAGATGAATGTAATTCTCTAGTATTTATGGAAGAAGGGAACATCATGTCAGGCAGAGAATACTCGCATTTAAATTCCAACGTATCTCTAGCTCATGCTGCAGATTTTCTGTAGTTACTTAGAAACTACCAAGAAATAAATGGATAATTAAAAAAAATAACCTTTACAATTGTCATCAGAACTAAAGAATAAGTTTAGAACAAGCATAAAGACTATTACTAAAGTAACTGCAGAGATTATGTGCTTTTAATTACTTGCCTCTGACTCTATGATCATTTGGAAAAGTTTTACGTTCTTATCCGACTCTCTATGTTGAATATGCTGAATATGTGGTACGGGGGATGCAGGAAGGCATTTTGCACTGGAAGTGCTGGAATTTAAAGCAGCATACATTTGGCATGAGCTATGACATGACATGAATGACAGCCGAATATTTCTTTTTAATAGAAATTGTCTAACAAATGATTTACGTTAAGTTTATATTAATGTTCTCATGTATTCTTTTAACAGCTTATTTACAGGGATGCTTAGAAATGTCAGTAAGTTTCTCGACACTAGAGTTAGTTCCTGTTATTACTTTCTAGCATCTACACTATATGGCCAAAAGGTATGTGGACACCTGTCCAGTGAGCATCTTGTTCCATATCCATGAGCATTAATATTGAGTTGTAACCGCTTTACTGCTATCAGCCTCCATACACATCAGCATGGGATTTGTGCTCATTCAGCCACAAGCTGCCCATTCACTTCCAGCACTGTTCAGTGGGGTTGAGGTCAGGGCTCTCTGCAGGACACTCCAGTTCTTCCACACCAACATTGGCAAAGCATGGAGCTCGCTTTGTGCACAAAATCACTGTTATGCTGGAACAGTTTTAGGCCACTTAGTTTCAGTGAAGGTAATTGTAATGACAATGCTATGACAATTGTGTGCTTCCAACTTTGTACTTTGTGGCAACGGTTTGGGGAAGAACCAAATATGGGCATTATGATCAGGTGTCTACATACTTTTGGCCTTATAGTGTATATACAATCATCCCCTCACCAGCCTCTCTTTGTTCTTCTCTTGTTAAGTTAATGAAACTAAAGAAAGAAAGAAAGAAAGAAAGAAAGAAAGAAAGAAAGAAAGAAATACAGCTTGCCATGTTACAGAGAAACGTATTGGTAAAAAAGCTGATCTGAAGGTTCTTCAAGCATGCAATAAACACCAGAGTCTGAAGATCAACAGCAGTCTCCTGCTGAATTTCTAACACCCTGTACGTCACACACGAGTGCTAGAGGCACAATGCAGTTCATCCTTCAGCCATATCACGTCAAGTGAAATAAATATATAATAACTGAGATGGAGATTAGTGTTGTTACCAAAACAATCACTATTTTTAATATATTTTTTATAAAGGAATAATTTAATGTATTTAATTTCAGAAAAAAAAACACAATTACCAGTATTAAAAAATAAACACATCCTTGTTGGAAAGACATTGCACAAAATAGAAATGAGGTCCGAATTTTAGGGTCCTTAAAAGCAAAGATGCCTTAATGAAATTAAATGTTTCTACATTCAAAGAATACTAGAAAGATCAGTAGCCTCAGGTACAGTGTGTGCAGGTTTATAAGGAAATGAGCTGTAAGTGTTACTGAGCATCTCGCAGAAGCAGATTCAGTTCTTCACACTCGCTTCTTATTTCTGCAGCAAAAGCCAGCAGCCTTCATTATGTTTTTTGTCTGAAAAATGGTCTTACATAATACGCTGCTTTCTTTACTGATATACGAACATTTTTCTGTAACATTTAGCTTTGTGCCGGAAAACTAATGTTTGGAAATCTAAAAAGTTTTTGTACTGAATCAATAATGTAGAAGTCATAAAATAAAAATCTATAACAATGTTTGTACTAAAAAATAGGGTGCCTAAGACTTTCGTACACTACTACACACACACACACACACACACACACACACACACACACATATTGCTAAAGAATGTTTTTCCATTTGGGAAATATTGGCTATTTAATAATGAATCTGTATGTCTATAAAATAAGAAGATATTTCCAGGGTCAAATAATAAACAAATCACTGAGTGCTGAACAGAATTACAGAGAATTACACAGGCCTCATCACTATTATATATACAAATTAAACATGGTTAATAACTTTAAACAATGATCTGATCAGCAACCCAGCAGTGAGTGGGCCACAGTTTCACATCTACAGGCACTTAACCCCGCCGAACATGACAACACCACATTAGCCATCAATTCCTTTTAGTGACTAAACCTAATTACTCTTGTTTACATTTTCTATTCAGAAAAGCTGGATGAAGAATTTAAAAACAGAGCTCTATGAATATTCATCAGCCTGTCGTGTGAGTGCTTTAAAGAGCACATAAGAATGACCCTCATTACAATAAGTCAGCGTTAATAGCTCGTAGCGCTGTCACATTTGTTAATGCCCGAATCTTAATTAATGAAATGAAAGGTAATCTCCTCTCACTGCTGTTTCCTGACTGTCGCAGAATACTTGATAGCTCCCTGGCTTTCCAGGATCTGCGTTGCTAGCCTCATTTGCAGGACTGCTGTTGTAATTATTAAACAATGAGATTCATATTTTCTGGCTGCAGCATAATGGGGATGTACTGCCTACTGGGTATAGTGTGACAAAGTATATAGTCCTAACACTGGATGTGTGGCAGTCTGGATTCTGGAAAGCAGTCAAAAATGACAAACTGGGTTTTGTCCAAAATGTAGTTTGTTTGTTTTTTTCCTGCCAATAATATCCCTCTACTGCATGAATTATTTATTTATTTTTTATGGATTTTTATTACTTGAATTAGTTCAAGAAATAAAAATATATTTCAAAATTAAAAAAAAAAATTAGGAAGGTAGTTTGTAAATTGTTGCCATATGGCAACAATGTGCAGTAAAGGGATATACTTCAAATATTTCAGGAAAACATTTTTTAACAAAATTACCCAGAAATGCTTTATTTGGGTTACCGAGCCTTAGCTGTCCGCAGGGATCACATTGTTTAAGAAGCCGCTTTAAGAAATATAGTGCTAAATGTTGTGAAAGACGTAGCTGAATGTGGTTTTCTAATTCTAATGCCTTAGCAAAACAGATATAAGCCTAATCATTTCAGTTTGTAATCAGAGCCCGGCTGCCAAAATGTCTGCCACATCATCAAAACAGAGAAAAGCATTTATACACTCTGTAGAGATGACAGCAGATAAAGTTTAAAATGTTTAAATGAGCTGACGAAAAGATATTATTAGTAACATGAAGAAGACTTGAAGAGTGAACTGATAACCATTTTCCCTACTGATGTTATTGTTACCGCAGGTGATGAGAGAGAGGCTGATGCAGATTATACTGATAATTGAAGTGAGAACTCATTTCTCCTATTGTAAACTTAGAATTCTTTAAAACAAGGGTTCCTAAGCTTTTTTGGGCAAATAACACCAAATGGACATAATGAAATTTCTTCAGCAGCATGCCTTGACCACCCTACATTTTATTTATTCCTGATTTATAATTTAGGCCTTGTGAAGTGAAGTGAAGTGAAGTGAAGTGAAGTGAAGTGAAGTGAA
>CM074968.1:8830004-8845369 GCA_037577455.1 Pangasius macronema | reverse complement strand
GTTTTTTATTATTGTCTATACAAAAAAAAAATGGAGATAAATTAATAGTTTCCATATGGCAACGCCATGCAGTAAAGGGCTAACAGACAATAGTGAAGTGAGCCCTCTCTTTATCTGTTGCTTTTTTATGATATTGGTTTACAGTTAAATATTTTGAACTGCCTTTTACTAAGACTGACTAATAGTAGTTATGGAATAGCACTGCATAAAGCATGTAAGTTGCATTTTGTGCAATAGATTACCTGCAATAAAATGAAAAATGTCACTGTTCATTTTCCTCAGATTAACAAAGAAGCTTTACTGAGGTTAAATACTTTTTTTTAATGGAGCAAGCTACTTTAAAAGCGTCATTTGGCTGTAGTTTAGCTTTGAGTTTTAAATCAAGAGGAGCTTTGAGTATAACTTGCTAATTCACCAAAGTGGCAGTTTGTCTATAACTTAGCTATTTTTATCAAGAGTAGCTTGTAGTTTGACAAGTTACAATTGCAGAGTAGCTTCCCCAACACTTCTATCCAAACAAAGTGTTACCATAAGTTAGAGTACATCATTACAGGAAAAACAGAAGACTTTAATCCACTACAACATCCCCCAGACCAGTGAGTTAAATGTGCTTGAGAGAAGATTGTTTCATGCTGTGTTGTGGCCACCAGACCACATCAATTCCACTTGCGTTTATTCATTCAGCAGATCCTTTTATCTGAAGCGACCCTGAGATTAACACTTGAGGGTTAAAGGCTGTGCCCAGTGGCCCAGGTTTGGTAGCTTGAACTCTCAACCTTCCAATCGGTAGCCTTAAGCACTGAGAGACCAGTGCCTAATTACAATTTATTTTCGTTCAAATAAGGCACAAAGGTCTTGCTGCATGGATCAGACCTCACCAATCAACAAGGGTTTCTGACACACTCAATAAGCATGTACTACCAGGCACTGTTTTACAAAGAATATTCATGTTATGTACATATTTTTTGACTTTCACTATACTTTATACATTTTACATTATTTAACACACAAGCACACTCTTCACACCAAATGCTCTAAACAATGAATTTTAATGTTCTTCAGTAAAGTATAATACTGTACCCATATTTACTGAAGAACATAAAAATTTATTGATATCAAAACAATTTAGAGTTGTAAATCATTAATTAAACATTCCCAAAATGCATGTTATGGGGATATGTCTTTGTTTATGACTCCCTAGAGCTGAAGGCATGTTTCTCTCTTGCTAATTTTCTCTTGAAATTATAGCTTGTGGGCTAAACTGAATGCAACTGCACTAAATGGTCTCAGTACCAATATTAAGTCAAAACCCCTGGCAGAAATGTCACTGACAAAGTCAGTGGGTCTAATCGGTGTGTAAAAATGGGGATTTTTTTTTTCCTTTTTTTTGTGGCTGAAGAAACCACAGTAGGTACAAATTTCACATTCTCTCAATATTCCTGCAATTTCTAACAAAAACTATCACATCTTTGTGTCATGTCAGTGCCATAATCAGCAAGTAACTCCAATTCCCAGAACACGACACTGCCTACAAACATGGCCGTCATGGACTACACTTCCTAACACTCACGGACTCTGTCACTGTCCTGGTCACTGTCCTGGTCTCTGTCTTTCCAATCACACACACATGAACACAATCAAAGCCACACAGTATATGAGGACTTTCCATTTTAAACTCGCTTTGCGGAGTATTGCTCAGTGTATACTTACGTGAACTTGCCAAACCTTGATTTATACATACTGATAATCTGAGTTTGACCTTGCCTTGATCTTTGTTTTGTGATTTTGGAGTTTGCCCTGAGATTGATCTTTGCTGATCTCTATGTTTACTGAACTTCGTTTTGGATTTGTTTACCAGTTTCTTTAATAACTTCAAACTGCATTTGCATCCGTCTTCGACATGATGCAGTTTGAAGTTTTATTAAAGAAACTGGCAAACAAATCCAAAATGAAGTTCAGTAAACATAAACAATCCAACAAATCCAAATAACAGTCAGAGTGCTTTAAAGGTGCAATAGTCGATGTTTTTCCCCCTTACTTGTACAAATTATCTGGAAAATATTTAGAACATGATTTAAAAAAAAGGTTTAAGCCATGACCTCACCACAAGCGTATTAAGTGGCTGAGAAAATCTGTCAGTCATTTTACAGACACTCTACATGCCACCGTAGATCCTGGGGTGCAGATTTGTGAACATGGGTGGGAAAGAGGGTAGGTTCAAGGAGTAAAAAAAAAATAATAATAATAATTCAAACATGACTCTCTTACCTAATGTATCTTTAACTAGGTTATTTTCACCATATGTGTGATTGGAGGCCAGGAACAAATTAATTAAGTCTGAACATCTGTCTTGGTACTTAGTATTAAAAAAAGAGAAAATTGTGCTGTGTGTGTGTGTGTGTGTGTGTATGTGTGTTATAATTTCATAGTTGTGCCACAGCCACTATACTGTCCATCTGCTTAATTATTAGCCATGCAACACATTTTCATTAAAAGATCGTTGATCTTACTGTGCTGGCAGTGGATTCCGTTAAAGCCAGGCACACACTTGCAGACATAACCGATGAACGTGTCGCCCCTGTAGGTCTCGCTGATTTCACACGTGCCTCCGTTGTGGCAGGGGTTCGGGTGGCAGGGTCCTGTAACACAAATATGAATGTTAGATTAATACAAGCACTGGTTGACTTCATTTTAGCTTCTTAGTCATTTAAACGATACCACAGTTCTGATGGTGTTACAAAGGTGGGCAGTTTTTGATATTGTTAAGTTTTTTCGCGAGAAGACGTGTATTTATCATTTTTGAATGCCGTTTCCAGTGTCAGTACTTCATAAAAGTCAGAGCTAAGGCTGTTTCTTGTAGCATGACAAGCTGCATTTTTGTCATTAACTTCACGAGAGATAAAAGGGAGGCAGGTGAGGTGTTCATAGCTGTTATAACTTAAATAATCGCTTGTTTTGCGAACATTGCACGGTATAAACTGGTACGTGTAAGAGTGTAAGCTGCAGTGACACAAACAGGAGATAAGAATAAGAAAAAGACAGTAGAAGAGATGGACAAAGATGAGTGTTAGTGTATAGGTCATCGGGGGATGGCTGGGGAACACTACTATTATGATTGTAGAGTGTTCATTCCCTCTAGCACTCTGAGATATAGCCAAGCTGAACTGGCATCGCCCTGAAACACAGCAAATCGTGTCCAAGTCACACTGTACTGTCCATGCGTGAGAGGTTTATCTCACTTACTTCACATACACACACAAATGCCAGGCCAAGACTAAACCAAATGTCTGTTTAATAAATAATGTTTCTGCATCTCTAGAGCCGATATCTGTATACTCCAGCTCGAAATAACACACAAATCAAAATGCAGAAGTGCCTAGAGAACTACAAGCATCCAACATTATACCTCAGATCACAGAAAAATATTCATTCTTTACTGTCACTCATGACCACTGTACCTGCATTGCAGGTCAGTGTAGATCTTAAAGAGCACCTGGCTGACTCATAATGCATAGCCTATCAATAAAACGCTGATGTTTTAAACATAAGGGCACCTGCAGTGGATTGCATGCTGTCAAAACCTGCTAGGCAAAAGCAGATTAATCTTTCACAAAACCACTACCAGGTCCTGCTATCGAGCCAGAGTGATGGGCAGCAGACGTTTAATTGATGTGTTAAATAGAAACATTGACAAAATGTAAATTGAACTTCTTTCCTATTTTATGCTATATATATTGAAAAGTAATTTCTAAGATTTTTCTGACTCCTGGTCTTCTCAAAGACTTGATGTTCATATTGTGTCCAATTTCACTCAGATACTTAAAGTAATGCATTATCACACAATGTCCTATGGTAATTGCATTTATCCTCCACCGAATGATGTGAAATATAAGAAGTAAAATGGAATGAAATTGCGAACAATGAATGTAATCTGGTGTGCTCATCACCCAGTCCAGAAGCCTGGTTTTTAGGAATGCTTTCACAGCAAAATGAGCAAAAACCAGAAGAGAACAGCACTGACGAGTGAACCCAGTACCTCAGTATCATTTCATTACTCGTGTGTGCACTGACCTTTCTATCCCGTACAAATAATGGAGCCCATCATGCCTATCACTTTGTTTCACTCAGACACTGATTGCTGTCTCTGTTGTAGTGAAACTGTGATGGAACAATGTCAGGGCAATTTCCTAACTCTTATCTTTAATCTGTTAAACTCCAGCTACCACAACAGCTGGCTATAGAGCAGTGTACTCAACATCTATTCTTGCAAATAAATGGCATTAGAGTGAAGAACTTGTCTAATTTGTTTGTGAAACATGGCCTAGATGAGGGGTAATGGGACACATTATACTTGGCAAGTGTGCTGGATTGAAAAACAACAAGAACAAACAGGCTACTTTACCATAGCAGTGTCACTTCTCAGAATATTTTGAACAAAATTTTAATGAAGAATTATTATATTTGACTGAATGAAAATTACTTCTGAATCATAAACAATGCACTTTTTTCTCTGTATAAAACTAAATAAATCAAAAAGTGCTACAAAGAAAGGTTTAATATTGTAAACAAAATGTGCTATAGGTTCACCATATCTTAAAAATAAAATAAATAAATTTATTCATTTTGATTGAGTAAGCAAAGTGGCTGACGTGGGGAAAATGATCGACTGAACATAAGCAGAAATAGAGCTCCAAAGCTGGCTAAAATGCCAAACTGTTGTGTTGCTTGAAAGCTAATGAAGAGTTTTTTTTTAATGGTTATAACATGCTTGTGTAACTGTATAAAGTACAATGTGTGTTGGTCATTGCAATCAAGAGCTATCCGGCTATCAGAGTTCACAAGTGCAATGAAAGCCTTGTGATCTCCATGTGATCACATGACCAGTGTCTCGATATTTTAACTCTATGGGATACACATGTATTGTGTGACGATGTATCATTACACCTCTAGTAGACACATCAACAGCTCCTCTTAAATGTATTCGTTTAACAGCATTTACCTGAAAGGTACATTCTGAATGCACACATGTTGAACATACTGTATATCAGAACAGATGAACAGACTACAATTCGTTGCCAAGAATACAAATTTTACAAATTATGGTTTTACCATACAGTGCCATGCATAAGCATTCACCCCCCATGAACTTTTCCACATTTTGTAGTAATACAACCTGGAACTGAGAGGAACTTAATTGGAATCATATATGAAATCAATTTTTTTTTTTTGGTAAATGAACTTGTTAAGTCCCCATGAAATGGTTCCTTAGCTGTGATTTGATTTCATATTTTGATGTATCTCCTTCTGAAAAAGGAAGTAAGAATGATGGCATGTTAAAGTGCTTGAGTGGCTTAAACAACAGCCAGCAGTATTTAAGATATGCCATGGCCCCTGCCAAATCTAAACAAACCTGACAGTAGCATAGGGAGCTAGTTAACATGAAGACAAGTGGAGTTTAATGAGAGCCTTTTACTCACTTCTACTGATGGTGAAACACTAACAGAGTATGAGGACAGAATTACATTCTCACTCAGTCTTTGGAAGCAACATATTCCAGCATTGAAAAGCCCCAAGTTGCAAAACACTCCTCTGAGTGCCTATGACATAGCTACTTCTTCCAGATGAACTCCAACCTTTACTTTTCTCAACCAAGCAATGACTGGAAAAGGGAATAATGTGTGGGGAGACACACAGCCAAATACACACCTCCAAACCAAGATTACTGCTAATGAGCTGCCTTTGTTCTAATGCACTGGTGCTCTAGAGCAAGACCCACCTCTGAGGGCGGGACATATATGTTTTTGAGAGCATTTAATTGGGAAATAAAAAGGGAGGTTTTGACTAGATATGAATCATCAAAAATGTTTAATCATTTTCCTGGAAGTGATCAAAATTAAAAATCTATAAAAAAGAATTTTTCCCCCATTCTTTCAGATAAAGTGTCAAATTGGTGTCCATAAAACCAGTTGGGTACACCAGTTGGGAACACTTTTGTGCTCCCTAGTGGAATAGCAAAGACTAGCTCTTTCGCAAATCGCTTATTTAATTATTGTCCACGAGACGATTTAGTATAAAATATGAATTGTAAATTCATTTGGTGGGGCAGATTAGAACCTTTATCAGGCAAGACCCAGCCCATGGGCTGTGTGTTTCACTCCCATCTCTCTAGATGGAAAGCATTTATCATCTGATAGAATGCAAAGGAAAAGCTGTCGTTTGGTCAACCCTACTAGAATTTGAGAGCTTTGGCACTGAATTCTCACCCCTAACAAGATTTGAGGTTAATTAACAGGATGGAACACGTATAATGGTGTTGGCCGCACTCCATTACTGCATCTGTGCACCCTGGAGAAGATGGTGATAGCACTTCCCCTGAATTCTGACATGACAGTGTATAACTCCACAAAGGCACACTGACAGGCTCCCTAATGAAGAATTCATGCCACTGCTAATCTAAGCAGAGACACACAGTAGCAAAGACAGACAGAGGGATGGATAAACAGAGACAGCAAGCAAGCAAAGTAAGTCACAATATATATTTCCATTGTGCCCTCCATCGAGACATCGCTAGGCATCATAGCTGATGAAGCAGAGCTTTGTCTTCAATTCCTGCTGCCTTTTGTACTATAAGGGAACGAAGAGCGTCAGCCATTGTGTGATTGATGTCGGCCAGCACAGACAGCACCGTTTCCACCAACAAGTCACAAAAAGAGCCTTATCAATCAGCCAGAGCCACGCTATGATGCGACTCTGAGAAACCTGAGCAGTGGTTTAACACAAGCAAGTGTCCTCTGTCTTCTTTAGCAATCAATCATGAAACAGAGGCCCTTATCTACACGTCAGCTTCCCATCTACCCTTAAAATCCCATTAGGGCTTTCATTTTATTGCTACTAGGCTTGACTTACAAGGATTAGTCAAAATATTATTAGGATAACGTTAGTTTCCATGTCAGTCTTATACCATGGAAAAAACAAAAGCAACACCACAGACCAACACAGATTCTGCCAATGTTGTGTTTCCTGGAGATGATATAGTGTTGGCTAATCCCAGTTCAATATTTCTGCCATTTACGTTTTGCTTTTCCAAACTCATTGTAGCACAGCAATCATCATTCTATGCCAGTGAGTAACCTTTCTCAGGGTTCAATATGCTGTAGTGCTGTTGGAAAAGTGGCATGTTTAAGGCATAAAGACTGTGGCAGAAAGAAACTTCTTGACAGATCATCTCATGAGAGGCTGAAAGATTCTAAGTTTGAAGACTGAAAGGGTCAGATAAAAATGTCCATGTAGGATCTTATGATTAAAATGCAAGCAAAGAAATGGTTTCCTGCTGAGCCATCTAAACACTCCACTCAGAACAGGAAATTTCATTTCTGTAAGCAATAATAAATTAATATGCATATAAAAGTGTGCAATTAAACTCTGCCATTTTTCTTGTGGTTGACTGCGGCTCGTGTAACACTTGGAAAATTGGCAGCGTCACAACAGTCCTGTTTAATGGATTGAATTTCTTTGATAGACATGGGGATATATCAACGTTCCTGACGTATGTGCTATGACCAAGGTTGCCAGATCCGTGCAACAAAAGAATCTGAACTAATAAGCAATATTAAGACAATTTTTCTGTTTCCCTAAATAGTTCTTTCACTAAATTTCTACAATGGTTTTGTATTATTACAAACCACATTGCATGGCACTTAAATTGCACATTTAAGCTTTACACCAGTTTTGTATATAACATGCAGAATGCAAAGAAAACAAGCGCAATCAGCTTATTTCATCTGGCCCTCTGTCTCCAGAGAATACCGAATAAAACAAATAACCTACAAAATGGCCAGGAAAAAGGCAGAGTAGTAATTAGTGTAACCTTGAGTGACCTCCATAGTGATGTTCAGCAGGACTAAAGGAAGCTTAGCCAGCTTCGGCACAGTTCAGAGAGCAGCAGCGTGACGGGCAGGAGCTTTAGACTGAGAGGTCAGCTCAAACCCAAATCAAAATGAATGGAGCTCAGAGTGATGCACTTACAGTGCAGAGCAAATGGCAAGGTCACATCCAGATACAGGAAAGAAAACCATTTCAATGAATATATATGAAGAATTTTATATATGACTATCAAATAAAATAAATTGCTGGTATTTTCTATTAAAGAATGCAATGTGTAAACCTGAGGCAAATACATTTTAGGTGTCCTAGAAATCCTTAATCGAAATTGATATATAGTTGAAAGAAAAGGTTTGCATACCGCTAGGACAAAAACTTGGATCCTCACAATATAGGGCTCTTGTGTTGTTGCAGAATACATCAGCAGTTCATTTTTAATGCAGCGTAAATAGAGATGCATTTTGTTTTGTTCTTCTCCCATTCAAAAACCCTGGTGGATGCAAACTTTTGTCCATAACTGTATGAATGGTGTGTGCAAAGCATTTCAAGCCGAGATGCCAGAAACGTCATTTATATAGAAAGATGTATGCACCTTATTACAATGCCAACTGATTTCCTGAATCATGTAGTGCTATTTATGTGAGAGAGTTATGTGCCTTCAGAGATGGGTTATGCAGCCGCTTACGTTATGTACAGTTATGTGTAGTAGTTTTTTAATGGATTTTTCTTGTTTAGAAGCTGAGACAGGCAACAAAAAAAGGGGGGGGGTAGAAAATGCACTAGAAAATGCTCACTAAAGTAGGAAAATTGTGGATTTTTTTCCTTTGCTGTAAAGTGTAATATGATGTAACTTAAAAGCAATACTCAGCTGAACAATGGAAAAGAATTGGAGACTGAATAAGAACACAGTAAGCATTGAAATAAGCATCTCATTGGAGTCTAGTAGCTTGCCAATATACTGCTGCATAAATGGTCCTAATTAGCATATTAAGCACTGCAAATATGGCTTCCACCCACATGATTTTGCTGCTTATAAAATAGCATGTGATCCAGCATATCATAGTATGTTGCATTATATCATGCATTGACAGTAAACTTTGTGAAATACTAACTTACTAACTTATAATACTCCTGAGCATTATAAGGTTATATTTTTCTCACCCATTTCTTAACAATATTTCTTTCTTTAGAGAGTCTGATCTTTAGATAATACCATACAGAAGTACTCTGGTGTTGAGAATATACCATCTACTCCTACATATTCCATTGATACAGACATTTACAGTTTTTTCCTCTGTTAATGATTTTTTCTGTTTTTCTGGAGGTCTTAATGCCCCTATCCTGTCATATTGACCTTGACATTAATTCATTTCAATGCATCAGCTAAGAATGGAGAATATCTGTGCACTTCATAGCTATACAACCGTACAGTTTCATGGAGGTTTCACAGAGGTTGGTGGTCCATTAGTTGGAAATTGCGTCTTGCTAGGTAAAAGGTTACACAGCACATGCATGGCCTGATTATATCTTTTCTTTTATGGTGGACTGCTGGACTAGGCTCTTTAGATTGTGTCTCTAACAGTTCACTGGTTCCTGCCCTCTAAACCCAATACTGACTACAGCTGAAAAGACACAAGCTTTTATGCCCAAGTGACTCTGTTCACTTTAAACATTCTATTTCTCTCATGGTGGCTCTACTCTTCCATGATAAAACAGATGAGATTCAGTGACATTTGACTACAGCAAACAGGAGGCATCCATGACTTACAAAGCATAAACCCTGTTAAAGGAGGTAAATCGGTAGTGACCCATACATACAGAGTGGTAGAAACGTCTCTTAAGGGATGGAGGAGAAAGTTCAAGCTTACCTTGGAAAGTCTTTCTTTCATATGCAAGGATCTACAAGAAGTAAAAGGTTACAGAAGGATATTTACCTAGAGTCTGAGGGAGGAAAAGACAACAGGTTTCAAGTTTGAACTGGGGTTTCGACCTGATCTCATGAGTATCGTGTCCGGATTTGAACCAGCAAGGGTCATGTGATTGGAATCCGTTACATTTCCTAAGAATAAAGTAATAAGAGATGGAAAAAAGTAGGTGTGTAATGCAATGCCACTATCTGTATCTGTATCTGATTAGTGCTCCAAATAGCTGAATCTGCATATATTAATATTTAATCCGGAAGTGGGTATGAACATCTGGTCTTGAGGACTTGAAGATGTCGAGGAGTCGATGTAGTGACCTCCAGTATTACCTAGAGTCAGTCTACGGCTGTGGACCTTTATGGCAATATTTCTCTTAAATGTGACTGACTAAGCAGGTTAACTATCTGTCAAAACATTCACTGCTGCTGCTGAGGATGGCCCTACACGGTTAGCCTAATGATTACCGTAAGATTGCTGTGGATGGTACCACACAGATACCCTGAAGATAGCTGTGGACAGCCTCACTTGGATAGCCTAAACATTGCACTTAGTGCAAGCAGTTTATGCTTAAGTCTGAATCATTATTCAGTGGATAACTTCACTTGGATACTATAGACTTAAAGCAAAAAACACTAATGAAATCAAAGATGACTGTGATGCTCATACTGAAGATCCTCCCAAAACAGTTAATACTCTTTGACTTTATCACAGTTAATGCTTTACTTAATCACACCACATCTGGTTTCACCCAGATGAGGAAGGGTTCCCTTATGAGTCTGGTTCCAGAGTTTCAAAGAATTAGTACAGCAGAGTCCCCCAAAAAGGAACGGTGGTAGCGTAGACCGGTCGAGTAATTCCTATAACTTAAATCTATATCCAGTTTTCAGTAAAGCTGTCCATTGTTAAAAGCACTATATAAATGAAATTGAAATAAATTGAGTATGTATAGAAATATGGTGGAATGGTTTTATTTTGGAGCTTAGTAAAGCAGTGGTTAGGTTGGGTTATTGGAGCAAACCAGTGACCACAGGGAAAAGAAACTAGTGTGCCTAGAATAGATTATCCGTAAATAATATTATTCATATTTAATTTAATTTAATCACTAATATGATCAATAACACATCACTAATATAAACCCTGCTTCTAACTGTAACCTTGAAACTTTTACAAAAGGTGAGATGTAACATCAGTGTAGTTTTAATCATAATTTCTGCTTGCATGTTTTAGTAGAGTAAAAGCACACTCATTTCCGTGTTGTCCCTGGTTCTTGATTTCGATCAAAATGTCAATATTAGGGATGGAGAAACTAATTGAATAGGATTTTGGAAAGCTGCATGCACTCAGAAGGCTTATGGTTACTATTTTTTTTTGTTTGTTTGTTTCATCTTTCCCTGAGGAGACATCCAGTAGAAGCATTGTTCAGCAGTGCAGAACTGTTGCCAGCAGCTGAGATTCAGATTCAAGTGCCAGCTGTTTTATATGCCCTCCATGACTGGGGATGTCTGAAGATATAATTGTTTCCTTCCTCATTAGATGGATGGACAACACGGTAACACCATCCTCCATTGGTATGCAGTGTACCAGCATAAAAAGGGTCAAATGGCAAACTCAGCACTCAGTGGTCCTCTCTGAGTGCACTTGTGGTTTTGCTTTTCTGCAAAGGCACTGACCCAGCGAGAACTCGTGGTCATGAGGGTTCAAACATTACCAGGCATTAAACTTGTAAATTTGTAGTATTGCAAATAATGTAGCCACAGCAATCTCCTGGGTAAATGTTAATTGCACTTTCAACTGTTAAAAAATGTCAACACTCCTGCAAAGTTTACACAAATACATTACAAAACCAGTGATTAAGCAGTGAAGAGCTGCGAGCATAAGGGCAGCACCTGTTCCTCACCCATGCTGCACTTCCAGTTTTTCGCACACACACACACACACACACACACACACACACACACACACACACACACACACACTGCTATGTGAATATGAAAATTATACACAGTTAAACAAAAAGAGGTTCTAGCGAAGAGCACAGAAGGGCACAATTACCAAGTCACTAGTAGAGAAAGAGGTCCTTCTACAACACACAAAAGTCAAATTCCACCAATTGAGAGTAAATTTATACTTTTACAGTTATACACTACATATAGCAATTAAGATTTTCAAAATCCACTATTGCAAGAACTCTGAGACATAACTTTATCACGTATTGCACTTTGTGTCCAGATCATGCAGTGATAATGATTCTTGTCAAGATCACTGCCATGATGAGCTCTATATTCATGGTCCTATAAAATCGGGTTTTAGACAAACACAGATGGTCCTTAAATCCTTAACACGTATCTACCTAGAAATAATAAGACAATAACCCCAAACATCCATTCAAATCAACACAGAAATGGTTTCAGGAATGCAAATGTTTTGCACTGAACCTTTTGATCTTCAGGCCTGAAATCTACTGAAAACCTGTGTTTTGAAAAGGGCACTTCACATATGCACACTGTAAAATAAATTTAAATATTTTACAGTAGAAATGCTGTATATAGAGGCGTAGACAAGGACTGTCTACAATTGTCTCCAACATTGTTAGACATTAAGGGCCTTATTCAGAGTTGATAATGGAAGTCCAAATGTTACATCAATATTAATGCAGGGAAAGTTACTTGTATTCAGTGTTGGGTTATGCACATGCTTAAGCTGATTTTCTGGATCCCCCATTCATTCATTCATTCATTCATTCATCCATCCATCTCTCTTTTCTGATGTAATGAGAAATGAGTTATGTGAGCTCCATATTCAGAACAAAGCCAATTTTTACTTCTAATTTTAACTTCTTTCACTAATCCCATGTCCAGAATTTTTCAGACAGTGAAGGTTATTCTTCAGTGATACTTGCCAGTCTGTTGCTGCAAGGATGCATAGAAATTGGGCTAGCTTCCAAGTTGGGAAGAACAACTTGCTGGTATATGTAAACACACTTGTCATATTGCAGTTGTGCTGGAAATTTAGAGCTATACAGCCTATAAACTAGGTTCATTTCTTTTTAAGCATCATCGCTGCACGCTAAATGTGATCTCTTCCATCCTACAATAACACTGGTTCATCTTTGTGTTTGTGTTTCCAATTGATGAACTTTTTGATATTGTATCCCTATTGCAATTCCACTATCGAACGATTTACTATTGCTCTACAGAAAGACACTAGAAAATCGAAATCGTACATTTCATATAATAAGAATGTAACAGGTTTGTCAGCAGCTCTTATGCCAGATTAAATAAAGTGGTTTAATTAGTCAGGGTTTACAGCATGCCTAATGGAATGAGAAAGACTCACGTTTAAAATTAATCATGGCAAGCCACAACATCTTGTAGAGCGAGAGCTGCCATCACATTCAGTTTGGTGTCTATACACTTTTCTCACATGCAGTCTCACGCACCAGCACGATTTTTATGCAACGCTCCGATTTCTGAAGTTAAAATTAATTTATTGTTTATTTTCCTAAAATTCCGACCTTGATGAATCATTCATAAATTTGAAATCACACTATCATGTAGTGTGAACACCTTCAAATCTTCAGACCTAAATGATCAAACTCTGATCAAGAAAATTAGCTTGTATTCTCACTCAACGTTAACCATGAAATGTAAAATACAAAACCCAAGCAGATGGTTAATTTATGACAAATCAAATGCTGTTCAGCAGACGGATCCACATACTTCATGATTAACTCTTAAAGTCCCAGAACTCACTGGCAGCTTCAGATGTGTTTTCCTTACTCTCCTAACTATACGCACCTTTCTTTATCAGTTTCATGGTGTTACTAGTAATTATGTAAGTCAGAACATGCCATTATAGGAAAATAATCAATGACGAGGTGATCGTATGCCATTAACTCCCTGAAGCTGAGTATTTTCTAATAACAGGACATCCCAAAGTGTTTTATTCCATCATAACATTATAGTTATATTTAATGCTGTGGAACATCCACAACACAAGTTACGTCCTGTTATCACTTACGTTATTAATAAGAAAAAAAGAAAGAAAACAAAACCAGCTTGTCATGTTACGGAGAAACCAGAAAGTGCCAACGTCATCTGTCTCTGTCTGAAGAATTTCCTATGACACAGTAACAAAGCGCTGAGAGTGGAGACTCCTTTCAGAAATGTTAAATGTGAAACCTTATAGGAAGCTTCACAATTAAAAATTATATTCATTTTTAAATAACAAATTCTCTAACAAAATCTGTTTATTTTTAGATTCCATGGCATGTCTGTAATATAACTCCCTGTGAATGAGCTTTTACTATAAAACCATATTAGAGCGAGTGCATTAGTATAAACCTGTGAATTACAGCCAGTACTACTGTGAGAACTGCTGTTGCAGAAAATGATTCAACACCTTCTGACCACTCACATTCAAAAAGTCAACAGCAACTGAATAATAAGGCTGGGCATTAAAGGGGTTAAAGGGGTAAACAAGCATCATGAAGATCATTAACCTAGATGCTCATCAAATGCTCAGACTTACTAATTTGATTTATAAGTGTATACAAATATAGCATAAAACTTTTTTATAGCTGGTGTTGAACCCAGATAAAACTGCTACTGATGTGAATCTGAATGTTCTCAGATGATAGAGTGACTGTGTATAGCATTTGAACACTGGATGGCTAACCCACATGAAGGAGCTGAATTTTTTTATTCTTCATTTTATCCCTTTGCTTATGTTTAAATGTCTAGTCGATTGTGTTTTCTGTTTAGTCTAGTTTAGTTTGGTCTTTCTTGTGTTGTGTCTTATATAGTTCACCACTGGAGCCATTTCCCCAAACATTCACTTTCAAAGAAATAAAAGAAAATGAATAATACGCAACACTGTCATATGTGGCTTGTGTGGATCCGATGTTTCATGTATAGCATCATGTTTTAGTTATTTGAGTTTGTAGCATGTGCTATTCAAAAGCTTCCCTCAGCGTGGTTTCATAATGTCTGGTGAGTGGCATCAAGTTAATGTTGGAAAGAAAAAAAAACTGAGTGTTTAAGAATTAGAGCACAAAATTTGTGTGGGAATTTGATCCTGTTCAAGTTCGACTTTTGTCAATATGATTAATATGTAAAAGAGTGCACATATATGTGAGTCTATGAGCTAATTGTAACCCAGTGATCCCCCTTTAAGGCTACAATATTTTTGAAACACCCCAAAACCTACCATCCTTCCTACTGAATGATTGATTGATTGGTTGCTCAGTGGGGTTGAGTTCAGGGCTCTGTGAAGGCCACTCTGTGAAAATTCTTCCACTCCAACCTTAGCAAACCATGTCTTCACAGACTTCACTGTGCACAGGGGCATTGTCATGCTGGAACATCCATGGAATGTGGCAACATAGTTTCAGTGAATGGAAATTGAAATGCTACAGCACACAAATATATTTTATACAGCTGTGTGCTTCTAACTTTGTGGCAACAGTTTAAATATGGGGAATCCAATACACACTCCTGAACAAAATCTTAAGACCAGGGGAAACATTCCAAGTATTCGCATTTCGCGCTGGTGGATCATAAC
>CM074968.1:8801552-8817363 GCA_037577455.1 Pangasius macronema | reverse complement strand
TGTGTGTGTGTGTGTGTGTGTGTGTGTGTGTGTGTGTGTGTGTGTGTGTGTGTGTGTGTGCGTGTGTGTGTGTGTATATATAGCATGAAAAAAATTCTTCGCTTTCACTGTTAGATAGACTGGCAGATAAATCAATATTTTCTCTCTCAAATGTCAGATGTTCATGAAATGTTCTGCATCATGATCTAACCACAACACCTACATCTTTATCTCTATTCAAACCATGTACTTGGTCAGAATAAAAAAAAATGACAGTGGTATGTTGGTAAAGAAGTGGGACTGCACAAGGGCAGTGAATGTTATATGAGGTTATATGAGATATGTAGACATGCACATTGTAATGAATCAGAGATTCAATTAAATTTAATTTGTATAGTGCTTTTAACAATGGGCATTGTCACAAAGCAGCTTTACAGAAATATAAAAATCCAGGGTATATATTTTAAATTTCTGAATTTATCCCTAATGAGCAAACCAGAGGCAGTGGTGGCAAGGAAAAACTTCCTGAGACGATATGCAGAAGAAACCTTGAGAGGAACCAGACTCAAAAGGCGAGCCATCCTCATCTGAGTTACAACGCATAGTGCAATTATAAATAATTCCCTTCTATGCTATGTCATAGCACAGCTCTAATGCATTGGCTTGCTTAGAAACACATTTCTCTGCTGACTATATACGCCTAGATAACGTCTGGTGAGTAAACTGCAAGAGCGACGATGACTTATCACGATTGAGTGAGCTCTCATTCATATTGATATTCTAGCAGTCAGGTGATAAATTTAAGCCCTGGGACACATTGGTTTAATCTGAGTGACAACCTACAGGAAGTAATAACCAAAAATAAGGCTGAGAGCTGATACCACCCCAAAGGTGTCTGCAGGAGATAGAGGAACACAAGGGATGTCACATGGGGAGAAGCTGCAGAGGATTATGAGAACATGGATGAGTCACTGAAATGCCCATTTGGCCTGTCCAGACAGTAGTATGACCATGTAAACTCTGAATGATGCATGGTACCATGATCTCACAGCATCAAACACAACTTCAAATAGTCATTCACTTTTTAATTTTATAGAATTATTTTAAGGTAGAACGCAAGTCATAATTACCAATAACTAAATACTGGCATATTACTAATCTGGTTGCACATGAGCCATTTTTTTTTCTCAGTCTGCAATTTTCCTGGTCAGAAATGAGCACACTGCTGACATGGACATGGACTGAGTGGTATAATAGATGGTGTAAGATTTTATATCATTCAGTGTAGAGGTAGCCTTTGCTTCAAAACTGTGCCTACTTTACCACTTATTGGGACCCCCATCCCATTTCTTACAATCCAGCTTTGTGGATGTTCACCCA
Source organism: Pangasius macronema (assembly GCA_037577455.1). Classification (NCBI taxonomy): domain Eukaryota; kingdom Metazoa; phylum Chordata; class Actinopteri; order Siluriformes; family Pangasiidae; genus Pangasius; species Pangasius macronema. The sequence continues at coordinate 8,816,004 of CM074968.1, read as the reverse complement.
TTATTTACTACTTCATTATTTTACAACAAATAAGAACAAGCATCTCAGTTACACATACTGAATATAAAGCAGACAATTGATGTGTCAGTGATACTTCAAATAAATTGAATATCAGTGAGGCGAGAAATTGATGAAGGCCGATATAAGTGATGCATCCTAGAGGCTCACATATGAGCAAACAGCCATAACACACACTAGAACACAGAAAACACCTTTGTTGTAAGCGATTTCAGCCACCACTGTCATATTCTGTCTTGGGTTTGTGCCTGTGGTATGATGTTGAATATGAAAATGGGGACCAACTGAACAAATTGTGCATGGATTTTTGTAAGAAAATTGGACTTTGTGATGTCAGTGATTTAACGTCACAAAGATATTATATGTAGGATTAATTAAGGGAAGTGAACAGTACAGTAGTACAGTAGTATATTGATGCCTGAGTGGGCACAGTAAAGACAGAATTAACATAAAATAAAATAGTCAATTAGTATATACTGTACATATATACATATATGCATACATACATACTTACATACATACACATTAAGCCTAGTTCACACTGCACCGACAGATGCTGACCAACGTAAACAGACATGTTTGTTGGGTTTGTTTTCAATCAGCCTATGTCATGGAATGTCTGAGCAGGGTGGTATGATTTTCCAACAAACTCTAACGTAACCTGACCTGGGCACAAATCATTGCCATGAGGCAAGCATCCCTGAAAACTCCAGAGAAAGCCCATGCGCTAGGTGCTAGGCTTGCTAAATTGTTGCAGTTTGTAAGCAAATTATTACAGTATTTATCGGTAAACGGACTTGCACTGAAAATGTTACAAAGTTAACTGTGTTTATGGATGTAGCTTGTTCGCACTGAACTTAAACTTGCCACACATGCCCTCTGTCATCAGGTTTTATATGAACATTATGTTGAAAAGTTAACTTACAACTTACTTAGCCAGCTTTTTAGACAATTATAGATATTTGCTATTTAAAATATTTACTTGCATAAATTTAAGTAAGCGCCCTGTCTTTCACGTCGCAACAACCAAGGCTTCACCCACCACCTCTTTCACTTCACTCTTCGTCTTTTCAGGTGAGGAACACATAAAGACACTAGTAATAGTAAAATTTTGATCGTGGTAAAATTGTGTTCCATTTTTAAACCAGTCTGACTGTCCGTAAAAAAGTTTGTTGGTGTCTGTTGGGGCAGTGTGAACATGACAGCTGTGTTTCCCACCATTGTAAATCCAACGGCCAACTTTTTAAAGCTGGTGATTGTTGGTGTTAGTCAGTGCAGTGTGAGCTAGGCTTTAGGCTTTAATCATCTCTATACAAGTTTACAGTATCACAATGTCCTGTGATGTTTGCTCTGATTATATTACCAGACCTTTTAACCTTTATGCATTTTGCATAGGAGCTCCACAATTTAACATCGGAGTAAACTAGTATGAATTATCATTCCAAAAAATGCCAAAGTGGAATCTTTTTCTCCCCAAGAAAATGGGAGACGCCAATAGACATTAAAATCTGGAATGCTTTCAGCAGGTGTTTTAAACTCTCCAATATTAACTGATACCTCCTGGAAGCTCCGCCCACTTCCCCATCTCAAACAAAGTCAATATTTGGTGTGATGACTCTTTGCTTTAAAAAAAAAAATAGCAGTCTCAGGTACAATTTGTGCGGTTTTATAAGGAAATGAGCTGTAGGTTTTACTGAATAGTTTTACTGGAATAATTTGACTGAATTTTTCACTGAATAGGATTTTGAGATAAAATAAATTAAAATGTGACCTAACCTACACCTAAATGGAACATTTTAACAAATTCAAACCCACCTAAATGTATCACTCCACTTAATGAAAATAACCTGTGGTATACACTATCCACAAATATCAGAGGCTAATTAAACTGAACAAGCTGACAGGGATAATACAGGACTTACACTGGCCTTGTGAATCATTTGTATCATTCTAAATAAAGACGCACACCTCTTTGCTCTGTACAGTGCAGGTTATAGCAGTTAATCTGAATGGCCATGATATTCACTGCATCTTTTTAATTTGGTTTTGTCCATGTAGCTTTTAGCCTATATTTAAAAATAACACACATATTTCTCTAAGGAAGAAGAGGAATATCCAGCTGTGAGAACATCTGCAAATAAATGGATATTAAAGCAAATGTGCTAATATATTTCAAACGCTAACAACTGTCCTGTTTGGCTATGCTCCGTAGAGAGAGTTTTAATAATAATGATCTAATTTTTTTAAAAATAATGGAATGAAAAAAGAACAAGGAAGATATGATGTAAAAATTCCAGTCCTGACCCCAACACTTTTTTTTTTAAATACGGGTGAAGTCTCAATATTCTCCCCACACAGGCTTTCTAGCACTTTTACAGCATTATAATTAGTGACTAATTCTTCTTTAAATTACAATTCTGGTATTTTTATGTGACGAGAAAATGAGACGGTGCATATCATGAGCCTCTGAGGACAGACAGAGCACAGACAGTACCAAGTCTTCTGCTTCAGTTCGAGACAAGGTCAGGAGCAATCTGGCTAATGGATCTAATCTACTTTTAGCACAGTGGCAGACCGACGGCCCTGTCACGTCACACACAACAGCAGCTCCAGGAAGTGACAAATCTGGTTTGACTTTGCATGGTGTTAAAAGAAAAGGACAGCAAGATGTCTACAAGTTGTCTTTGTTTTTCTCACTGTTCTCTTTTTTCTCAATCTATAAAAAAACATCTAGATCAGAAGTCTGAATTTGACTTGCTTCATAAACCACACTGTATCTTTTCCATTTCAGCAGAATAAAAGAGTAATGAAGGATACTGTTTGGAAGTGTTTATCATCATCTGTGCACTAAATGGCCAAAAGTATTTGGATACCGGACCATCATACGCGTATGTGGTTATTCCCCAAACTGTTGTCACAAAGTTGGGAGCACAGAATTTGTGTTCTGTAATTTTCCCTCCACTGGAACTAAGAGGCCCAAACCTGTTCCAGCATGACAATGCCAGTGTGCACAAAGCGAGCTCCATGAAGACATGGTTTGCCAAGTTTGGAGTGGAAGAACATGAGCGTCCTGCACAGAGCCCAGACTTCAACCCCACTGAACACCTTTGGGATGAACTGAGCAATAAATGCATGAGCATGCCAGGGCTCCTCACTCAACATAACTACCTGACTTCACTAACGCTCGTGTGGCTGAATGTGCACAAATCCCCGCAGCTACACTCCAACCTCTAGCATAAAACCTTTCCCAGAAGAGTGGAAGCTGTTATAGCAGTAAAGGAAGGACAAACTCTGCAATGGGATGTTCAACAAGCACATATGATTGTGATGGGTAGGTGTACACACACTTCTGGCCATATAGTGTCTGTTTCAAAGTTGAATCAAACTGAAAAAAAAAACATTTGAACATGATCACACTAGCTGAGACACTGACTACAGCCTTAGTCCATGAATATTTTCATCTAAGAAAAAAAAAGAGCAATGCAAAATGCATCTGTTGCATAATCTGAAATATTGCCAATGCCCATGACTTTTTTTTTAACTAAAGAAGTATTTTCCAGCAGGAAGAACTCGTGCCTTAGAGCGAGTCAATATAGTCGTTATTCTGGTTACACTATTCACTGAATAGTGATCAACCTTCTAATAACTGAATACTGCTAATGCAGTATATGTATGCGTTCAGGAAATGAAATAATGCAGTTTGGAGTGTAGCTGTGTGGCTCAATCACCCAGAGGAAAAATGTATTGCTCAGAGGTTACTTTTCCTAAGCTCAGGAGACTTCGTGGTGATTCTCAGATATCTCTCGTTTTAGTATCAACAGTGTCTCACATGTTTCTCCTAAAATTCTTTAGGAGAAATAAAAGTAGACGCAAATGAGACATGAGAAAGTTCTGAGAGAAAAGGAATCAAAACTGAGAATGTGTTGTGAGAAACATGGGAGAGCTCTTTAATGTCGTGCTGTAATCCCTTTCAAGACTCCATTATAGGAACATTTTATTGCTCAGAGTTTGCTCTTTCTAAGCTCAGGATATGAAGTTGTGATTCTCTTATGTGTCTCATTTAGATATCAATTTTTTCTTCACATTTCTCCTAACATTCTTGTCATGTTTCTCAGCCCTACTGCATTGTACTTTTGTAGTTACATAATCGGATAATTAGTAAGTTTATAATAAGATAATAAGTTTATAATAATTCATAAACGTATAATAAACTTATAATCTTTTTTTTTTTTTTCATTTAAAGTATTTAATTTATAATAACTTTGTAACAGACTGTAATTTAGCTCAGTTTCATTGATGTTTTTGTTGAAAAACTTTCTGAAAAATTCTGAAAAACTCTTCTGGTCTTGTTTTATCTGTGTAGGCATTGCATCATGTAGCGCATTAAAATATCTATCTAATGCATTCAAAATATTAAAAATAGTTCCTAACAACAGCCATGCTGGTTTCAGTGTGTAGTCTGGCAAGCGGTGGAAACAGGGAAAGCCGATCAGGTTATATGATTTTAAAGAAAGTTGTAAGAAATAATGAAAATAATGCTAGCATCTGCACCTCCAAATGTGTATATTATTATTGTTCTCAACAGATATACTGTATCACTCACTCTTCTTGCTTGGCACTGGTTTCGCCCATGTGTTTGTGAGGAGCCTTTACACATTTGAATCAGATCATTAAATTAGATAGGCTGGTCTTTGCTTGGTTATAAAATTGACCATCCTCTGCTAATCCTGAAGACAAATCCCAAAAGCCTTCCTCTCCACCTCTACAAGCTAAACTTACATTTATGCATTACACACTCACACTTTGGCCGCTCATTATCGAGTTTCTGTCCCTATTACGAGACAGCATTTCTATAAGTCTCTGTTTCAATGGACTAGATTTGCTTCATTGCAAATGTGGGTAGCATTAATGGCATGCTAATTAAGCTAATGAGTCACATAAAAACAAAGCCACAACAGGGTTTTAACTGAGGCATAGAAAGATGTTGTGTGGAAGGAGAAAAGTGGTGTTATCAGTCCATAACATCAATTCATCACACACTCGCAGAAAATACACAATCTCGGACACCATCATTGTGTTGTGATTTAACGGCTAGTATTTTGACTGAAGAGGTGTGTGTGTTGCAGAAGAGGCTGGTTAAGTCTGACTCACTGAAATACACAGCTGGATTTTATATAACGCTAATGAGTAACACTTCTTCAAAAGTGCACCTAGAACCGTAATTTAGAGGAAGTGCCTAATTGGGTGGCACGTGGCTCTTTTGTGTTACTCAAAATGAGAAAGCTGGCTTGTCTGTCCCATCGCACTTTGAGGTACTGACTGTAAGTAAAACACAGAACAGCACATAGATCCTGCAAAACATTCTGAGCAAAGTCATCTGGGAACATCAGTCTCGACCTCCCTCTCACATCTGATGTACATTTGATGAAATCTTTTTATTAGTATTATTATTATTATTATTTTTACTTGTAATACTTTTCAAAACTAAACCAAACTCAGTGATGGGATGATGTCTCAGAAATAAATGCAAAATAGCAAAATGCAAAATAAAGAAGCCACACACACTAACCCTACAAACCTGAAGACATATTTGCTTCACAAGTCTCTGCTTTTAGAGCACGGCTCTGCTTCTGCCTTCAGAGTTTAGCTTTGGCCTCATTTTAGAGACAGGTCAGCAAATCCCGAGTGCAGGGTGAAGGCATCAACAATACCACAAGCTCTTCTGTTGACATGTGGGTTTCAAGAGTTTCTTTCACTCACAAAAACACACTTTGAGAACTCGCTTCTCTCAGCTGGAACATATTACTTTGCTCAGAGGAAGCATGTCTAAAAGGTTGCTTGTGACTATTGCATTTTTGTTCTTTTTCTTCAAATGAAAAGACTTTGTCTGGCAAAAATGGTGCACACCAAATAGAATTATGTCATTACATCTTTGTGCATTGCCACACAAGAACTGGGACCAGTGGAAAGAGCTGCTTCATATTTTCTAAAATGAGTGTACACCATTAAATGTAACTATAAACAGAAAGTATGTGTCATTCAGTAAGAAGTTAAAAAAAGTAATTCTTGGCAAATTTCTGGAGTGAGACATATATGAGGCATAAAACACTTCAGGGTGGTAATACATGACACCACCCTGTTCTTGATTAATTTCCCATAACAGCATGCTCTGTCATGTTTTATTCTTTATTCTCTCCTTGTGGGCATAGATTTATTTTGGGATGGCTCATTAGTCTAAAAAAAATATAATGCATAATCTTTATGTGTGTAGATGATCACTGATCTCATTCATATTCATATGTAAAACTTAGATTTTTAAAGAAATATTGTACTGTGTTCCATCACTCATTTGAATAAATAAATACATATAGCCTTAAATGTAGTCACTGAGTATGACACCTAAAATGTGAGGACTTTCTGTTTTCACAAAGGTTTCACAAAAGCTACACAAAATAGCATCTTGACATGATACATGTGCTTGTCATATCATCAGTATTATCAGTGACAGCAACGCAATCATGCTCGATTTCACAGCACGAGGATAGGTCCTAAACAAAAGCAAGAAAATAAAGTGAAAAAACATAAACAACGTTCTGCTGCTATGTGGAGATGTGTGTGTGTAACTGAAGCTTATCATCCTCAAAAAAAGGTCGATATGATGAAAGTCTAAACTGAATATGATCACTCTAGCCTGCTTCGCAAAGAAGATATATAATGTGTTGCTCCTTTTATTACAGCTGTACACAAGCTACCCTATGACATGAAAAGTTGTTCTGTGCTTTGGACTGAAAAGCAATGAATCACCCATTTAATAATTCCTCGGGTTAACCTAGATGAAAAGGTGGGCTTCTATTTTATCTGCTTACGCTGGGCTTCGGACACGTTTGAAAGATACATGGCTATTGGCGTGTTTCCTTTGCAATCAATATGTTTTATACATCTGGCTCCAAGCGACCTGGCAGAAACCTATTGTGTGACAGCAGGAAGGAGCTCAACCGTCTGGTCACCACGACTATTCAATGAGATAAACAACCCTAGCAAGCTGTAAGCTATTAACTGTTTTAAAGGCAAGGATTTTCCCTTTTATCATTGAAGCTGAACATCCAAATGAGCTGTGGTTTGGTAATTGGGTAATTTGGCCAGGATGCTGAATATCTGTATAAGCACTGCATGTCTAGTTTACATCAGACTTTCTAATTTCTCTCGTGTTTCCAAAGGGAAAGCAACGCTACAGTGAACTTAGCCATCTACCTTAGCTTTTTGTAAGTCACAAGTGACATTATGCTAACTAATCTGTGCACTTCTAAGTGCTAGCTTGTTAGCTCGGTAAATTGAACAGAATTAGCTGGTTCATTTAGCTAGTTTGTGATAGCGTTAGTGCCTTCAAACCAATTGCTGAAAATACGTATAAACAGGATGTATGTATGTATATACTGTCTTTATAGAAAACATGATGTCCTGAAACAGTAATAATATGCAGTTCTGCCATGTTGAGGCTTCCAGCTCCATGATCTTGTTTTATTTTGGCCTACACTTCCAAGATTGGTGGATACACAGGGTTTAAAAATTGCTTTTTCACCAGGCAGCTTTTATTTACATCCAATGTGACCACGGCTTAAAACTATAAACGCACTTCGAACCATTAAATCAAATTCCTTAAATCCTAATATCATTAAAAATGCAGACTGATGATATAAATGATGTGACGTTTAGCTACCTCCCAAAAAGTCAATATGTTGATGTTTCATTCAGTCTCATTACTCATTACTGAGAGTGATAAACCAGCTGCTTTGAATAATTAACACTTTCCAACCAGCGCCAGGACAGAAGGTATGCAACAGCCGTCCATGACAGGAATCTTTAAAGGAGAAAAATCCATTTTAATGATGATGTGTGAGCCTCAAATACACAGTGATATGAATCAAAAACATAAAAGGTTGAAACAAATCAAATCTTGGTGTACCAGCACTATAGATCAGAAAAATAAATGCTGCTTTGGACTATGGCTTAGAGCAATGAGTTCCATATACACTGAGATATTAAACTGGGTAATTCATGTTTAAATGTATTTACTAAAAATGCACAGGAGAAAGTGTGTTTCAGGAAAAAATATATTAATTACAATACTAAAGCTATATCTCACTCATAAATCCACAGTGGTGCTAGTAAAGCTTGTAGACACCTGACCATCATACCCTTATGTTGAACTATTGCCACAAAGTTGGAAGCAAACAACTGTGTAGGATGTCTTTGTATGCTGTTGCATTACAACATCTTTTCACTGGAACTAAGAGGCCCAAAGCTGTTCCAGTATGACATGGTTTGACAAGGTTGGAGTAGAAGAACTCTAGTCGCCTGCACAAAGCCCTGACCTCAAACCCACTGAACACTGCTGGGATGAACTGGAAAGCCAACTTCACCCCAGGCCTTCATAGCCTACATCAGTACCTAACCACACTAATGCTCTTGTGGCTGAATGGGAAAATCCTCACAGCCTCACTCCAAAATCTTATGGAAAGCATTCCCAGAAGATTGGAAGTTATAATAACAGCAAAGTGGGACCATATCTAGAATGGGACATTCAAAAAAACATAGGAGTCTGGCCAGGTGTTCACAAAGCTTTGGCTGTGTAGTGTACCATAAAGGGAGCCACCAATTCTTTAACAGTGTTTAATGTCCAGTACATCTATATAAGTCAGTCTGTTTGGCTGAGCTGAACTATTTGACCTTAATAAAGGTTCTAAAACCAGTGCAATACAAATAAATACATACAAATAAAAATCTGTTGAAATCCTTACAAGAAATCTGAAAAAAAAAAGCACAATAAATTTGCACACATTTTTAGTGTTTTTTTGGGTTTTTTTTTTCCCAGAGTATCTACACAGTAGATACACTTCAATGTTACCCAACAGTTCAAGGCACACAAACTTGTTAGATACACATTTTACTGTATTTTTTTTTTACTTGTTTGCATGAGTAAATCCTAAACAGTATTAAGGTACATTCAAAACCCACACCTCTACTTTCTACATTCTGTGAACTTTATTTAAAACCACAACATAATTACAACGTTATGAATGTGCGACCTGTAGTTCCATAACAAGCTGCGGTAATGATACAGAACATGCATATGATGTAATTCTATGTCTCACTGCCTCATGTCAGTTGTATTCCACAGTGTTTTGTAGTTACAGCTCGAGCAACTTTGGCTGTCCCCATTGCCCATGCTTCACAGACACTATTGTATGTGAGAGCGTTAGTCTTCTTGTTAAAAATAAAGATGCAGTAATGAATGCATAATGTGTGCAGTGTTGATCAGGGAGTCACTATGTATTGTTCCTGCAAGGCAGATGTGTCCTGCGTGAATTCGGGGTAGAGATGTGCATCATGCGACTGAGAACATGTGGGACCCATGAGACCCAACAAAAAAGATGTGGGAGTGGGCTTTTTTTTATTTTTATGTGAGTCAGATATGACGTGCTTGAGACCAAAACTGCCATGTTCGTTAAGATAGGATTGTACTGGGTGCTCACATGGAGCTCTACAATGTATTTACCACATTTATTCATCTTCAGTAAATGCTTCAATCTGGCTAGGTCTGCATTTTGGAAACAGAACCAACTAAGATCTAAAATTCTAAAATGGTGATGCATCCTACAGGAGCAGGCAGGAAATGGTGAAGCATCCTAGAGGAGCAGACAGGAAATGGTGAAGCATCCTGCAGGAGCAGCTGGGAATGGTAAAAAAAATCCTGCAGGAGCAAGTGGAAATAATAAAGCTTTCTGTAGGAGCAGGCACAAATGGTGAAAAATCCTGCAGGAGCAGGCCAGAATGGTAAAACCTTCTGTAGGAGCAGGCAGGAATGGAGAAAAATCCTGCAGGAGCAGGCCACAATGGTAAAACTTTCTGTAGGAGCAGGCAGGAATGGTAAAACTTTCAGTACGAGCAGGGACAAATTGTAAAACTTTCTTTAGGAGCGGGCAAGAATGGTGAAACATCCTGTAGGAGCAGGGAGGAATGGTAGAACTTTCTGTAGGAGTGGGTGGGAATGGTAAAAAAATTCTGTGGAAGTGGGCAGGAATGGTAGAACTTTATCCAGTAGTGGGCAGGAATGGAGAAATTTTCTGCAGGAGTGGGCAAGAATGGTAACGCTTTCTGTGGGAGCGGGAATGGTAAAACTTTCTCCGTGAGGAGAATGGTAAAGATTTCACCTGGAGGGGGCTGGAATGGTCAGAATTTCTTTGAGAATAAGTTGGATTGGGGTTAAAAACAATACTGTACACAACTCTAATTCTGAGTTACAATGTCATTTGCTTTTTTGGAAGTGCTTCATTCTTGGAATCAGAGGATTGCTGGTTCAATCCTCAAGTGGCTCTAGGTTATTCTGTAGCAAAAGAATATAGGTAGCTAATATCCTTTTGCTTCATCTGAGCAAAATAAGATTTACAAAACTGCAATCCCTTTATCAATGAAAAACTTCCTCTCTCCTATCTTACAGCCACAGTTTAACATATCTTTGTTAGTAATGTTATTAAAATAACTAAAGTGCCTTCTGTTCTATTAATGGTGAAAGAATGTGGAAGAAAATAGTATTATATTAGAAAATAGTATTAGCCTGTGAAGTGTACATCACAGTGCTCACAGTCAGCAGGGAGTCAATCACATGCATATTCATGCCATTCGCAACACACCAAGCAGGCATCATACTGTTCTTAACTTTGGGTTAGTGGACCGATGACCTGACAGTAATTGCTCTTCAGGTGACATATTACCTCCATATTGCTAGCACAGTTAGTCAAGACTGGATCACATATGAGGTCCTCGCTAGCTAATATACCGCTGCTTTCATAAGGGCAGTTCTGGGATTTATTTAAATGAGGTGAAAATTGCAAACTTAAAATATTTTCCACACCTCTTCTCATTTGCAGAAGCACTCATCGGAAGCACTCGATTTGTTCTGTACTGCCTGACAGCGTCTAATTATAAATTCAGATGCTGATCTGTTTAACTATTCACACACATTCCCTTTCAGAGATTCCCAGGCAGTAACATGAACATGATTCAGCATTCCCTGCTAGATTCCTATTTCTGTACATTTACTTATATTCATGCCCCGATTGAAACACTTGCATGTGAGTTAGTTGCTCATTTCTCATGTGAACTAGTAACATTTATGAATGCAACAAAATGAATATTTGTAGCCAAGGCTGAGGCCAAATGCTTGGAAGCAATAGGCTGAAAAACAAACACTGCGTTCTTGGTACCAGAATTTTGCCATTTATTTGCCAATTTGTTCTTTACCATTGAATTAATAATTTTGTGGCAATGTGGTCGTGGTCCTGTGCTGGCTGTGAATGGGAGGATGAGTCACAGAGAATGAGCAGGAAATGATGGAGTATTTACACCTGTGTGATATTATCCATGAATTATTTGTACCCTTTGTTCATCACAGCGACTGGCTTTCTGAACTCTGCAAGGGAGAGCCGACATCATGCCATTGCCCGGGAACAGCCAGAGGACAACGCAAATGTTGTGTGTGCATTATTTAGAGGTTTCTTTACAATATTGTTTCAGTTTATTAATCAAAGTACTGAAAGGCCCTGTAGTTAAAATAACATGACAAAATGACAGCATTACTCTCTAAAGCCTGTGTCTTGTGTCCTTATTTCCCCTCGCTGCACACCATGGTTTAGAAATTGCTTTCAAATTTTCAGACAAACTAAAAAGTAATAAACGGTACTGAAGGTAAGCAAAGGGTCTGGTCTACTGAGCCATGAAAGTAATGCTGAACTCAAGAAAGAAAGAAAGATGAACTCAAATATTAATAAGAGTCCTGGTATCTCTTTGCTGTGACTGTGTCTATTCTGACATAAAACCTGCATGACTATGCAAAGCTGAAGACACTCTGAACAAGCAAACATATGTTAAGATGATTCACTCTGCATTGAAAGATGCCTTGAATTTTTGCTCTGGTTGACCAGATACAAAAAAATATATATAATGTTAATGAGGTGAATTCTTTTTTGAATATATACTTGAACTTGTTCAGTACCTTGCTCAGAACTGACTCTATTGACAGAAACATTGTTCTCCCTTTGTATAGCAATATATAATGTGGCAGCAAACGGAAACAGAATTCACAGCGGAAACTGAATTTCACACTTGGGTGCATTTTACTGTCCTGAATAAATTTTTACTACACAGAATACACTCACTGAGCACTTTACTAGGAACACCTGAACACCTACTCATTCATGCAATTATCTCAGCCAATGATGTGTCAGCAGCACAATGCATAAAATAATGTAGATGCAGTCCAGCAGCTTCGGGTCATGTTCATTTCAACCATCAGAATGGGGAAAAAATATGATCTCAGTGATTTTAATAATAATAATTATAATAATAATAAAACATTTTATTTATAAAGCACTTTACATTTAAATAATATCTCAAAGTGCTACAAAAGAGTCATAATAATATAAAGCAATTAGAACAATAAAAAAAATAAAATAAAACCAGCTTGTATACTGGGAGCCAGGGTGCCGGACATAGCAGGTAATCTTAGGGTCTTAGGCAAGCACAGGTTTTCAAAGATAGCTATTCATGTAGGAGCTAATGATATATGCCTTCGGCAGTCTGAGGTTACTAAGAGTAACATGGTAGAGATGTGTTAATTAGCGAAGGCGATGTCCAATGCTGTAATATGCTCTGGCCCCATCCCAATGCGGCGTGGCCACATAGATTACAGCAGGATATGGTCGCTGAACTGCTGGATGTCCAGGTGGTGCTCCAAAAACAAGGGCTGGCCTGTTAGGGCGGGACGATGTCCATCCCACTCGGGAAGGTGCTGCTCTCATTTCTTGCAGCATAGCACATAGTCTCAGATCAGGCCTAGTTAATCGATGACAATCCAGAGCCAAGGCCAGGGAGCAGACAAGAAGGCTAAACTGACCCCCTGCTCGCTGCAATGAGTCATTACTTAGGTTCCACCGTATTGAGACTGTCTGTTCGCCGAGCTAAAAAAAATTATAGACATACTCAGACAATTTGTTTTAGCAACCTAATTAACATAACATTAAATCAAACCAAATACATAGCCAGCACCGTTGATCTGAAGCTAGGACTGTTGAATATTAGATCTCTTAGGTCTAAAGCATTTATTGTTAATGAAACCATTACTGATCAGGAGTTTGATGTACTGTGTTTAACAGAAACGTTAAACCAAATGAGTTTGTAGCATTAAATGAAGCTAGTCCTCCTGGGTACAGTTACATACATCAGCCCCGTCTAACTNTAGCATTAAATGAAGCTAGTCCTCCCGGGTACCGTTACATACATCAGCCCCGTCTAACTGGCAAAGGAGGAGGCGTCACAGTTATCTATAATGATAATCTAGACATCACACAAAAACCTAGTCATAAATTCAATGCATTTGTAGTTATTTATTCTAACATAACATTTGTAGCCACTAAAAATAAATCCAGGTGATTCCACTAATTATTACTTATAGACCCCCAGAATTCCTATGCGAATTTGCAGATTTCATCTCTAACTTGGTTATTTCTTGAGACAAAGCATTCATTGTTGGAGACTTTAATATTAATTTTGATAATCCAGAAGACCCTCTGAGAACAGCAGTTGTGTCCATTCTAGATTAACATAACATTTGTAGCCACTAAAAATAAATCCAGGTGATTCCACTAATTATTATTCATAGACCCCCAGGGCCATATTCAGAATTCCTATGCGAATTTGCGGATTTCATCTCTAACCTGGTTATTTCTTTAGACAAAGCATTAATTGTTGGAGACTTTAATATTAATTTTGATAATCCAGAAGACCCTCTGAGAACAGCAGTTGTGTCCATTCTAGATTCGGTAGGGGTTAATCAGACTGTAACAGGACCCACCCATAGTGGTGGTCACACTCTTGATTTAATACTAATATTTGGATTAAATATAGAAAATATAGTCTCATGTCCACAGTCTGATGCCATCTCAGATCAATACCTCATCTCATTTAAAATGTGTCTTAATCATACTATATGCACCTTGCCACATCACCGTGATAAAAACTTACAAACGTAGATTCTCTCTCTGACTCTCGCTGGAGGCGGTCACATTTTTCCTCTCTCTGCTGTGTCTGTGTGCCTCTCCCGTCTTGTCTCTATTTTTCCTTCTGCTGGTGAAGCTTCTCAAATCCTAAATTATACAATTGATAAGCTGGTCCCTCAATGCAATTGATATGATCCTTTCACGAAGGAATGCTGGTTCGGAAGAGCCGACATGTCCGGACGGGACTTTTGCTGCTGGATACACAATGGACTCTTGGAACAAGTGGAACATTGTCTGTCTGGAACCTCTGTCCCTAGAAGATGTCGAAGATGTCTACATATTTGGATTTTTGATAGCAGGTGTCCTGATGATTGGCCTGG
>CM074968.1:8784469-8801452 GCA_037577455.1 Pangasius macronema | reverse complement strand
GGATGGGTTCCCTTTTGAGCCTGGTTCCTCTCAAAGTTTCTTCCTCATATCATTTCAGGGAGTTTTTCCTTGCCACCGTCACCACTGTCGCCACTGGCTTGCTCATTAGGGATAAATTCACAGTGGTAAATTCAAATATTTACAATAAATATACAATATATATTGTAAATATATTTACAATATACAAAAAATATATTGTAAATATATTTACTATATATTGTATATATATTGTAAATATATTTACAATATATTTTTTGTGAATCCATTTATTTCTGTAAAGCTGCTTTGTGACAACGTCCATTGTTCAAAGCGCTATACAAATAAAACTGAACTGAACTGAACTCCCAACTGAGATTAACACAGAAGTTTAAACATTAAACATTAAAAGTATTTTTAAAAAGGTATATTTTTAAACCCCTTTTAAAACCATCAGTCGTTTGTGGAGCCCTTAGATGTTCAGGGAGGGCATTCAACAGGCGAGGGCCGGCGGCACAAAAGGCTCGATCCCCAGCGGTGCGGGTCTTAGTCCTGGGGGCGGGGAGGAGATGATGAGTGTTTGTGGAGCAGAGGGAACATGCTGAAATCTGTGGGGTGAGGAGTTCTTTAAGGTAAGTGGGGGCAGTGCCATGGATGCACTGATGTGTGAGGAGGGAGACTTTGTATTCAATCCGGGCAGAAATTGGAAGTCAGTGTAATGATTGAAGAATTGGTGTGATGTGTTCATATTTACGTACTCTCATCAGGATTCTAGCAGCACTATTCTGTATCTGCTGGAGTTTCTGGATGCTCTAAGGATCCCAATGAGAAGAGAGTTGCAGTAGTCCAGTCTGGAGGAGACATAGGTGTGGAGAAGTTTCTCCATGTTTTTACCATGACTTGATTGTTGGTACCAGACAGGCTGGTTTGAATATTTTTACTGCTGACCACCTGGGATTTTTATGCACAACAGTCTCTACAGTCTACTCAGAGTGATGCAATAAAGAAAAAACATTCAGTGAGTGGCAGTTCTGCAGACTTGTTAATGAGAGAGGTCAATGGAGAATGGCCAGACTGGCTTGAGCTGACAGAAAGGCTATAGTAACTCAGATAACCACTCTGTACAATTGTGGTGAGCAGAAAAGCATCTCAAACCTTGACGCCAGTGGGAAGACCATGTCGAGTTCCAATTCTGTCAGCCAAGAACAGAAAGCTGAAGATGCAGTGGGCACACGGTCACCAAAACTGGACAGTTGAAGACTGGAAAAATGTAGCCTGGTCTGATGAATCTCCAGTTCTGCTGTGGCACACAGATGGTAGGGTCAGAATTTGCTGCCAATAGCATGAATCCATGGACCCAGCCTGCCTTGTGTTGATAGTCCAGGCGGGTGGAGGTGGTATAATGGTGTGGGGAATGTTTTCTTGGCACACTTTGGGCCCGTTAATACCAATTTATCATTGCCTGAATGCCTCAGCTTATTTGAGTAGTGTTGCTGGCCATGTGATCCTTTAATGGCCACAATTTACCCATCTTCTAATGGCTACTTCCAGAATGATAATACACCAAAAGTCATTTCAAATTGGTTTCATGAACATTGAGTTCAATGTTCTTTAGTAGCCTTCCCAGTCTTAATCCAACAGGACACCACTGGGATGTGGTGAAACAGGAGGTTCACAGCATGAAAGTGCATCTGAAAATCTGCAGGAATTGTGTGATGCAATCATGTCAACATGGACCAGAATCTCAAAGGAATTTTTCCAACAGCTTGTGGAAACCATGAACAATTGCCTTACCCAGTCCATGCCCTACCTAGTATTAGTATAGTGTTCCTAATAAAGTGTTCAGTGAGTGTATATTCACTAGCTGAACTGAATTTCTTGGCCAGTGTTTTGGTTCAAAATGCCTTTGTCATGTGTCATAATTGCTTTTTGTAGTCTCAGGAATATGCTCTATATTAAAACAAGAAAATCTCACACTGGATGCAATAGAAAGTAGTAGTCTTCTGGGCAACTAAAGCCTTATTTGTTCTCATCAGAGCCATATGGCAGAAAAGAACAACCTTCTATCACACTCCATTGAAATGATTGAGGAAAGTGTGTGGAGGGAGCATCTTGCTAATTGGATACAGTAGCTGGAGGGATTTTGCATCTGGTGGCCCGAGGGAACATAGAGCGAAAATAAAACAAGCAGAGAGACTTGCTGCTGTAGGCAAACAATCCAATAAGGAGATGAAGAGAAAGTAGTCTTGGATAAGCTTGAGGCTTAAAGGAGCAGGCATACATTAAGAAATGAGAGCATTTAATCATGAAAGGCAGGTTTGGTCTGATGAGAGCCATTTCCATTGGAAAGGGCATGTGACAAGTACAGAACCATGTAAAGCACCCAGGAACATCCAAGTCCATTTGACCTTAATTTAATTCCAGTTTTATTTGTATAGCACTTCTGACAGTGGCCATTGTCACAAAGCACTTTTACAGAAATGTAGCTTTAGATCCCTAATGAGCAAGCCAGAGGCAACAATTACAAGGATAAATTTGGTCAGGCCACTTGAGGAAGAGCCCTTGAGTGGAACCAGACACAAAAGGGAACCCATCCTCTTCTGTGCGAAACCAGATATTGGAACTGTAAATCATTACTCTTCCACAACTGTATACAAAAAATGTAACAGTACTAAGTCTGTTGAAAGGTTGGTCAGTATGAGCATCATAGTCATTATGATTACAGCAGCATTTTTGGTAAACCATTTCTGATGGTCCACTGGCAGCAACGCCAAGTGAAAATGGGCCAAAACAAGGAGATCACAACAGGGTATGGGATGGCAACTGCTTTAGATGCATTGTACGACAGCAAGTACAGACAGGACCCATTAAGAAAGGGACATTTTGACAATAACATGGAAACAGCTTTATTCTTTAGGTTTTTGACTAGCTAACCACCTTCAGACCTTCAAAAATACTCTCACCACAGATTTTCTCCAAACCCAAGATTTTCTTTAGTCATAATTTGAATCTTTTTGCACACATCATCACATGAGTCTTTCAACTTAAGAGCCTCAAAAGACACAGAATTGACTGGTTTGGCACCAAAGCAACCGCTTAATAACAGTTGTGCGGCTTGGCTTTGGTTAGTGTGGGGCCCGTGGCTTCACTCTATACCACTTCCTCCTCAGTTTCAGACATAAACACTGCTGGGGAGTTTGATCTAAAGAAGAAATATGGAAAGTTTCTTTTAGCAATCCTCAGAGTTTTCCAAAAGACCCACTATCTAAATCTGTCAACTGTTTTATTCCCTTTTTGATAAGTTCTTCCATTCAGCCTGAAATATTTCCAAGCAAGTAACAATCCTGAACAACTGCTCACTGTGGGATGGAGACATTGGGCTTTTCTCAGTGGAGACTTGAAGTGAAGACAAGAATTGAAGGCAGGTGGATGTAAGCGCAAACTTATTTTTTAAAAGTCAGCAGGCAGAATAGTGGTCAAAAATAGGCTATGGCCAAATGATCACACAAATAGAGCAATATAGGATAAAACAGACCACAAGATGGAGAAAGCAAAAAGTCTTAACCAGAGAAGCAATCGTGAAATAAAGCACTCTAAAAGGATGGCAAAACTATGCAAAGAATGGACATGATTGTACGTGGCTCCTGGATCGGCAGTGGAAGCTAGAGAGGAAGTGACGGAAAGGTACCTTGCAAACATTACTAAACCTAAAAGTTTTATTTTTCATATTTAACTTAAAACCATTCCTCAAAGATGAGAGTAATAGCACATGCTGTAGAAGGTTTACATAACAACGTTCAGCTTCTGAGATATAAAAGATGCCATGACTGTAAGAACTACCCCCTCTCCCAGGACAGAACATATCCTATGCTAAAATATAGAAGACAGTCTTACAAGCTCTTTTCTTCCCAGACTGCTAAACAAAGATCTTGAGCTAAAACAAGAAAAGAACCTTTTAGATTCAAATACACAGTGTTTCTCTGAAAACTTTCCCAAACTATCAGTCCTGCAGAGATTTGCCCTACAAGAAAATTCTGCAGAGTTCTTACCCTGGTGCCCCACTTAATCTGATCCATAAAACATGAACTAAGCTTTGAATACACATGTTCAGGCATTGGGTTTGATGTAGAAGTCTCCTTGTTATCCAGCTGCATTTCAGGGATCTAAAAATTTAATTAGGAATGGGTTGGAACATGGAGACATTAGAGAAACATGGTTCATTAATGTCTGACTCATTATGCTAACTTGTACTTCCTGATGATGTTTACATGTCACTAGTGAATGAGGAGAGGGAATTATCTCTAAATAGAGTAACTTCAAATGTTCTCATTTTGGGCTTTGTGAGTTACATGTATCTAGGCCTAAATCATTGTTTTAAAGCCTGACAAAAAGGAAGCAAGACACAAAGGCAAACCATCAAAATTCAGAAAATCAGTCTCAGGCTCTTTTTTAACACTTAGCACAGCACAAGTTTCCTAATTGTGAAAGACTGCAATCTGATTGGTATGACAGCTTTTTGGATCAGGATGTAGTCACTGCTGACAGCATAATTTCTTTAAAAGTTGGTTTTGGTTTGGTTTGTGTGGATTAGTTGTGAGTAAATGTGGTTGGCTCTCAAACGTTACTGTGAAAGTAGCTTGTTCTTGGCCTTGTTTATTGGCCTTTTCCAGCCAAAGCTACAAGTGTGGGTAACAAGAATATTCTTGGCAAGTCATTTATTCATTTCATACATCTTCTGTAACAACTTTATTCTGCCTGGTTCCAAAGCCTATCCCAAGAACACTAGTTGTGAGGTGGGGACACACCCTGAATGGTATGCCAGTCCATCAAAGAGGCAACATGCAGACAAAGTCATACCTAGTGGCAATTTAGCATAGCCAATCCACACTGAAAGAAAATGGAATATATGGTCAGTCAGATTTAAGAGAACATACAGTATTATGTATCGTTACTTAAAAGTAGGTTAACTAGGTTTTTCGTCAAAACATGATTTAATTGCCACTAAACTTAATTAAAACAAGTTTCTAATTACCAGATTGAAGTATGTAGATCTATGTATGTGATCAATTCACGTGGTATTAACATAAACAAAATTACATTACGAAACCCCACGAGGACATTGGCATTGACAGAAACTATAACTATAAAATTAAATTAACATGATTAAAACATATGTAGTAGAATAGCGTAGCAGTATCATGGCTGTTGCTGAACACCAACAACCTGGGCTTGATCCTCAGTTCAGGTGAGATCGAGGAGTTCAATTTTATTCAAAACACATGATCAAATCATGTTGGATGTACTGAATGTGCTGTTAATGTAACTCAATTCAACCAATGTACGCATTTTAATTAAGTCAGTTCAGTGAGCTTTTTTTTTAACGCACCTACCGGCATGTTTTTCAGAGGTGCGAGGAAACCAGAGAACCTGGCTTATTAAAACACAGACATGCAAAGGAGTACATGCAAAGGAGTACATGCAAAGGAGTACATGCAAAAAAACTCCACTGTGATACCCCAGACCAACTCAGTACAGGTAAAATAATACAAAGCCCCATCTCAAGCCCAAATTCTGCATTTAGCATTAATAATAGAATAGGTTTAATAGAAATAAATTGGATCCAAAGATAAATACTGTAAAGTTGGAGACAAACAGTATTAGCTCAATGATAAATAGATTCTTTTAATAATAAACACTTTCGATTAATCTTTAATGCACTACACTTTATAGCAAACTTTATGATGCTTTTATAATGAATCTAAAAGTAATGTGAATCCTGGGAAAATTTTTAGATACTGAATGCATATCATGGGTGGGAACATAAAAAAATAACACTTTCCTGTGACCTATATACATTCATTATGCGTTATGATGTATGTATGTATGCGGCACTGTTTCAATTACTTGTGAAAAAAGCATTACAACACCTTATAACAATGGTTATAATGAATTATGGATTGTTCCTGCATTATGAGCATTTCATAATATTTCTCCAATATGAAACTCAACCAACTCAAACTCAAATTCCATTGCATTGTGTCTCACTTTACTTATAACTTAGCACCTGTATCTAGAGAATCACTCACAAGGTGTTATAATTAGGTTGTAATATCATATGTCTGTCAATAATCTACATTATGAAATATATATACAGTCAGTCACTTAAAAAAGCAGAGTAAGTCTCAGTGGGTCTGTAACATAACGCACTATACAAGTTTCTTTGGTAATGGTGATATAATACTAATGAATTCATAATGCACTTTAACCTTTCCTTTAAAGTGTAATGCATTGTCTTAAGTAATTGTAAGTGTAAAATGACTTATAACATGAATATATACATAGGTTATTATACATATGGCCTTCATAGAAAGTGTTACCTAATTTATATTACCATGCCTGATACAGTATGCGTTTTAATATATTTTTTTTTACAATGACAGAAGATGCATCTAGACCCACTCAATCAGCTGTCCATCACAGCTCCTTCCATCACCCACTTAAAGACTGCTGAGGATGAACCAGTCCCAGACGTGGCATTTGAGGATGGCTCATCCTTCTATAGGACTCAGTGCCAGCATGATTGATGTCTCAGATGCTGAGGAGTCTCTTGCCAGCTCTATCTCCCCTTTTCCTCTCCACCCACCATGTCAGCCTTGGCTCAAGCTCAATAAACATTTGCTCTTGTGAAGACGTGTGAACCAGAGGACTTTAACATTTCGCTGTTGTACCAGTGCAAGGTGTAAGATGATGGAGGCTAAACAAATAATTCTCAAGTGTCACAAAGACCAAGACTTGTTATGGGTAAGGGACACCACATGCAGGCAGATGGTGGAAGTGGGTGAAAATGATTAGTTGCCATCAACAAGCCTTTTACATGGTCTACCGTCCCATGATACTATTCTTGGCTAGACTCTACAGCGTACCGTCGTGCTAACAGAAATTCTGGAACATTTGCAACATTCAAACTCTCTAAATCTCAGAGCATTTTATATCAACGTTTACCTGCAGTAATGTTAACTTCATAGGATGGCATATCAATTCATAATACATTTTGAAGAGCATGCAGTTCCAAGCTTTGCTATGTAAATTTTGCAACCCACCAGACATCATGTATTATAGACTTTTTTGTAGTAGTAATATCTGTAATACATATATTAAGTAAAACAGCATATATACTCAATGGCCACTTGTACACTTGCACATTAAAAATTACAAATCAGCAAAGTATGTGGCAGCAGTTCAATGCATAAAATCATGCAGATACAGGTCAAGAGATTCAGTTAATGTTAACATCAAACATACGAATGGGGAAAAATGTGATCTTAGTGACTTCAGTTCAGTTCAGTTCAGTTCAGTTCAGTTCAGTGGAGTTTATTGTCATTTCAGCCATATACAAGTACATACTGAAACGAAACAATGTTTCTCCAGGACTAAGGTGATACATAAGATGACACAGAACTACACAGAACTACAAGGGACTACGTAATTTATACATAAAGTGCACAAGTGCAAACATGAGTGCACAAGTGGCATGGTTGTGGCATGTGGCATGGTTGTTGGTGCCAGGCCGGGTGGTTTGAATATTTCAGAAAATCTCTTGGCATTTTCACGCACCACAGTCTAGAGTTTAAACAGAAGAGTGCGAAAAACAAACAAAAAAAAAAAAACATTGGATGAGCATCAGTTCTGAGGGCAGAAATGCCTTTTGATGAGCGAGGTCGACTGGATTGAGATGGCTCGTTTGAGATGACAGGAAGATTACAATAACTCAGATAACCACTCTTTACAACTGTGATGAGCAGAAAAGCATCTCAGAAATGCAAAACTCATCGAACTTTGAGGCTACAACAACAGAAGGCCACATCGGGTCTACTCCTGTCACCCAAGAACAGGAATTTGAGACTTCAGTGGGCACAGCTTCACCAAAACTGACGACAGTTCAATATTGGAAAAAGACCAGGTGACATCTTTTTCTGCATGATTTTATACATTGTGCTGCTTCCACATGATTGGCTGACTGGAAAATTATATGGACTTGCAGGTGTACAGTTGTTCCTAATGAATAAAGTGGCCAGTGAGTGTATATTAGTACAAACACAACTTAGATTTTCTATACAGGAATGGACAAGTCACAAGCCCAGATGCCTGAACCAAGCAGATTTTGACCAATGCATGGGCTGAGAAGCACACTGGAGCTTTTACTTGCCCAGAGGGCTAACTAATGAATTTATGAGTTGCCCAGCTCTGCTATTACAGACATGGAGAAATCTTTCATTGTTTGGAAATGTTAGTTTTGGTAACTAAAATTTAGTTTTGATATGTCAGCTTGTAATTACACCCTTATTACAGTTCTACAGTTCTACAGTTAGCTGACATAACCAGATAAATGAGAGGGTTATACTGAAGTCTTTAGAGAAAAATATTCTGCTGCAGAGAGCATTAATATTAAAACACACGACTCACACGCAAACACACAACACACACGCACACACATGGACACGCACACAGTACTGCCTGCTGAGAAACACATTTGAAGGTGATATGATATAATTAGAAATGTATCAGTGAGCATGTGATTAGTCTGAGTCTGGCAGATCTGGGAATATGAGAGGACACCCATGGCAGCTGGGCCAGAACACTGAACTACTGAGCATGCTTCTGAATTATTCACAACGTGCAAAAGCAGTTGGAAGCAGCTCAGTGCTTAGTATATCTAATATGCCTGAATTACATGTCAGTTTATTCTGACAAATTATTATTATTATCATTATTATTATTATAGTAGCATAATTCACAAGAAGAGGAGGAAAAGCCACATATCATTACCAAAAAAGAAAACATAAAGATGAGCATAAACACACACATTTGTCTTACTATGCTTGTGAGGACCTTCCATTGACATAGTGATGAATGCAGCTAATTAATGCTATGCTACACCTAAATCTANAGGGGAAAACAAAAAAACAGTTTTCCTAATGGGGACCAGAAAAATGAAGCCCCATATCTTGTCAATAATCTTTAAAGCATCTGCAGGTGGTTACGCTTCTAAATGCAGCCCTGTTAACAGGCATTGACTTCCTCTCTCTTTCTCTGCATAAACAACTGAACCGCTTAACCTTGTAAAGCCAATTATGGCAATTAAACACTGTGGCTAATTGCCATTAGTAGAACACTCTTATGTTTCACCTTCTTCAGGGGGTTCTTCCATTGACCTATTCTGTCTGGCTCTTCCCTACCCCTCTCGAAGAGAGGTTATTAATTGTACATGGATGGAGTCTTAGCCATGAGTGAATCATATTAATCTCTGGAATATCTATTCCCAGCCAGCAATATATTAGGAGGTGCCAAGCCATGGTGAAATGTGAGATTTTTTTTTTAATGGAAATCCATTAACTTGCACTGTGTACTTCATATGAATGTAATTGTTAAGAGATCATCAGAGCAAAAATATTTCGGCCCAAAGGACACCTTGCTCAAACCACATGAATGTGTTTAGTTCAGGGGTTGTTTACAGCATATTAATACTGAATGTTTAATTTTTCCCAGTGTATGGACTGATCATACAATCCCCAATCATACATTAGTTAAGTACACTACTTGTCAGGGACTTACTATCTACCAGAGATCTGGTCTTTATGTTTCTTAAATCCTATTCAGATTATTCAGACTAGTTGGGGATGTGGGGCATTGTAATGGAGATGTGGGCTAATATAATTATTAGTGGAGTATTTCTGGGATTTTTATTTTACCATCCAAACTAACCTGTTGCTAATTATCATTATTATTATTACCATTATATACTGCGGGAAAAGAGGTTTCTTCAGTATAAAGAGACTCCAGGAAGCATTCTCTTCTATCATCTACCAGTTAAAACAAATCAAAACCAAGTATTGGCAAGAGCTTAAAATGCAGAACAAGAAATATTTAAAAGGAAATGACAGAAAGTGAGAAAGTTATCCCAGGAGTTAGCACAGGTAATGCCTACATACATCATGTCAACACTGGAAATGGTGTTGCTTCCCATATCAGGTAACACAGAGCGGCCTACAAAAATGGCCACTGAAGACTACAACACCCAGCCATCCAGCCATCCTCTCACATTCACCCTCATTCTTACTACACACATCTGGACTCTATTACACAATCACAGCCACAGTAGACAAGGACACTCATTCCACAAGTTCATTGCAAAGTATACGATCAGTGTCACACACCTGTCTATACCAAGCCATATGTTCCTTTGTTATTGTGTTTATGGTGACGTTTCTGGTTCCTGGTTCCTGGTTTATGTCTCTGTCTTTAGCCTAAGTAACTCTGGTTGCATATCACCTGACTTCTACCTGTTTCTCCACATTTCTCCACCACAACATGGTATAGTCATGTGATCTACTAATACTTGAGCGCAACTTGCATGGCCACAAGCCCTATGACAAGTGCTTACGATAAAGGTTAAAATGATCAGTTTGTATTAAAATGAAGTATATGTAGTATGCATGGAATTTCGTATATCGTGAAGACACTCCCATGATTTATCACTTATCCTGTGTAAATTTATAATAAGTACTACAGAGGTCCTCCAGCAACATTACTTAGCAGACGCGTGTCTGGAAACCTTATCCTCTCTGAATAATACATTAACATACATACATTCCTTGGAACCATTTACCTGCCCATTTACCTCCTTCCATGCAGGGATTTAAACCAGCTTTCCTAAAGGCATTTTGCCTCATTGATAGCACTCTTCTTTCTGTGTCAATTACGTTAGGAAACACCATCAGACTTTCACCCTAATGCACCACTCCCTCAATTATAAGCAATTTAAGAGAGAAATCTTATGTCTGACTTACATATGTGTGTATCCTTGCACGTCAATAGCCTTGGAAGGGGACTTTTATTTCTGGTCAGAGCAGTAGCAACGACATACTGCATGTGTCTGTATTTGTGCATATACTTTTAAATGTGTCCATGCACATAGCACAGATGGATGACAAATTAAAGGAACGACCTGAATAAATGACTGGAGAAGCATAATGAGTGCAGATGTTTCCAGACAGATGTACAGCATGATACAATTAAGCAATTAACATCCTGCCATGCTCTGTGGCATGGATAAAAATGCTAAGCATGCCCAACTGACCTCAATTTTAGGGGATGGAAAGATTGACTTTGAAACAGGGTTCATGATTGGGTCAAGAGTAAAGGAGCTTCAGTGACAAACTGGCTGTGTTTCAGTAAGAACAGTGATCAAAAATGCATATTCAATGACAGTGAGGCGATATTAAAATAAAAACAAAATAGCAATTGTTCTTCAGGTGATGGAGAACATCAGTGCAATCATATTTTCAGCAAGACTTTAAACAGTCTGTCTACGAATACATAGAGAGGGACATTGTAGTGGATATTATAGTAGGGTTGCAGGGCATAAATTGCTCATTACAAAGATGAATGCACATTTGAGAGTTCAGAGATATGGAAAAAAAAAAGGGATAAATGAAAAATAGTCATCTTTCACCACAAGCAGATGAGTGCATATCTAGTGTACACTTAGAGACCAGTCTACTTGTCCAGTTGTAGGGAAGGGTCACTGTAAATCAATATAAAGTTATTCTGAATGATCACCTTTATCCTGTGATGAAACATTTCTATCCTGATGGGAGTGGTCTCTTCCAGGATGACCTTGCCAGAACCACAAGGCTCAGTGAATGCTATGATGAGGATGAAAATGATGTAAATCATATGAAACGACTCTCACACTCACCAGATCTCAATTCAAGAATACGATGAAGAGAGGATTTTGTTTTTGATCATCCTGTTGCATCACGTTTGTGTTCAGGCAAATTCCTTGATAGAATTATAGAAATGCCTCACATCATTCTGGAGCTAGACTGACTAAAGGCTGTACCGTCACACACCACCAGATCATCCATACCTGCAAGGTTCTGACTCAGTTCGTGATGTTGAAGGTCACTTCCAATTTTCATCATTTTTTCGCTAGAAAGGGGAAATAAATGCCATAGTATATGCTTGGTATTAGAAGATCAAAAGCTTATGCTTGGTTCCTGTTTGGCTCTTGTGCCACCCTGTCTCTATTTACCTTCACCTGTATCTACAGAATCACTCACAACTTTGTGTTGTGAAATCAGTGTCTGTATTTGAAGGCATATTCTTTCAATTTGTGCAAGTCTATAGCCTGCAGTTCTAAGCTTCAATGTCTGGCATATTTAATTAATTTGATTCAACTACTGGCATATTTTTGAGTTTGAGTATAACTCATCCATGTTTGCTTTAATTGCCAGGTTTCTAAAGTTGAAAGGGTGAAGCTTCTATAAGACCTACAACTGGCTGTACTACTTACAGCTACACTATGAGCAAAATACTAAATGTGTATGGATTGTATAATCTTTATTTTTGCACTGCAGCTTACAGTGCTGCTTTCCTGGAATCTGACATAGCATCATGTAGTCATATATCATTTTACTTGATAGAAGAATCCACACCCAGGGAGCAAAATACCAAACTATTCATTCTGCATATGCCACGAAAGCCTGATGCAACAGATGTGACTACATAATGGGTGTGGGTGAGCTTGAGCCAGGAAAAAAAAATAATAAATAAAATGTTTGTTTGGGGGACAGACAAGAGCAACCAAGAGCTAGGAATCTTTGCAGCAGTACAATGATTATGCAGGAACAGAAAATAAGATTTTAAAGAAAACGTCCCCCCTGAAACATTAAGTATATTTATATTTTTCTATATCTGTGATGTGTTTAGTATTCTGGTGCTAATTTGTTGGTTGATGCTGCATTTTCATTATGAGCTGATATTGCTGTGGAACATTGCAAGTGCGACGGCGTCTAATTGGAATCTCAAATATATAACGGATATTGGTCAGGTTTCATTGTCACCTCCTAGAAGCAAGAGAGCAAGTGCTTATTTGCTCATTCGCCATTTTCCAATGACATTTAAGGTCATATTATATTTGTCATATGACAAATCCAACACAGAAGTAGTGGAGACAGCAAATGTTGGACTCAAAGTTCCAGAATGCATTGCAGCTATAAGTGTTGATGGTGGCAATAGCATGAATGTTGAAGCTTTGGATCCTGGCAAACTAGGCAAAGGTCGACAACAGCCCATAAAAATGCTAATTATATATATATAAAACATTGAATAGGGCCCCATTACTTTATTTTGTTTAGGGCCCCCAAATCACTAAATAAGCTCCTGCTGGATTCAAAACACTCATTGCATCTTCCATAAATCTATAAATTTATTATATCTCAAGAAAAAAGGGGGCATTTTTGCATTGATGAGGAGGATTCATAAGTGCCTTTATAGCAAGCAACCATTCTCAGTACCCAGGATTCCCTTAATTATCATGAACTGCAAGTGGTTCAAACTGCTGTGCCTTTCATGAGAAACCACCGGGGTTCAGAAGACAAAAGATAACTAACTGCTTCCTTGTTCTATTTCTGATGCCAGTTTCCCTCAGAGCTCTGCTTTCTTCTTTTTGCAAAGATTCTGCTGTAATGAATAACATTGGGACGTCTCTTATTGCTCTCAAATTGATCCACAGGTCTCAGGGGGTTGAACGTGCCTCAGTCTTAGACTTGTCCCAGTGTGACCCAATAATAACTTCAGGACACTGTGTTATTCTTTGAATGGTGGTCATCATAAACACAAACTGCTCCATATAATGAATTTAAGAGAGTGCAGAGAGACTATTGATTGTTCAGCATAAGAACTGCTGTCTGATCTCTCAGGTAAGATGAGGTAAAATCATTAACTTAACCAGTGTTAAAACACTGGGGATGACAACGCTGTGGCTGAAAGCTCATTCTGTCTGCTGATTCCTCAGTTTTCAGCACTAGCTGTGCTGAACCTTTCGTCACACTCTTAAGGATGAGATCTTGCTTGCCAAAAATCATCATGCTATATTCAGAATATATTCAAAGGGGATGTGTCATAACTCACCAGTATCCAATGTATTTCCATGCTAGGGGTTCTCTGGCCTGCTCATACAATAGATGTGCCACTGTTCTGATGACATTATTGATATTGCTGATACAGCTGAAGGTATACATTACAAAAAAAAATTAATAAAACACGGTTTGACATGAGTTTTGACATGGTTTGACTTTTTTTTTTGTTTGTTTTTTTGAGCAAGAAAGACTGTTTGCCTTTTTGCCTGGGGTTGTGGAATCAGCAGCACAAACATGTTTGAGAGAAAATCAAGTTATCTTGTTATTTCGACATTAAGTATCTCATTATTTTGACATCCCCAATCGATCAATAAGACTAATTTGTTCATTTTTAACTTAGCTATAATATTCTGTATGTTTCCCAGAAAGTAAATAGGCCAGGCGTTGCTTTATTGGAATTCAGTTGATGTACAGTATATACGTCTAACCATCAGTAATTCACTTAAATGTGTTCAGGTATGGTAAGAGTTTTGACTCCTAGCACATAAAATGACAAAATTCTATAATGATCCTAGTGGTGATTTTTGTGTCTGTTTGACACAATAACCAACTGCCCATTATTTAATAAAGTACCTCTATCAGCACCATCAGACCATTAACCGAACATCAAGTTCAAACAGTCAAAATGGCCACTATCACCATTTCTGTGAATTTAAATCAATCATAGCAACAGGAAAGAACACACTACCACCAAGTGACAAAAAGGCATGTGCATAAACATCTGTATTCACAACCTAAATGTATCTACCTGTGTAGTAAAACCAGCATGCTGCACTTTAACCTCTAAGTCATTGCTTCATTTCACTCTGGGATTTCACTATAATCCTCCTAATGAATTACATAGTAGATACCACATGATGCAGCATGCTAATTGCACTGAATACTGAGCACAAAAAATGGCTCTTATTTTCTGAAAAGTAGCCTTTGTGATGTTACGTCTTCAATAAGCGGACACTCATCTAGGGATTAATTGAGCACCAGACAGTGAAGCACAGTGTCCTAGATTTAAGAGACGTTTCTCTGGAGGTAAAAGATAACTATAATTGCTGTTTCTAAGTGTTCATATAACGGTAGTCTAGGTGTCATTAAACTAAACTGCAACCGTGGCTTAATGTAGTGGGTTCTTTACCCAGTAGGCAGTAAAATCCAGCCCTTTCCTATAAGATATTTCTACAGAAGTCTTCTGAAAGGGAAAAGGCAACAAAGCATCGTCAAGGGTAATCAGATCGATTCAGTTCACTGAGTTATGTGTAAGCATTCAGGATTTCATCATTCTAAATAAAAGGTAATGGGTATAAATAAATCTAACGTCAAAAATCAACTAAAATAATTTTTTTGAGTCCCTGACACAGTGATACATTATTGAAAACATTTCTGAAAACGCTTGTGTCCAATTTTCTAAAACTTTTCTCCGCAGGGCGATAAGAGCTCCAAGCATGGTAATCATGGATCTTTGCCAGAGAATATGTGCGATTTAGAGTTGTGATCTGCAGAGTGACTGCCATCTTTGTGTCGTCCAAATCAGGGCTCTCTCTTCTACAAATAAAAATCTAGCCATGGTTTGTCTGTTTTATGCTCATATGCCCAAATGTGTTCTAACAGTGATATCACTGGAGGCTCCAAACAGAAATGAAGCTGTCAGCAAACAGGCAGGGAGTGTGTTAGACTCATAGGTAGGAGTGAGTGGGTGGGTGGAGGATGTCACATGGCTTCTGGAGGCTGGCAAAGTTGCATGGAAAAGTTTCAGAGACTTTCCCTAACTCGTGAAGAAGTCCTTATTCATCAGATGACATTTCTAGGTTAGGTAGCTCTCAAAGCTTTTTGACTTTGGCAGACCCAGCAGCCTGTAACGAGCTCCTCCACATCTGCTCACCTTTCATAGAGTAAGTTCCTGAGTGTGCAGAGACAGATGCATTCTCTAGCTCATGCTCAATACCATTCCACTGCAGGAAAATGCAATTTATAGTACAGAAAATGCACACACACACACACACACACACACACACACATAGACACTCACACACGCATCTGATTGCCATGTAAACTGTAAATTAACAAAGAGTTAACAAAGCATGGTGCTGTTAACAAGCCACAGGATGATGAGGACAGGCATGGGCTGAGACAGGCAGAGCTGAATGCTGGGATATTGTGTGTGTCTAATGCACTTAACAACCTAACCGTGTCCTGCTGTGAACTCCGGCTGATGAGGCAGTGGTACAGACCAAAAGGCTGAGATTTCAATCACACACACGCACACACACACACACGCACACACACACTGGCATGAGGGACAGAAAAATAAGGAAGCTGTATCTTTGTGAAGTGTGTTTTTTAACCCAATACTGAAAATGCTAGCAAGATTATGTGTTCAGATTAACCATGGTAGAAAAATAATGTGTCTATATAATGAACACATTTCAATCCAAGTCCTTTTTTGAAAAACCAGAGGCTGTTTTTTGTAATATCTTACATGGGCTGACGCGTACTGCGGTATACGCCCAGCCACAAACATCAATAAGTGCTGAGTCGAGTTTAGATCTGCCTACGAGAACCAGACTGCAGTCAAGTCAGAGCAACCTCTAACACCACCAGATAAGCAGTCTTCTCCTAAATCCCAATCATTAGCAACTCCAGGGGATGGAAAAGCTTGCATTTTATGTTGTTTACCAGTGGAAAAGAGAATAGACCGTATTTTTTAATAAGTAAGAAGATCTATATGCTAAAGTTTTAATCCACACCATGAAAGATCAGGTCTTACATATTGATTAATAACTTAGGAATTATTTGGTGTAGAGGCTTACTCTAAATTGCAGCAAAATACGATTGCAAATCCACTTGCAGCTTTATAGTTTAAATTATAAACCAGCACACTGCAAAGTTTTTGTGCTATAAACAGTAGACCCACAAATGTCAAAAAATACCCTTTGACCAATACATTTTGTAATTCAGTCTCTACAGCAGTCATAAATCTGGTCATTCAGCAAAACAGGTTTGCGTCACCAACCTATCTGGGGTGGAAAATATA
>CM074968.1:8765592-8784409 GCA_037577455.1 Pangasius macronema | reverse complement strand
AGGTAGGTAGGTAGGTAGGCAGGTAGGTAGGTAGGTAGGCAGGTAGGAAGGTAGGTAGGTAGGTTGGTAGGTAGGTAGGTAGGTAGGTAGGTTGGTAGGTAGGTAGGTAGGTAGGTAGGTAGGTAGGCAGGTAGGTAGGTAGGTAGGTAGGTAGGTAGGTAGGTAGGCAGGTAGGAAGGTAGGTAGGTAGGTTGGTAGGTAGGTAGGTAGGTAGGTTGGTAGGTAGGTAGGTAGGTAGGTAGGTCACTTTATTAATTCCAGAGGGAAATTCACGTAAGTAAAATCCAAGATATTTCATACAAATTAAGCCTGTTTAGCAAAAAATAGGCATAGTTTTCCCATGCTTAATGCATGAGCAATTTGTTCATGTGCAGATTATTTGCTGTTATTTAAAAGTATGCATAGTCCCTAATCATTATAATATTTAATTACAACCCCACAAGAAAACAAATGGCTGTAGCAAGAATACAGACCAATCTTTTACTACAGTACTCAAAACCAGGCTGTCATACGTTCACAAAACTATTTAAAGTTTATATTTAATGAAACACCGACCTAAAAGATATTGGATAACTGTGTGAAATATGCAAGCTTTTTCTCTGGAACACTCTCTCCTGTTGTTCCTCATGGGACTTCTTAAAATGATTCGAGAGTCTATCTAGACCCAGAGCCATAAGATAAATGAGGTGCTAAGGTCAACCAGATGGATGGCGAGGATGTCAGTGTGACCTGTGCTCTCTAAAAACTCCAAGAGGAGTACAGCAAAATATTTCACAATCATATAAAATTCGGCACCCTAAAGGGACCTGACCTCAGAAGAGTTTTTTTTTTTTTTTTGCATTTTCCTACTTCGCCACTGGAAGCACAATTTATATTATGAATTATAAAATATATGCAGAAAACTTCCTATTATATTGCTTCACTATAGTAGCCCAGAGGTACAATATTTCTGGAAATGTGACATTATGTAAAATACAACACTGCATCATTAAGTGACAACTCAACAGCATAAGCAAACAATGAAACAGCATTTAAATATTTGCAATTCAATGTGCAATATAATCTGCAAGTCAGAAATGGAACATTTGCAATTCAAGCTTCTCATAAAGAAATGCACCAGATGACTAGGGCAAAGTGGAATTGGTGTTTTGGGTTTAACACGATGAAACAGTTAACCAAAACTTCTCATTTTCTCACTCTCAATCAGCTGAAAAAAAAAAACAATTACTACGATCAGCAGCCGGTACTAATGAAAAACATTAAAAAGTTCCATACTACACTTACATGTCATGTGAGTGTCTGGTTAAATTCTCCTTGTGGACGAGTATGTACGTTAATCGGACATCTGAAGATTGCAAAATGTTGTGTTTTTTTTTTTTTTCTTCTAATCTTCAACTGTGCAGTTTGGGTGAACCTGTGCCCATAATAGCCTCAGATTCTTGTGTTTTTTTTTTTGCTGACAGGAGTGGACCCTGACATGGTCTCCTGTTATTGGAGCTCATGCGCCTCATGGTTTGGAGTGTTGTACATTCTGCGATATGTTTCTGCTCACCACAGGTGTAAAGAGTGAGTGTTGGAGTTACTGTAGACTTCCTGACAGCTTGAACCAGTTTATCCATTCTCTTACCTCTCTCATTAAAAAGGCCACTCACTGGATGTTTTTTGTTTTCTGCACCATTCTGTGTAAAGTCTAGAGACTGCTGAATATGAAAATACTCAAACCAGGCCACCTCGCACCAATAACCATGCCACTGAGCTCTAACTTTTCTCCATTTTGATGTTTAATACAGTATATGTCAGGGAATAATGTTGATTTTTCTTCAGTTTTACAAGGAACACATTTATTGACAGAGATTGTTGGTACTCTTTGAACAACTAACAAAAGCATCCATTATCATCCATTAAAATCCAATTTCCTTTTTGAATATGCAGGAAAACAAAGCGTGAGCAAACCACTTCAACACTGATTGAACGCTGCTTCATAATTGCAATAATATTTTTATTTATCGTGTAAACATGAAAATTTTATTTTATTTATCACACAAACGTAACAAACACAATCCGTAACACCTCCTCCGCATATCCTGCAAGTGCGACATCGTGCTGTATTTTGCAAACTTGTTCCATTTCTTAAACATGAAAGGCCAGATCTAATGCTGTGCAGCTTACTGTGTGAACGGACATCTTTTCTAGCCACATGCTTTATAAATCACATATTTCTAACAACACAGGTGAGTCATTCTCAGGATAGGGTGACTTTTTAGTGTAGAGAATGCTCAGATTTGGTATTGTGTTCCCCTTCTCAAGTTTCTGCCCATCTTTTTTCACAGCTCAGCAATATTAATTCACACAAATTAGAGCATAAATCTTTTAACTAACCTTAAAATAGTGTTACTGCTGCCGTACAGGAAAATTCACAGATCACCCCATTTAAAAATGCAACGAATTTAACACATTTAAAATTGATATACATATTTTAGCATTATGAAATTCACTCTGGAATTCTTTTTAAAAACGCAATGGTAGCACAGTGGTTAAGACATCTGACGTCTGATTTGAAGATTGTGAGTTTAAATCCCAGCACTGCCAAGCTACCACTGCTAGCCCCTTGACCAAGACCCTTAACTCGCAACTGCTCAGTTGTATGAAATGATATAAATGGAAGTTGCTCTGTATAAGGGAGTCTGCCAAATGTGCAAAAGTATATTTTAATAATGAATATATAAAGTTCAGTTGTTTGTCGTGTTTTACTTTATACCATTACCAAGTGCAAAATGAAAAGCTTTTGAGAGATCGTTTGTTCACTGGGAGTTGTTCTGGTATTAAACAAACAATCTGGCTGTCAACATTGACAAGTGTTAACGTTCTCTTTTCCACTTGCGGTCTTTTTGAACAAGTGTGATAAGGAACGTGTTTAAAAATGCAAGAGAAAGCTGACGATTATATCTCGGTCCTATTGTGTGTTCATTGTAATTCACAACACACCATTGACCACGATGATGAGATTCAGTTCCCTACAGGTTGATTAGGATCCTGGTCATTCACGAAATCCACCTCCACTGTTTCAGTAGAAAAAAAAAACTGCATGATAAACCATACTCTGATGGTCTTACTTTTGCAGTTTTATCCTAGAACACATTTGCTGACCTCCAGACACATTCACCTTCATGTTCACTGTCTGGAGTTGATATTGGGGTCAGCACTGTCGCTCTTAATCTTAAAGTCTCTCTGTGCTGAGCTGGTTTCCCTCCATCTACAGCACTGATATTTCTATTCCCTGTTTGAGAGCTCAAGTTTTCTTTCCTCTATGTTCCCTCTATGTATTAATAGCATTTGTATATTTCTGATATACAGATGCTATTAAAGATATGCTGCTCTATGTAAGGGTTGGCATCCTTTATGCTTCCTGTCAAGCCTCTGTCTGTACATAATTACGCCATGCCTACCCAATTTAGATGAAAAAAAAACAAAAAAAAAATGTGTGTGATTTTGGAAAAATAATTGAATTTCAGACCTGTAACAAACATTCCCGAGAATTTTGGTGACCACAGTAACGTGCTTACTAATGCTCACTAATGATGGTGAGATTTTCTTGGTTCCCTTTAATCTGGAAAGACAATGAAAGTGTACCTCCACCGTTTTCTGTACAAAACATCCTGGTCAATTGCATAGAACAGCTTCAGCACAACTCCTGACCTATTGATCAACCCAATTTCCTAAACCTATACATCCTGTAATGAAATTGGGAAACGAGCGCTTCCTCTATCATGTTTAGACTCTTTGTTAAAGCAAAAGATTCTTCTCTTCACCTAACTCAGTGTGATTATTCTTTTCTAGGCACCGCTGTGATTTATTTCTCCATTTGATTCTGATTTAGTAAGTATGTAGGTTGTGCTTCGCACTTTGTACACACTGCAAATAGTGATTTCAGCCATTGCATCCAAGTTTTTGGAATCTGTGAGTCTGTAGTTTGTCTGCCATCGTGCTTTACATTGGCAGGTTTCTCTGTCACATTCACTTGGTGCTACAACCCAAAAAGGACCTCTCCCTGAAGAAACTCCGTGTTTTATGGTGACTAGGTAAGGCACGTCATTTTGTGACCATCTCTAAGTCATCCCTCAGCGGCTCGTCGGAGGATTGTTTTGTTAATTTGTGTAGGTTTTTTTTTTTTCCTGGATTGTCAGTCTGCTGACATCATCTCATAAAATTCTTTCTCCTTCTTTTTTTTTTGTTGTAGCAAAGTTTGTGTCTTGATTTTGATCACATTTTAATCTTGCCATCCTTTGTATGAAAATATAATGCACTGCTGCGTGTTAAAGTACGTAAACGAACTAAGAAACCAACTAGACGTAAAACGGAAGTCTAGGGTATCTTTTCGTTTAACTTATTTGAGATTTTTTTTTCCTGGTGGGTAAACACAGCACCTCTTCAGGGTGGTTCTGGTCTTTCTTGTGCATTGAGGGTTAGACATTTAATCCTGAGACAGGCAGTAGCATGCCTTCACTTTTTTGACTTTATCAATAATCCTAATCCCTATTTAAAAGGTCAGACTCGTGATTCACCAAGCAGGTCTACATGCAAAGAGATAGAATTATTTTTGCACATAACATACTGTCCTATTCTAATCTGCTTCTGTCTTTCTGCTTCTTCATCTGTCCTTCTGCTGCATTTTACTTCACCAAAAATTGGTGTCATTAGTGTCACTAATTGCTACTGGTGATAACGCCTGTTTTCCAAAATGGACTCCAGTGTCTCTCAAATTATTCTTTATTAGCACACAAATATCAACCCATTTTGTGAATTAATCCTTTACTTGCTGGTTTAATTAAATGAGAGTCTAGAATTTGAGTTACAACGGTCGACAAAATCCTCTTTAATCGATTACGTTCGAGTAAAATCTGATACAAACATCAGCAGATGATATCACAGACTAATCTGCACATCGATTGAATCAATGACCATTTGCACATACATTATACATAAAAAAGTAAGAATTTCTGAAGGCACCTCTACAACTATTTACATATTTACAAAGTACCATAATTTCTATCAAGAATGTAGACAAAAAGCAGCAGTGGCAGTGTGTAGACAGCAAAAAGACATGAAGGAAAGGGTTTCAGATTAAATAATTTGCAATAATTTATAGTCAAGAAGTATAGTCAAGAAGAGAGTTTAAAAAGAAAACTGAAAACGTGTACAGGTCAGACAAACAATGGTGACTAAAAAAATAAGTGAATGGTCAATGGGAAAAAATTATCAGTTGGTCGTTGAGGACAATGGTGATCAGTGATTGGTCTTTAGGCAACAATGGTGATCAGTGATTGGTCTTTAGGAAACAATGGTGAGCAGTGATTGGTCGTTGGGAACAATGGTGATCAGTGGTTGGTCCTTAGGAAACAACGGTGATCAGTGATTGGTTGTTGGGAAACACAGGTGATAAGTGATTGGTCATTGGGTGTATTGGCTTGTTCAAGCGCAACTCAATCAGTCTTTACACACTGGTGGTGAGTCAAGCAAACCTGCTCTCTCAACTCATATATGACCTGGAGAGCTGTGTCATATCCAGGACAGTTTCTAATGTATGTTCAAAAAGTCAGAAGATTTGGCACGAGGTTCCTTTTTGGAATAAAGATTTTGCCAAATTTAGTGACAAAATAGCTAAGTAGTTAAGCATACAATTTAAAAAATAGTGATAGCCCCTCTTTTTTATGAACTCTAACCCATGAACTTATGAACTTCTGAGAGACCTTGTAAGATTTAAAAAAAAAAAACAAAAAAAAAACACATGGGTATGAGGGGCTTTTCCTTTTTAAAAGTGAATAAAAAAATCACAAACCTCGGCCATAAGGTGCCAAACCTTCTTTTTATAATCATTTAAGGAGATGCTAATTAATACTAAAGTGTGTGTTATGTGTGAGTGTTTAACAAGTTGATATTTTATCAAAGCTGTAAATCTGGGGGACATGTATTCCACCATTTTCACAGACCCACCTGGATATAGTACCTATATCTGTAGTCATCCAAGATTATTAACCACGATTCACAACAATTTGCACTACTAAATTGGGTTATATCTGAATGACAGTAGCCTTTACAGTTAAGGTTAAATTCAGTGCAGCCGTAGAGGACTACACATTCATTAGACAACATTTCAGTCTCTGTGACACTTAATCACATGAATTTGACTACTGACCGAACAATGACAGTACTTTGGAGGTGAGAGCAAACAAAAGAGAAGTCGCTGAAATAGAGACAGAGTGAGTGCTAAGTGGGCGAAGAGTGGAGTTGCTCTGTGTGATGTGTGGATTACGTGGAGTGTCTTGTTTTCTCACAGAAAAGTGCTCCATACCGATGACAGTATACTGGCTCAATCGTTATATCATGCACTACTAAGTAATGTGTGCAATAAGATAAATCGCACGAATATAGCAGTGTTGTGGATGATTTATATAGAATAATAGCATGAATGACTTCATGTGCAAAGTAGGGAGAGGAAACAGCATTAGGTTAAACGTACACGACAAGGTCTATAACACTAAAGTGTAGATATTCTCTGAAGGTCTTCTCATGTTAGTTTTGATGTTGTACAATGAAGTTCAACTTCCACAAATATAATACCTGCTTTTTGGTTTTACTAATCTGCACAGACAATTGCCATTCTTATTGGGACTCATGTTTAGTCAACTGCATACATCAAGAATGTTCATAGACACCACCCTCTGTTTAGGTAGGAACACCCCGAGTTGCAAATTCAATACTGCAAACATGTAAAACCAGACAATGTGTGGTTAAGGACTCAGTCATTCGTAACCCATTAGGAAATTAGTTTACATGTTTTTTGTGGGTGTTCTGTTATGCTAATAAACAATTTTGAATTGGCTTGTGCTAGCTAAGCAAGTAGATAGCTAGTTAGCTTTATAAATTAAAGAGCTTGACCATGAATGCTAGCTAGCTTTCTAATGATCTAATCATAGTAGCTAACTTTCTAATGATCTACTCATAGTAGCTAACTTTCTAAACTGTTAAGCACTTCACCATAGCTTGTAGGTTAATATCTTCTCTACATGGAGGTTATAATTTATATAAATTAAGTTATAATGGCAAAAAAACTCATACTGTAGAGTCATGTGAAAAGTGAGAACTTTTATCTCATATCTCTTGTAATAGCAATTACTGTATGATGACATAGTGGATGCCATGTAAACTTATATATCATAATACGAACTTTAGACGAAAAAGATGTTGTAGGTTTTATTCTCTCATATTCAGCTCAGAAACTCTCTGAACTCTTAGAAAAACATACTGAAGCACTATTGATTCAACATAGCCAGGTCTACTGTTTACCCAGTGGAGTCTGTGAAGGAAGACACACAGAGATATATAGCACTGACTATAATATCTCCTTGCAGTGAGTTATCACATTGAGACAAACTCTACATTCTTCCCAGCTAGAAAGGTCATTCTGACCCTTGTTCCCTGCATACAATTAAGCTCACTATTATTAAAGAAACTCTATGTAGTCTACGTCTGTGGCATTTTCAGATACCCTCATCAGCACACCCTGTCCACCAAAATGTGCCCGGCACTCTTCAATTCTAGCTCCTTTGTGGTCTCATGAAATTCAGACAAGCTCTGGTTTTGCACTCCAGAGGAAAGGGAACACAATGACTACCATAGACTATCCTGTCAAAACTCTTTAGTACCAATACAGTTAAACAGCCTGAGGCCAGATGGTGAATACCACAATCACACCCCACGAAACATAAAGAAAAAGACAAAGCCGATGGCGCTCAATCAGCAGGAGGTCATTATGAAAAATTAAAACTGTTTTGCTTTGTGCTTTTGCGTCAATACAAGAAAGTACCAGAACTAGATCTAGTACATGGTTATGGGCCATATTCAGAGTTGGTGACTTAACTCCAAAAGTTCGTCGATATTTATGTGTATTCAGAGGTTATGTTAAGTCAATTTTCAGGGCTTCCTATTCAGAATATGCATATGGCCTGTGTGTAGTTCACACCTCTGAGGATGCCAGATTTTTCTTGTTTAGAAGTAGAGAGTTCTGAGAGTTCAAAAGCCGTATAACCGCAAGCGCTTCGAGATGAATCATGGATAGAAAATGTGGACTGAAGAAGAGTTTTATTTTTGTAATGTAAAACAAAAGCATCAGACAATTTAAACATGAAAACTAAACCAGACTAATAGGATGAATGAGAATATGATATGTGACTGAGAAAATAGCAAGCATTGAATTAACCATCTAATAAGAATCTAGTATATTGCCAATATAATGCCTTGTTATTTATCATTTTACCCAAGAAATGGCTTTAGTTAAAATGCTATCTCCTCTGCTGTTTTCCATGTAAAAAAAAAAGTCCTTTTCGTGAACTTTAACCAATTCTTATTCATACATATATATATGTACTTACAGTCCAAAAGATACATTTCAGTGTGACATATTGTGGTTACATCAAACTGTCAGTCAGTGGCACTGGACTGTACTGTACTGCTCCTGACTCAAGCCGATATTGTGCAAGAGGACAGAATCAGAACTAAGACATGCCTGTTTTAGGCAAACGCTTGCTCAACTGTCTGAAGTTGTGTCTGAGGTCTGAATACAAATGTGTGCAATTTCGATATTAAACCCTCACTGTGAGCACTTAAATCTACTCTGAATCCAGCCTTAAATGACAATGTGACAGTTCTGTTCATGCAGCCTATAATGTAGAGGTTACAATATATCGCATTAGAGACTTAATAATGACAAATAAAGATAGTATAAAGATAGTATTAAAATATATATATAACATTATAACATTGAAACTTCCCACTGTTATTATTACAGGTTCTGTGGTTCAACTTTCATCTTATTAAATATCAAAGTTATGTTCTACTTGTCAGATTCAAGCTAGACTTTACGACGGGGTTGTGACACCCTTCAGTTTAGGTTGTAGGGAGTTGGTACTGTGACAAATATACCAAACCGGGGAAATGCTAGTCTGATTACCATCCACCAATAGATTTTTTTTCTGAACAAAGTGTCTCTTGTCATCACGCATTGTTATTTCATGCTCTGCCTCAAGCATCTGGTGAGCCAAGACAATGCAATTGAATCAGCAGCACAGACGGCAAGCTGAGCTCTCGATATATTGCATAATGGCTTTTGCTAAAGCAACCAATGCAGTAAGCTCTATCTTAAAATGTTAGGCTGTTTGTTCAAGCCAGCAGTTGAACAGTTGCTATGATGTGAGCATCAAGAGCAGGACTGGGGGCAATGAACCTGTTCATGTAGAGAGCGCAAGAGGGAAGATCATTGCCTCACTCAGCTTTAATGTTCATATTCAGCTCAAAAATCAATC
This sequence comes from Pangasius macronema, assembly GCA_037577455.1. NCBI lineage: Eukaryota > Metazoa > Chordata > Actinopteri > Siluriformes > Pangasiidae > Pangasius > Pangasius macronema. The sequence continues at coordinate 8,775,050 of CM074968.1, read as the reverse complement.
AGCCATGGTTGTGAAAGTCTGTTAAAGTTGAAAACAGTCCCTTTTTGCAGCTGAATAAACTTCGAACTTCCTTGCACATCCAAATGGCAGTGAAGGCGACAGCAGCTGCGTCTTATTATTCAAGTAGGCTTTCATTAGCTGTGATCCAAAAACATCAGCCAGATTCACAGCACTCGTACTGAATTACACGGAGGTAATTAGGACAAAATACAAGTAATCTAGACATGGATTCACAGAGAAAATGTTAGCTTTTCACTAAGCTTTCTCCAAATACAAGTTCCTTCCTCAACGTACTCACAAAACTGATGAAAGGAGCTTTTACTAAAGAACATCACGAACACAGAGAAGAACACACTTAACCACATTACTACAGATAACAAAGTGTTTAATGAATGAATTTTGCCAGTGGTTGACTCAAATTGTCAGGTACAACATAGAAAATAAGTGTAATAATGTTTCCGTACTAAATTTTAAAAAATGAGAATGAAGCTCTTGGTTCTTTTATATAAGAAAGCAACCTGGGAAGCTGGTTGTAGCAGTAGTAGGTTCTGTGGACCTGGTTATAGGCGGCTGGGGCCGTTAATTAGCCTTAAGATTGTTTGTGAGTACAGACTGTGATATGATATTGTGCCACTTCACACATCAGCTCATTGACATCATGTCAATTCATTTGACTTCTGAATGTCTTCTAATACCCTGCAGTTAACTGAAGGACACTCACTGCCTGTTTCACTTCTTCCCTCAGACCCCAGTAATGAGTGCATCTCAAACTATCATACACTCAAACTTCATTATGCTTAGAGAGAATGAGCAGAGACATGAGCAGCCTGGGGGCCAGGTTCTCTCGCAATTATAACTCCTAGCACTGGCAGCCTGGGGAAGGTGGGCACATTTTAGAATCAGTGATGTGTCAACCTTGCAAAGCTGGGAAATAAAAAAAAAAAAGCAGGGGAAAAAATCTGTTTCGGTGAATACTCAAGTCCTGCCAGTGTTCCACTGCAAGAGCATTTCTGTCACTTCAGAGGAACACACAGCAGATGCAAATTTACACACGGGGAAAAAAAAGTATCAGGAGGAAATGAAAAGGAATAACAAACTAGCTGATCAGCAGGCAGAGAAACGTCAACAGCAGTTCTGCTTATGTTCCTGTCTCTTCAAACACAGATCCAAAATAGAAAATACACTGAATCGTACTTGCTATTGATTGATGGATTGTATTTATGCATAATTTAACATTTGGTTTGAAACCTGTCTAATGATTTCTAATGCACTGGAGGTGAAAGGGCTTGAAAAATTCATGAGAACCATACAAGCTTCGATCTAGTCTTCAGTATATCATGGCATCTGCTTACAACTTTACATCTGAAAGGAGCATGGCGTCATCTGGAATAACACTGCATCTGCATGACAAGTATTAAAGTATGTGGTTTAAAAAATGCTAAAAGGATATATTAGCCATTAGTAGTTTGCGAGAACACTGCAGAAACTACGGAGGTATGTTTATATAGTGTATAAGTAGTCTAACCTATCATAAGCTAGAAAGCTGACGTCAGTTTTAGAGACAAAAAAAAAAAGCTCTGTCATGTTACTGTAGGTGCAAGGAAGGAAATAAAGGAGAAACAGATGAATGGATGAATGGATGAATGAGTTAATGCATGGATAAATGAACGGATGCATGCATGCACTACTCTAAAAAGTATTGCAGTTGTAGGTTACAGCGGAAGTCAGGATGCAACTCCACTGAGAGGCGTTTTGCAGCGCAGGAGCGCGCGCGCGCACCGTCCCAGCATCCAAAACATGACTGTCCCACATCCTCACCAACGCAGCGGAAATGAATTCCCCGAAGCACTTTCATTTCTTCCGTGCAAATGTGTAAAACTAATGGGGGACTTCGGAGTGGCGCGCGCGTGCTGCCTTTAACAAACCGGAGCAGCAGCAGCCTCCGTATCCTGGAAGCATGAATGCCAAAGCTTACAGCAGCACGCTGGAGCAATGATGAAATCATCTCCAGAAAGAAAAGAAAAATAAATAAATAAATGTCTAGTGTCTGATGGAAACTGCAATCAATTCCGAGCTGGAATGGCGCGCGCACAGTGTTGGCGACACGGTGAGTGACATTAACATTCACGCCGCGTGCGAGCTGAGGAAGAAGAGTGCGTCTTTGCGCCTTACCTTTCGCGAGATGTGGGACAGCCAGACTCGCGCAGAGGACGAAGAAGACAAGAACCGGTCCCATTTTAACAGTGAGCAAAAGAAAAAATAAATAAATGAACAAGTGAACAAATAAATAACGTCCCACAGGGTCACGAGCCCGAGACAGACGGAGACGAGAAAACTTAAATCGCTTCCTCTTCGGAGTTCTAATTCAAAGTGTGTATCACCTCAGGCAGGTGTCCGTTAAAGCCCTCCCTCCCTCTCTCTCTCTCTCTCTCTCTCTCTCTCTCCTGAAATAAAAAAAACAGGTGTGAAGAGCGGAGAAGGAGATGTTCTCTTTTTAAATGAATAATGCTAATAAATAACAGACGATCCCGGGCTGTATCAGGCTTGCCCGCTCCTCCGCGAGAACGGAGACTCAGAGCGCGCGAGACTCGACGCGAGCGCTTTAAACTGAGTACCAGCGCGAGAGCGGAAGAGAAGACGCACCGGAGCGCTCGAGCAGCGGCGCTGTGTGTCTGATTAAAAAAAAAAAAAGAAAAGAAAAAAAAAAAAAGGCGGCGCTCTTTCCTCGCTCCACCTCCGCGCACGTGCAGCTGCGTGGTGGGACCGTTAGAGAAGGGCGTCGGTTGAGCGCGCGCTCGGGAAGTCCTCGCTCCTGAGGGAAGTTGAATCGCATTGACCATAAATAAATAAACAAATAAAGATTTAAAATAAAAGATTGACATGAATGGAAGCAACAATCCTGAAACAGTTTTTACTGTCGAATATAACTGATTATAAATCTATTATTATTATTATTATTATTATTATTATTATTATTGATGATGATGATGATGATAAAATGGACAGACAACTGGTGTGTAAAAAATGTATTCATTCAACTTAACCACAAGAACTGGGGGAATTCAACCAGTCCACCGCAGGGCTTCATTCACACACAGTTGGTCAGCTATTGATCGGAGGCTACTAAACTCCTAGAATCTTATCACAGCAAATTCAGTGGTATTTTTAAATATTGAGTCATTGCATTAAGAATCTAAATTGTATCATGTGGAAGCCTGAGCATTACTCCTCTGGGGATTATGTGCATGCGTGTAGCTAAGCGATGGTCAGGGGTGGCCAATTCCACCCTAGCATGAAGCATGGGCACCCCTCTGGCCACCCCAGTAAGTGAAATTATTATTATTATTATTACTAGTGGTGGTAATTGTAGTAGTAGTAGTATTACTAGTGGTGGTGGTGGTGGTAGCAATAGTGGTAGTAGTAGTAGTAGTAGTAGTAGTATTAGGGATGTTAGTAGTAGTAGTAGTAGTAGTAGTGGGAGTAGTAGTTGTAGTAGTAGTAGTAGCAGTAGTAGTGTGGTGGCAGGAGTAGGAGTAGTAGTAGTAGTAGTGGTATTAGTAGTAGTAGTGTGTTGGAAGTAGTAGTAGTAGTAGTAGTAGTAGTAGTAGTAGTAGTGTGGTGGTAGGAGTACTACTAGTAGTAGTAGTAGTAGTAGTAGTGGGAGTAGTAGTTGTAGTAGTAGTGTGGTGGTAGGAGCAGTAGTAGTAGTAGGGATATTAGTAGTAGTAGTAGTAGTGGGAGTAGTAGTAGTAGTAGTAGTAGTGTGGTGGTAGGAGTAGTAGTAGTAGTGTGGTGGTAGGAGTAGTAGTGGTAGTAGTAGTAGTAGTAGTAGTGGTATTAGTAGTAGTAGTGTGGTGGAATGTTTTTATGTTAAGGATATTCATTATTTGTAGACAAAATATTATGATGGTGAATTCATAAGGCTGGAATACTCCATAAGACTCCATGTAAATCCACTGTTACCTAAAATATTTAAATCCCCAGTGGCCAAGAAAGGCTGAAACTCATTGCCAACGTAAGGCACCGGTGCCAAAGCCATGGGTTTAGTGTCAATAGGGAGAATCAGATCAGAGATAAGCTGAGGTGTGTTAAGATATGGCCTCACTTCCTGTTTGGCATCTTCCCCATTCATTATGGCATTATGCTTTTGATTGTCACATGTTTGATATCTTTTGTCAGGCCCCATCGGAACACTATCTGGCTCAAATTTTTAAAAAAGACTGGACATGATGTGTTTAAGGAGTAGCTTAAAAACATGTGACAAGAGATATCTGAAGTACAAAGAATCCTGAATGTATTCAGAGTGGTTAAATGTCTAGTTCATAGTTTAATTGATGTAATATGTCCTTGGTACATGTAGGACATCTTTTTATAAACCCTCTCTTTAGAATTCCAAGAAGCCTTTAAAAAATTATTCAGTGCTTAAATAGTTTAAAACTTTTGGAGTTCCTCAGCTTCTTATTAGGACACCGATGGTGTGAATATGCACTGTGATGATACAAGCTTGGTTTTTATTCAAATGTTTCACACTACTTAATTGATTTCTGAAAAAAAAAAAAAAGGAAATGCAAACGAATCTGTTTCCATCAGCTATGGCCAACCGTTTAGGGAGAGAAGACTACAATACGTGGCTTTTCACCTGTGTAAGGAAAGAAAAGGTCACCAAAGTAGCAGTGTAATTCATCTTCAGTAACGTTTTCTTTCCTTGGTTAGGTCTGAGGTGACATTTTATGTTGTTCTTGTTAATAAATCAACAAAAACTTTTGTTTCTTCCAATGTTCAAACAGCAACAGAGTTTCCTCTAAGTCAAAATGCTCTATATCATGCATTTCATATTTAGTGATACGTCAACTTTTCTACCTCAGCCAAGCACCAAAACATTTTTTTGGTGATAAATAGTCAGTTTTTTTTATTTTCCATGAGATTTTTTATTCACATAAAATAGATGGAAAATCCCATCGACTCACATCTACTTTGGGATCATCTCTGGCACCGATGAACTGTTCTGAACATCGAAAATTGTCTTGCTTTTGTGCAATCCAGTCTCAAGATCATCAGATTCAGCTTTGATAACGATCAAACAAAATTTGTACCTGTAGTACCAAAAATACTTGCTGATAGCATCCATGGTTTACATGAAGAAGCACTGGAACACATTTAGAAGTCAGGAGTACAGGCTATATCCAAGTGCAATGGAAGACAGCAGGACCTGCTGGTATAAATGGTGAAGCAGGGCTAAAACACAAATCAAATAAAGAGACGACAGAACAGTAAATTTTGTTAGGTTTGAACAAAAGAGCTGGCTAGCAGCAAGCGCAGCTTCTTTATTTACAATCCTCGTTATCTGGAAGAGACAGGACATAATTATGGACTTGAAATACGTGACATAAAAATATCACTCATGAATGGTGTCTTCCAGACAGTGCTTTCCTACGTGTATGCGCTGAAAGGCTCAACCATAAGGGGTGATTTTTTTTGCCTTCCCATTCAGTATCATGACCAGCCATCACTTGAATGCAATATTAGTCCTAGAACCTAGAACCAGTTTTCTTGTATTTTCTCTCTGCTTGTGAATAAAGAACCAGCAAGATGGTCCAGGTCAGCACATGTAACACTCACAGTCGCATGGATACATCTATCGTATGTTAAAACGAAATAAGCTGTGAATATGATAATATAGAAGTGAAACAGAGGTACTGTTTTATTCAGGATTGTTTCTTTTTTTAAATAAATACATGAGTAAGAATTGTACAGGTGAAAATTTTTGTAAATTTATTTATTTATTTTTCATGCAGTGACTCATAGGGTTGTAGGCCTACCTCACGTACTACCTCACGAAGCATGCCCGCTTATCTGCATTGTGACACAGAGAAGGGGTTTATGGGTATGTGTGAACAACTGACATGCACACCTCTAAAATCTCAGTTGGCTGAGGAGGAAGGTATGGACCCTTGATTTCACAGGCGTTTTTGTCCATCAATGTCTTTCTTTTTTACTTTTATTTTAATTTGATTTTTTCTCTGATTTAGCCTCAGACAATTCCCACCCTCCAGTTACGTCTCCTCTATCACACGACAGCTATCAACCATTTCAAGCCATCCGACTGCATCTTTTCAGACTGCTGCTCATGCAACATCAGGGCACAGTGTAACACACTTAGAGAAAAGTGTTGTCTACCCTCTTCTGCATACATTAGCTCACAGACGCCCGTGTTTTGCTAGTGGCACTGTGATTGATAGAGAGTATGCCGCCTCTCCTCACTGAGAACACGGCCATTTTTGCTCTCTTGGATTCCCGGCCATGGATCATTGGGATTCGGAAATAGGAAATGAGAATGGGAATGAAAACCTGAACGAAAGTCTCAGATATCGTGATGGAAAAAAAGATTAGATCCAAGTACTGAATGTGATAATGGTGTGAATTATTACTTCCATGTTCTAAATCACCAATACCAATGCTATTAGGTCAAAGACAACAAAGTCAAAGACAAGCGTGGATATCTCTTTTCTGTTGTGCCACTCGGGAGTCCTCTCCTCTGAATGTCTTGTTTTTTTCAGACAGCATTTCTGCATCTTGGCTGTTTATTAGATTAAGCCAACTCACAATGTGTCAATTCCAAATTCCAGCACAACTTACAAATTGCACACTGCCTCTCCTGATCCCATAAAGCAATAATGTGCAGTAAAGTCTTTTCTGTCTAATCGAATTATTCAGTGTGACTACAAACCTCCTCCTATACTGAGTCCAAAGCATCCAGAAAGCGCTGGTATAAAAATTAATTGTAATAATAATAAACCTTGAAGCTTGTGCAGCAAAATAAAGGAGAGTCCATGTGGGCACGAACTGCCTACAGAGTACACAAAGTTTTAGACTAATGTCCTTCATCAGCTGTGCATCCAAAGCAATGTAACATCTGGAAGTTGATGCACTTAAGGTTGATAAGATAAGTCTCTTTTAATATGCACTATCCATAATTGCCTTTGACTTTGTCATCTTTGATCTAAATAGCATTGGTATTGGGGATCATTCAGTACTTTGCTTCTTCTCTTTTTTCCCCACAGTGATATCTGAGACTTTCATTCAGGATTTCATTTCCTTTCCATTTAGAGGACATGAATGTATGATGTTAGTATGATGGCAGGCTTGTGCACTGAGGTGTTCTCACATGTTGAGATATACATGGATGCAGAAGTATAAAGCAAGCATTAGACACCACTGGGAGGAAGACGTTGAACCGCTCCTGCATTTGTGATGGAGTTTGGTGTGAGTAATTTGCTCTCTTCACTGGCTGTTAAATATGGACTTCTATTAATCCCTTAAACCCCTTGGCCCTGTCAGTGGGTCCAGATTTATATTCTTCACTCTTGTAGTTCACTTTGATCACAGAATACCAAAGCTGGAAAGCTGGTAAGAAATGCCAAAAGCTAATGAAAATGGCCAGTCTTCCTCTCTTTCTCTCTCTCTCCCTCTGTCTCTCTCTCTCTCTTTCAATACTTTTTGTTTTCCAGCTGTTCAATGTACTTCATTTTTCTACATTTCATACAGTGTGACAAACCACAGAAGTCTATTTGAGATCATTCAACAACTTGACGTGGTTTGAGGCAAGTGTGTAATGATTCCGTCATGCATTTTGCATGATGCCAATTCAAAGTCGGCATCAGAACAAATCTAATGGGAGAGCAATAGGCTTCCCGCAGGGAGGGGCAAAGACTGTCGGTTAACAAATGAATCAGAGAAGGAAAATTACGTTGAGAAATGAACTGTCTGAACACCCAACACAAAAACACACTAAAACATCTCAACGTGTCTAGATATGTCCTTGCTTGCTCATTCTGTCTCTCTTCGTATCGTAGTGCATTAATGTAGCACACTGTCATACGATCATACGGAAGGGCTTCCATCACTATCACCATCCACACCAATAAATCATAGTCAGTGCACGACAGCATCTAGGTGATAGGTGTGGTGGTGGCAGCAGACTTGGCAGCACACGCCATTCTGATGCACTGTTCTGAGATGTGTCTCGCATTGCTGGCTGGTACTAAACACTACCCTCCAATCAAAGTTAGTGTCTGTTAGAGCTTTCAGCTTTCTTTCAGCAAAAAGAAGTCAGCTGTGACCTTTCCATTTCCAAAGGTCTCACCGAGGTTGTCTGTCCTGGGTTAAAGAATAAACACAAAAATCATTCCCACAGATCCTGATAACCTGTTGCAGACAAGTGTGGAACATGGATGTGTAACGACTGATAGTGGTTAGGATTGAATAACAAGCAACAGCCTATGCTTAGAACACAGTGACCTACGATGTCCCGATGCATAAATAAATGGAAGTTGCAATGTATTGCATATAGAAATAACGATACTTACAACATGTAATTACAAGAAAATGAATAAAATCTGAAAATGGCATAGCTGATCCAGCAGGACATTGATATGATAAAGCTGTCGGTAAGAAGATATTTATTTCACGTGTATAGAAGGAGCCTCCAGTGTCAGCACTTTCTTACACTCAGTATGCTTTCCTCTGTGAGAGAGTCTTCAGGATACAGGGCTTTGAGCTTTCTCAGTAACATGACAAGCTGTATATTCCTGTTTCTTTGGAGAAAAAAGAGAGGCAGGTGAAAAAATGAATGTTTATAGCTAACATAGGTGATAACATGAACTTGATTCATAATCATTCCACAGCATTAGATGTAACAAGAAATGGAAATGGATATTATTTTGTCTGTTTATCATTAAAAATAATGAAAATAAGTCTAAATCTGTGTTTAATGAAATGTCCTTAAGCTCTAGTACATCCAATGCACTAACTATAATTATAGAAAATAAATTACTGTATGTGTTACTGTATAAGATTGACTATTGACTAAGATTCATGGTGCATGGTTCCACCCTTCCACTTGTGTAGAAGAAAAGTGTTTAAAAAGCTTTTGTCTATGGAATGCACAACTTTCAAAGTTCTTCATCCTCGACGACTGCATAATTATAGAATGTGTCTGTCCTTTGCTGGACCTCTGACCCCCCCATTAGCCCTAGTTTACATAATGCAGAGCAGTTAGCTACGAAACTACCCTGCCTTCTCACTGACCCATTCCCACTGACTTTGATTTATTAGTGTGAGTATTGGGATCTCCTGCTGTTTAAACAAAGGTGGAAGCTCAGAACCCAGCATCTCTCATTTACTGATGTAAACAAGCCAACCTGCTTGGCTGAGTTTGTGCCCCTGCACCGCAGCTTATCAAAAGCTCCCATGCCATTTTTCTTTCTTACATTTTTATTATCCATAGCAATAGTTCATTTCTTCCTCCCTGCCCTCAGGGGTCAGTGCTACATACAATGCATGTCATTTTTTTCAACAATAATCAAATCCATGTAAATTTCATAGTCGTGGCCTAATGGTCTGAGAGTTGGACTTGTAACCTGAAGGTGAACCTGAAGGTCGTGGGTTCGAGTCTCGGG
>CM074968.1:8733879-8765531 GCA_037577455.1 Pangasius macronema | reverse complement strand
GTGTGTGTGTGTGTGTGTTCACTACTGTGTGTGTGCACTTGGATGGGTTAAATGCAGAGCACAAATTCCGAGTATGGTTTTTTCAGACTTCTTTTTTTACTCAGGGTAATTTGCTAACAGCATTCCAGAGAAGTGATCCCTGCTCCTCTTGAAAGTCGTTTTCTCACTTCAACCGAACTCTGGTACAGTGTGCATCAGGAGTGGAAGCTATCGGACGGTGATGTTACTTCGTATTTATATTTTTGTGATATTGGGGAAAGAGTTGAAATTGTAGGACTAAGTGTAAAACTGTAACACTTAATCCACTGCACTCCTAAAACCAAATAGGTGCAGACGAAGGTTAGCTGCATTTATTAACTTTATTACTTAAATTTCTGACTCCAGCATTTAATGAATGACCTGACTCCAATAAGAGTTAACTTCATTATCTGACTCTATCAGAATTTATTAGGTTAACTTAATATAACTGACTCCAAAGAGTAACCTTTAGTGTGAGAGATGTAATATCTCAGCATTCAATTATACATTTAATCTAGCCAGCTTTATACTAAGCTTTAGTGGAATGTGACATTACTGAATCGGAGACTTATATACATTTACCAAGCAATTATTGCTTTAGCTCAGAGGTTTGATCACCTTTCAAGGAAAGGTCTTTCCATTTACTTGTCAGAGGTTTCGTTTATACTTGCAAGTATTAGCCTTTTTTATTAGCTTGTCAGAGGTCTATTATTCATCAATCTCTGGACATTCATATAACACAATACATCACATTAAAGTTTATTATGAACTACAAGAATACAAGAATAAGTAAACAAGGAAACTTACTGACCCCACCATTCTACAATTTATAAAAGCAGACTTTTATATTCATAGACTGGAGCAGTGTAATGAGCTTACCTCTGAGGTGTGAATGCTAGAGCATCGCAAAAACTTTACAGCTTTACATGCCAGCGTGCATGACTAAAGATCTTCTTATATGAGAACAGCTCCACATTTGCATTTATTTCCGTGGTACCAAATTAAAATAATAATTTAAAAAACAGTGGATTTTTTTCTTTGTTGCCATTTTGCAAGCCTGCATTCACAAAAGAGAAATACAGAACTGTGGTTCAGAAGGAATTTTTCAGCGTAAACCTATGAATATGCACCCCTCCACCAAGCCCTGAATATTTACAGCATGCAGACTCCTACGGAAATCTGGAAAGGCCATGAGTTTTGTCATATTTACTGAACCACTCAATATTTTTTTTTTCCAGTGTATGGGCATTTTCAGTTATGCAGTGTATGAACAGAAGTTCAGAAGAGTTTCAGAAGTCCAGAAGGGCCATAGTTTTTTTTTTTTTTTTTGAAAAGTTATTGCTTGTTTGTTTGTTTGATTTATCTTAAGATAACAAAACTTGTTTTATCAAGATTACAACTTGTTTTTTCATGATATCAAAATGCAACATCATGTATTGTACATCATTTATGATTGCATATAATTGTACTTTAATCGGTAGTGGTAGAGTTGCTGCCTTAGAGCTTGAGGGTTCTGGACTCAAGCACTAGTGACTGTGTAGAGTTTGACATTAGTCTTCCCAAATTCCACTTTGGGGTCAATAAAGTACATCTATCTAGCCATCTATCTGTGTGTTTGTCAGTGTTAGATCATTTCCAAGTTAGTGTCTGTCACTTGAGAACGCGCCTCATAAATCCTCAGGTATACTGTCACGGACAATATAGTTATACTGAACGGGTGATCAGTTTCATTGCCAGTTTAAGGGACTGGGCCGTCTCCTTGGTTATCACATGATTTTGCAGAGATGCCACTTAAATGGTTTGTGGCTCAAAAGACAAATGGTGATCAAAATCCTGGGAAATAGGATGCAATTACTGCAGAATCACCATAGCGCCAATATATGACGGTGTGCCACAGGACAGGATGATGTAACGCTAGAATGCTAGAATGCTACTGCTACGTGAGCTCGGAAAATACGTTTTTTATCCCAAGATCACGAGAAGAATAAGTCATGATGTTGAGAAATCAACTTTTATATTGAGATCGCAAGAGAAATAAGTCATGATCTTGAGAATACAACCTTTGTTATCTTGAGATTGCAAGAAAAAAGAAATAATATCTGTGATTTTTACATAAAAAAGCGAATTATTATAATTACTTCAAAGCTTTAAGTTGTCCCTGGTGGTCTAGCGGTTAAGGATCTGGTGCTCTCACCACCATGGCCAGGGTCCGACTCCTGGGCAGGGAACCAACGCAGCCACTGTGAGTGCTCCCTCACTGCCAGTCCTAAGCCTGGATAAAATGGGAGGTGCATCTGGTGTGAAACCTGTTCCAAGTCAAACATGCGGACCAATGATCTGCTGTTTTGCCCCTTAATCAGAGCAGGCAATACAGCAACTTAAATGCTTTAAGTTCTGTACTAAATGAATTCATGTAAATATGTGGCTAAAATCCAAAGTATTTATTTTCCTTCCTTTACTGGGTTAAAAATTATGGTTATTTTGGAAGTGCTCACAAAGCTAGAAAAACAGAAGGAATGTTTCTTGAATCGACTGTATAATATAGTGCGGCGTGGTTTTTCAGCTCAGTTTGCATACGCATTCACAGAACTTTAAACTGGTTTAATTTTGAGCATTATAACTGGGTTGTTTTCAATATTTCTTATTTTCTGTCAACTTTAAGGCCTAAGGCTATAAGGTATTAAGAAAGGTTTTGAAAGATCGAGTGTTTCTGTAAGATTTTCTTGGTTTTCTGTGTGTTTCTCAGTCAGGTGCATGTTGTGTGCACACACAGCTTAGTTAATTAATCATCTTTGGTTCTGCCAATTCAGTCAAGGGAGAGATTTATGTAGTTCATTTAACTCAAATTTGAGTAAAATCTATTTAATTTTTTTTAGAAGAACAATCCTAGGTGCCATGTAACCCTTACCTAAAATATGTGTAGTTAAATCTGCTTATTTTTTTTTCCTTTGGAGATTGTTACCTCACTTTTCTTGAGTAAATTTCATTCAATTTTTTTTCAGTGTCGTCTACAATGTTTTTTTTGTTTGTTTTTTTTGTTTAATGTCATGCACCCTTTGGTGCCATCTAAAGCCAAAACTTAAAGCAAAAGTAACTTCTTCTTATTTGTTGGCTTTTCTCTTTTCTCTTCTTTTCATTTTCTCTCATTTCTCACCTCTGTTTTTCCTCCTGATCGAGGCAGCTTGCATCCGCGTTCATTACGTTTCAAACAGCCCAAGGCATAGCAAAATGCTAGGCAAGACTAAATTAGACACTGCATTAATTCACTGCAAACATTAATATAGTTTCCCTCCCTTCCCCTGATGGCATTGGAACGTGTCTGTACACTTCTTTCACTTCTGCCTGAGCTCAAAGCATACTCAGACATGAGCATGCCACATCTACTCCAACTCATTTTAGATTGTCACACATTTCTGTTACTGTATTGAGACTCTCACAGGCTTGGAGCTTTTTGGCATGTCTGCACCGCCTGTACTGGAAAAAAAAAAGAAGAATTTTCCATAGTATTACAACCAAAGAAGCTCTGCTATTCCACTGTGCTGCACTTTCCATCTGCTCTCATGATACGGTAAACCAGATGAAGTCTTTTTAGGTCTCTTGGGATGTTTGTCCCTGAATTACACAATTCTGAGGGCTGCATTTTCAATTCTGTGTGTGGATGGAAAGAGCGTTTGACTGATTTCTTTGGGCTCCTGCTGGTGCATTCAGATTGGTTGTCTGGTATCGCGGTATAAATCAATATGTCAGTGTATGTCACTTTACGCATATAAAAAAAAAATCCTTATTTACTTTAGTGATGGAGTAGATAGACACCATATGTCATCCATTTGGCATTTGAACATTCCTCACAAGGCATTTAGCATTTGCACTGAACCAGGTGTTATAAAATTACATTTTAGTGTAATTTTTAAATCCTAATTTTTCAAGAATTCAGGAAAAATGGGCCTTAGCGAATGTACTATGACTAATTGCATCACTTCATGTGTCTGCTCAGTTAAATATCCAATTATACTTTTATTATATTACATATAATGTTGAACTCAATCAGTCAAGTATATAATCTGACTTGATTATAACCTTCAAAATGGGCACCGTTATGATTCTATCATTAATAATTTTAACAGCATTTATCTAGTCTTGACTTGACTTGTGAGGTAGGAGAGGAACATGGACAGGAACTGGACTGCATCCTTGTTGTGGCAATGAGAAAATGTTTGTTGTTTTTGAGATCTTTGTACTCTTCCTCTCTGCACAAATGATGTTTCTCTGGACAGCTGCCAGTATGTTAGTTTATTGGTCCCATCGGGTTTGACCGCCTACACACATACCTCTGCCTCAAGCCTCCCCAGTACTCTGTTTACATTTCCTTGGCCTAGTTACCCAGCATGCACTGCACATGTTGGATGGAGACCAGTGCTTTATGTGTCAATTCTGTTAGCATCTATGCTTGTTTATTTGTATTTCTTTCTTTCTTTCTTTCTTTTTCTTTCTGTCACTTGTTTTGATCAGTTGGTACAAACTTACTCGCCATATGATTGAATTCTTTCCATCAGTGACCACCACATTAAAACAAAGTTATAATAATAGTAACAACAGTAATTTCTTGTATAATAAAGTTTCCAATCCCAAAAGCAATTACATCCCATCAATATTCTTCCTGCCCTAAAACTCACAATCATTTCATACAACGTTTTACACATTTATTACTTCATTATCGTTGCTATTTGTGCATTTTAAATTAAGGTGCTGCACTGATGTGGGTGGAATGGCACAGAAGAGGGTGTGACATTCAGAATTCACCAACACATTGAGATTTTCAAACCCTTTTTTTTTTTTAAACAAATGCTAATGCTACTAAATCTACTGCCTCCCGAGTTCCCCTCTTAGTGCAGGATGAAAATACTATTTTCCTGACTTCAACCTTCCATATAAGTTCTGTTCCATTTATTACAGCATGAGATTATTTATATGACCACACTTAAACATTAATGAGCATTAATAATAATTTAGTTATGTATAACAAAACAAAATAAGAACACACCACTCAGTTATGGCTACTAAAGGCCATCTCATGCTCAGTGGTTTTATGACTTAGCTTCTGTATAAACCAGCATTTAATTCTGCACCAGCTGTAATATTAATGTTTATGTGCTTAAGTGAAGCATAAGCATAGAAGTCCATACCTTTTATAAGTATAAAATAGCATTACTGTATTTAAATACAAAATTTAATTAGCAATATCAGTTTTGCATGACCTTCTTTTGTTGCTTAAGCAGGCTGTCTCTCAAAATGTGATCTCAAAAACACTGAAACATCCAGTGCCTACATATGCCTACAAACTAGATATAAAAGTGTAGAAGTGAGAAATCGTTTGGAAGGGTGTTAAGGACACTGTAGAAACCTGTAGAATGACTTGATGCGTAGGAGATCCCCTCGCAATTTGATAGATCTAGAGCATTTTTTCAAGGAAGAGTGGAATAAAATAGCCAAATCAAGATGTACATACTTGTGCTGTTTTACAAGCAAAATGTGCTTTCACAAAGTATTAGTTTTTTTTTCTTCTCTTTTTTTAAAAAAAAAATTCTATTGGTTTTTCAATTGAATGTTGTTGCTTGCTGTGTCACATTAAAGGTGGAGAAAAGGTCAGAAAAAGGGTCAGAAAAAAAAAACAGACCCACCATGTTTAAATTTCAGGAAATTTCTTTATACTCAGTAAAACCGATGAAAGTCTTTTCAAGATTACAATTCCTACTACAAGTCATACTACTACTACAGACAGTCTTAGCAAGACATACTCCTCCATAACCCTCCACCCACACCATACGACACCCCCCCCCCCCCCACACACACACACACACACACACGCACGGTTGATACCTCTGTGACTCATTTACAATCTTGCATGGCTATATATCAGCACAGGTGAAACCAGAAAGGAAAGCTATATTCCTCCCAGCTCACAGATCAATAAGTCGTGCACCTAGCTGCAAGTGAGATTTACTGCACAGTGGCATGAGTTATGAACACATCACCCAGCTCCTCTTTGGCCCTTCCTTACTTTGGTCTGTGGAGCAAAATGGCAGACGAGAATACAAGAGGCAGAACTCTTCTTATGCTCGCCAGAGTGCTGAATTTATATATGAGAAATATGAAAACGGTCTTAAAGGATGAAATGTATTATTTTGGTTTAGTCTCCTTTATTTAACAGGAATATATCTAATAAGAGCTTTTGAAAAAGATTATTGGATAATATGATATTAGATCCAGATCCAGAAACCAGATTAGGTTCCAGGAACAGCCAAAAGTAAGGTTTTTAACCAAATAATAAAAAAAGTTATATACAATTGCACTTATTTCCATGACTAATCAGATATCCACAAAGGTTGAGTATAAAAAGTGAATCTGATCTTGCCATTTTGCTTTTCTAACTAAAAATAACTAATTATTATTATTATTATTATTATTATTATTATTATTATTATTATCACAAGTCATCTTAGTTTGTCCACTACCAGAATTACATTTATTAATCAGTGGATCTGTTGACAGTTCAGACCTTTCCATTTGCTTGAAATTTAGTAGATCAATCCGAGACAAGTTTGCTTTCCATGTCTTGTTTGATTTTTCTACAAACCCTTGCATTACGAGGGTTGTAAAAGACGGTAATTCTCTGTTGATACTTACTTAGCGAGATTTATGTGTTCAGAAAACCAAACAAAAGAATAGAAACCCAGAAAAGAGGCCAAACACTGTCTAGACATTGCTGCTAAACCATGCAGTGGAAAGGGTCGTGGCTAGAAAATGGGCTCTCAAACATACTCTGTGAATTGGTCATTTGTAATACCAAAGAGTAACAGTAATGGCCAGAGCTGGAGGAATGGTTTGACTCATGCTGTTTGATGTGGTCCAACCATGAATATACAAACCTAAGCTGAGGGAAATACCACATCTTGAGAACATATTACAAAGAAAGGGGAATGTCTGACTCTGATTGTCTATGATTAACTCTGAGTAGCTCAGCTGACAATTGGTTTCAAGGTCACCCTTTTCCTGTATATGCACAGAGTGTATGTGGCAGCAAGACTTGCTTCCCTTGCATCAGTCATAATTATCCCATTAGACAGATAAACAGTAGCGTTACCCTCTGTGCTTAAGATGAGCATTGGTATTGGCACCGGCATAACACATTTGTCTTTATCATTTTGGTACTTTGCACTTGCCAAATCTGTCACGACTGTTCCACAGCCAGGCAAAGGCAAGGGCAAACACTATGAGCCGTGTCTCAGCAGTGACAATAACTCACTCATCAAAAACCATTAGGCAATCGATAAAAGAAAGAACAACCAAAATAACAGCAGATGTGAAAGTTAGCATGGACTCTGGGAAAGATCCATATATCAATACCACAGAAGCAAGGTTGGCTGTATTCCACCCTGGGCCATAACCGCACATTCATTCCGAGAATAATGCTACGTCTTTCCTGCCAAGTTAGACGCCATTCTTATTAAACAGGCCATAAATAAGCTGCTTGTGTCTGTATCGCAATGTCAGAAATGTAACTACTTCAGGATAAAAAAACTGGGCATCTCATTCAATATCAAACCCTGCGTTCTAGAAGATAGAGAGAGCATTTTCAATTACCTGTGTCTCCGCATAAACTTGAACGCTTGACATTTTTCCATGTCAGTCTTTGAAGGGCTGTTTCTCTTTCACATCGATTGAGAAAATCAGAGCTGCGCAAGGAACTGGGTAATTAACACATCTGCTAAATAAACTACAAAGGTACCCAGTGAACAAATTCCCAGTGTATTTTTCAATTGTGCACAAAATAAAAGATAGACTACAATCACATCCAGTTTTTCTTCATCATAGCTTTAGCTACATAGGTTTCTAATGAGGCTGCGGTATAAATAAGCAGATTAACATAAAGACAAATCTAATGACTAACCAGCAAGACTAGCCAGCACCCCTACATGCCCCATCACTATTCCCACCCTATCCCTACATGCTCCATAACCATTCCCACCACATCCCCAAATGGTCCAACACAAACCCCTGTCCCCACATATTCCAATACACCCCATCTCCGCATGCCCCAAAACCATCCCATTCCCACATGACTCAACACCATCAACACCCTACCCCCACATGTCCCAACACCATCCCAACCCATTGCCACATGTTCTATCACTGTCCTCATCCCATCCTCTGCATGTCTTGACATTATCCTCACCTCATCCCTACATGATCCAACATCATTCCCACACCATCCCTGCATCCCCACAAATCATCCCCATCCCATCTCCACATGCCCCAACACCATTCACACCTCAACTCCACCCCCAATGCCCCAACATCATTCTCATCTCCACATGACCCAACACTGTCCCTTGCCCCAATACAGACCCCACCCTGCCCCCATATGCTCTAGTATTTATCGTCCTAGAAATTAAGCATTCTTCTAAAAAAAGTATACCAATAAGTTGTATGCAAAATTCAAGTATTTGTTAAAATTGTTTCAGTATATTCTATATTATTATTATGACATTCATTTAGAATATCCCCCAAAAGACATGCGTTATATATTATGTAACATCCAGGTAAAAAAAAACACTTTGCAAGTGTATATCAAATCTTCAACTAAATAGTATAGAGAATGATTGTAGAACTGTAATGTGGGCAGAGAACTATGAGAACTGGTGCTGGAAATTTTTAAACTATGATATCCAATCTATATGCAGTATAAGTCCAGTTATTATATTGGAATAGATTTGCTATAATGTAATCACTCACAGCCTAATGCCAATAGAATTAGCATCCCTGAAGTGTATTTTGCTAGCAGTCGAAGATATAGACTAGACTACTTTGCCTTCCAAATGATACAATGGTGAAAACTAATCAAGAATTAATTCCTGCTGTAGCTCTGTGCTTGTACCAATGCAGCAGGAGCCAGAAACACTTTTACCTGGAGGGAAACTTCTCCCATTTCAATTCCATAAGTGTGTTGAATTGCCTGTGCAATGTTCTTCTCCAAGAGCTAAAAGCTGAACAGGTGAATGATTTTCCTCTCCCTCTCCTCTTTTTTCATCACCTATAGGTTTGTTTTTGGTGAGGTAAACAAACCCAGAACAAAATGTGTTTCTACATATTTGTCATAGCTAATTGCACAAGCAAGGAATTATTCCTCCATATGTTTTCATAGAGCAAAGAGTGGCTTGTTATTTACAGTATACCATGGAGGCATTTGCATTTCTGAGTACATAGTAAACATCTATTTTAGAAATACATTTTCAATATATATAGTCCCATTTAAATTCAGATCACTGAATTGAAATTGAGCTTTCACATGAAAGAGTTTTCTTGTCACTTTATTTGTTCGTCGTGTTATTCTCCCCCAATCTCCCTCGCCCATTCCTCTGTCCTTTTTTATGTACCCGTAATTCCTAGGCATACTCACCACTGTTAACTGACACTAAGCTAAAAGACATAATGTTCCCTGACCCCTACAACCATGAAAAGGTACACTGTACAACACATTGGACATCTTGACATATGAACCATCCATGAACCAGCTATCACACATTAGGCCTAAATCTATTAATCAAGCCACATTAGCCCAACTAGCACTAGTCCTTCCCCCAACACTTATTATCACCAACCTTGAGGAAGAACAAAGGAAGAACAGAGTTCAAATCAATCAACCTTTTGATAAATGCCACTATACGTTCCAGTGTCAAACACATTTGACAAATGATAACCATGCAGCCAATAGCCTGCCCTTGGCGGGTTGCCTGAAGGCAGCGGACATGATTCCTTGACTTGGAGACCTGGTGTGAGTGGTTTGAATGTAAACCTTCAATGAATAAACACTCCAAAAAGGGAGAACAATTCATAAATGTAACATACAGAATGTAGAGCAAAGATCAATAGCTACAAAGGAGAGCACACTGAGATTGTTTGGGGGGGAAAAGGTTACACAAAAACACATTGTGGATGTGGATTGTTTTAACGGGCAGCTTTGGAGAATTTGTCAACAACTGCCAGAATACAGGTATTATCTTGTGAGGTGGTTACCCCTGTGTCAAAGTCAATGGTAATGTGAGATAAAGAATGACTTGGAGTCAGTGCTGGATGAAAAAGCTATGTTTTTGAGTAGTAGAAAGCCTTTTATCTCCTCTGCTATGTGTAGCTACCACAAGTGGAGTCTTATAGGACACTCACATATCCGCCTGTAAATGACTAACCATTTGTGAATTGAATTCAACCTCCATTTGGCCTGTTAAGTATTCTTTAAAAAAATTCCCTTTAAATGTTCAGGTCTTCCAAAATTCAGAGCATACTGGGAAACAAAGGGATATTATTCAGCACATATTTTCTGCCCAAAACCTTTAGGACAGAGCTTTCCAACATAGTCTTTACTGAGCTATGCAAATTTTGGGATATTCCAGCTCCTACTGAATGTACATAAAGACATAAACTAAGGGTACTTAAATGTGGATCTAGAACCTAATGTAGGCCCTGGATTTTGTAATCACTGGTGGTTAATCAACAAGTACTACTATGTAAGGTTAATGTTGAAAATCTGTAGTACCTGAAGCTTGATAGTGAAGATTTGTACTTTGATTAGCTCAATGAGCAATTCACTGACTGATACAAATTATTGTAAAGTGATGTCCCAAAGTCTGAGACCACTAGTGAAAACGATTCTCTTTTGCATTCTTGTCTAATTTAGCAACAATTTTCATTACAAATTATATTATTGACAACACCTTGAGTGAAAAGTAGGATCTTTGTCATATGTACATGATTTTCAGTGTGAAATATTTCAAAATTCTAATACCACCTGTTTATTTCCAATTTTCATTGACCAAAAAAAATCCCAGACTTTCAGTGAGGTCTCAGACTGTACAGAAAAAATTCCATTATATCCTGTGGAGAAAAATAGGTTTTGTGCTTTTGCTTCAGTGTAAAGACACTCCAGAAAGTGCTCTTTTCTGTTGTCCTCTGGCAAAACCATACTGAAACCACACTGAAACCAGGTACTGGCCAAGTTCCAAACATGAACAACAAAATCGATGATGTTCAAAAGGACTTCTGGTGTCTTAAGGTAAATTATTGTTATCCTGGCACAGGTATCGCCTACAATTATGTTGTGCCCTTGTAGCTTACTAATGCTCAACTCGGACTGACACACTCCCTATGACCAGAGCTTATAATAAAGACGAAAGAAATGAGCTTGCATTAAAGACGTGTTTGTATTTGTGGTACTTACATTACTTAACAGACATGCAGTAAGTCTAGAAATCTTATCCTGTCCAGACTGTACTTCTCAGTACTGAGGTAAAGTAATATGTGGATTAGCAGGAAATGAATTAGAGTTTTTAAACTAGGCTTGTATGCCTCCTTAATGGACAACATATTGCAACATACTTATTTCAGCATTATAGGGGAAGAGATCTTAATTATTACAATCATTTTATCTAGCCAACACCGTAATTGATTCTTTTTTCCCCATAAATGTTATCACATCTTGCATCTTGTCACCTCCTGAGCTTTTTATCGATCGATATCACTGAATAAAGTCACTGAACCCAAATGAAATATACAATGTGGGTGACCTTTTGGTTGTGATATTAAACCAAAGTGGCTGGGGATGTGCAGAATAATCCATAATGATAAATGGCTCTGTCAGTGGGGCCACAGGTTTGCAAAGAGCTTCACAGGATTCTTGAAGTTAAACATGTCTGACTGTAAATATTGATAGCTATGTAATAGCAATGCATATTCATAATGCACAGCACTGCAATCTGAAATGAGCTAACTAGTATGACAGTTTAAAGTTACAGTTAAAGGCATGGGGAGCGGTCATGGCTTGTCTTTCAACTGCATTCTCATGAATCCAATGAAATCACTCTCACTTTAGAATTTCTATCAATTGTATACGAGATTAAATTGGTATTAATCATACTTATTATGCACACTTTTAGTGGGAGTTAAAATTATATTTTTATTTTATTTTTTTTAAGGAAATGAATCTTTTTTTCCTCAAACTAACAATATAAAATAAGCCTGCAGCCAATTTTTCCAGGATTCACTTTTCTAGCATCCCAGTGCACTTTGTAACATGTGTATCTATTGATAATATATCTTTGTAATATCTCAGACATCACAGATATATCACTCTTTTATGAAAACACCATTTATTCAGCTCTGAGTATAAAAAAAAATCAACAAAAGTGCTGATGGGGTGAAACGTACTTTTGGCAGTGAGTTCTGTTGTTGTTTTTTTCTGCTTACTCTGACACTTTATTTGTGTATGATATTTATTCAAAAGAGTTCGGATGAGAAGCATGCTTTATTTACTGCATTCTGATTTCCTCTTTTCTCATATTTAATTTGCTCTTGATTAATATTACAGTGAAAGAAAAACTCATCCATAAAGTTGTCTAACGTGATAAATGGGCAAGCATTAACATGAGATATGGAATATGCAAATGATTGATCTGTTTGGTGTGCAGGTCTCTGGATTGGGATGCATTCTGCATGCAGGGAGTGAATAACCACATCTTTTATAGACAGAAAATAGAGTTGCGTTGAGAAATGGTGCTCCTACAGGCACGCTACAGTGGGGATTAGATCAAGGACTGCCTGATGAGATACCGTACACCATTTAGGTAGTACACCAATTTTCTGTCATGATGCGCAGTGCACTGACCGCATGTGAGGATATTAGTAATGTTCTGCTCAATCCAGATCCTTATTTACCAAGGTAGATTATGTCTCATCATTTTTTATGATGGTCATATCTATAATAAGCTATAAACACTTTCATACTTTGTATAGTGGATTATAAGACCTGCATTTCTTTAGGAAATCATACTATAAATCTTTACTTCTGAAAGAACGTATAAGCAAACTGGAGCAAATTATACATTTTGGTATAAACATATTCCATGATCTGTAATACCATTTTCTTGAACAGATATAACACATTATACAATGCCTTATGAATGCATTATAAGATGTTGTGAATGTACTGATAGTTAAATATGAACCTTCATAGAAAGCGTTGTCAATTTCAGTCAGTGTTCCCTCTGTTTCATGAAAATCCTTTGAAGGTAAATACTTGTATTGTACTCCAGCCCTTTATTCAGCTTTGTGGAAAACATGATGTGGCTGCAAGCCATCATAATTTGTACAAGATCACCCTTGTGAAAATGTAATTTCCTCTAGCAGTTCAGCCATGACACATTTATGTGGATCATGCCGCTCCTTGAAGGCTTTTGCTCATACCTGTGCAAAAATGGACACACATGCCTCTCAGTCTGCGCTCTATTAAAAGGCTTTTTAACACCATTTTTCAATTCATTTTGGTCTTCATTTTGATCTAGCTCCAAGATATCCGTGTGCCCTTCCTCTTTTAACTTCACCTTGAAATAGCACAGCCAAAAGGGCAGTAGCATGCATTAATATTGTACTGTCATAATTACAGTAGAGAAATAGGTCTTGGCTAATAGTTGTGTCAAACATTGTATCATTTAGCATTACGGTATTAAAAGGCTTTCCTCAGTCCAGACTGAAAAATAATTACATGAAAATTTAATGTTCTAATTCAGTGATGGGTGGTGCTGACATGGGAGGCTCAAATCTAACATCTATCAACAGCTTAAAAATGAAATATTAAGTGTGGTGCATTATATAGGATTGTAGTAAAGGACTGCTATTGTCAAATCCATACCAAGTCCCACACCAAGATTAATCAAAACTGAGTCAAGCTTAGACAGATTTTTAGATAGATTAGATTTATTAATCCCAGTGGGAAATTCAGCCATGGCATGTTTATGTGGTTTGTGCCACACCTTTTGGGTTTTGCTCATACCTGTAGTTTGAGAGTGATCTTGATCTTGAGACTGAAAGCCTTTTTGAGGCCAGGCTTTGTATAATACTGTATGTACTGTATAATACTTCAGTTTCATATAATAGATTTTAGATTTTAGAGGGTTATCACTAGTAGTTTTATCGGGAACATGCAATTTGGTCAAAAAAGATTTGGCTCTAGTTACAAAACAGATGTTCACACTCCAAGTCTGTTTACTACAACTAAATATAAATGTTATTATTTTACCGCATGATTTGAAAGTGATGCTAGAGATTACAAAGTTATTGTTTAAAAATGATGATTTCACATTTGGAATGATGGGGGAAAAAACACGAGCAATAAAACAATAAGGTCACAATAAGGTCAAATTATGAACTATTATTTATTTAAAGTAACTATTACGCACACTTAAAGGCAGATGGGCAACTGTTTTCATGATTTCTGTTTTTTTTTTAAGTGTTTAAGTCTGTAAAGTTTTTTTTACAGTTCTTTTATTTGCCATTTTGTGTAATTTGATCAATTTAATCAATACTTTGATTGGACAATGTGCATTTAGTCTATGTACTATGTCTTAGGACAATGTGTGTGTAGTCTTTGTACTTATAATTTATTCCTGATAAGATGTAGCATAAATGATTCATCTTGGTCATGTTAATTACACCTGTGACATTCTTTCACATTTCACAGTGCTGATAATGAGTTACAATCGGCTAAACAGGCTGAAAAACATTCAATTCATTTCAGTTTTATTTATATAGTACAATATAAATGTTGCCAGAGGCAACAGTGGCAAGGAAAAACTCCTTGAGATGTCATGAGGAAGAAACCATAACATCTCAGGGAGCTTTCCCTTGCCACTGTTGCCTCTGAAGTGGCTTGAGCAGCAGTTCATAAAGATGTGGTGATGAAGAAACTTGAGTATGAGTATCATTATAGTTTTAACTTTAACTGTAAAATATTAAAACATGAGCCCAAATGCACTCAAAATCTAGGTGGCATTTCACTTTGTGTAATCACACAACTGTCACTGTCAGGCTGCATGAATATACAGTCATATCTAGAAAGAAATCAGCCCCAGGCTCACATCTTCATACTATTCTATTTCCTATGATCACTGCTGGTGCTGTTCAGCATATTAACTCTACTTTTATGACTCTACTTTCACACAACAGCCTGTGTTTAACTGTGTGGTCTGTGTTAATGACTGTAACCTCCCTGACTCTTATGAACTGTTTTCACTTTTACTCTTCCCAGTCTAATGATGCTCTTGCTCTTGAGAATCCTGTGCTGTAAAACACTGTTTATGAGGGAACTACCCAATCATCAGCAAGTCAATATTTATAGATCTAGTGTTTGGTGCCTGTTATTCATTGGCCTCAGTTGACAGTAAGAGTTCATGAGGGAGAAACTGTAGCATTGGATCACTTCATGTGCCTGAACTAGCCCATAAACTGAGACTATTATAACATTTACTCCCAGCAATAGGTGCTGGCCAGCAACAGTAATTTTAACAGCTAAAAAGGTGTTAAGCTTAGAGCAATCTATTACTGACCTGCAATTGACCAACTACAAGTAGATATTATGTGATTATATTGCTGCTGCTTGTGTTTGTACACCAAACATATATTTAGACCTAGACCTAAATGCATTAGCGACAGCAGTGCCACAGTAAGAATATTTTATCTAACCATGGTCTCAAACATATCCCTTGTAATCTGACAGCTATCAACAATTTTAAATTTACCTAATATCTAACAGATGTGTGAATTAGTGGCATTCAAAGCTGCCAAAACAATGCAAATGTATTGAATCTCTTTCAGGAACACCCTGAATTTCAGATGTCATTCTGGATTGAGGGGAATATTTAGTGCCATTTTGGCCTTCAGAGAAGACCTGAGGATTTCTTGAAACTAAAAATTGTATCTCTATATTTCTTAGAATTGTTGTATTTGTTATATTTAATCTCAGCAATCTCATTTTGGTTGAAATCTTCAAATGGCAAAATGAGAAGTCTCCAAACCCTGTGGTGTCTAAACAGATACAGGCATGCAAGCACACCCATTGCTGGACAGGAGGCTATAAATGTTTGATTCAGTACCAACACAATCAGATAACTGTAGTAGTATGAAGTAATAAATATTGTGATTTCCAACTGGGTGGAACCATTTTGTGAAAAGAAAGTCTGCTGACAGGCTGTAATATGTCACTGACTGTAGCATGAGTGGTAGGCTAACCTTTAGCTGGTCTTATTTCATGCAATCATATAATTCATGTACACATAGCCATATGAATATGTTTCCATTAAAACAGAAATTTGGATCTGTCAGTGTGCAGCAATGGCAGAGAGAGTCAGGCAGGTCATGGATTTGCTGTCTATGGATAAAAAATGAAGAATAGAGATAATTTGGAATGGCTGATCAGAGCTATTATTAGCATTGACTCAGCTGTTATATTGAAAATTTATATATTGCTACAGAGTCTTACATGTTTTCTTAAAAGCTTGGTATACTTCATAAGAGCTTATTTGGAGAGCTGTCCCAAACAAACTTCATAAAGCCCTGAGCTTGCAGAGTCTTTCATAAGAGCAAGAGGACCATAGCTTAATAAACAGCAAGGCATGATATGTGGAAGTAGACATTTTATTTTTCCAAAGCTATAATTTTGACACTGGTGATGTTGCTGTGTTTTGCTGAGGCCTCATACAGTATAAGGAACAGTCGCAGTGTCCAGTGGTAAATATTTACTTGAAAACATGATTAGAGGCTTTCAAACTTTTCTCCAAGCTCAATTAAATATAGTTTATATGAGTTATGAATACGAATATACGAATATGAGTTTTAAACTTGAAATGTGAAACCTAATTTTACATTGTAGTTAAGTCCCTAAACACCGATTCTGCATAAACAGCTCCACTGTGTAGACTTGAAAGAGAAAAGTGACTCTAACCAAACCAAACTATTTTACTGACTACATCTCTTCATTTTCTATGTTCATCCATAAGATTAATAACATGTTAAGAGAAAATGAAAGTTGTGACGTTTCTCTCTGCTACCCAGCTCAAGTGCAGAGAAGTGGGTGTGAGACATACTGTCAGAGGTCCCACTGGTTTCAACACAATTAGTACTGGTTTACTTTACACCTGTATACTGCAATGATTTATTATATATGTGTTTAACCCAGAGGATGGGTTCCCTTTCGAGTCTTCTTCTCAGGAAGTTTTTCCTTGCCACTGTCATCTCTGGCTCTTGCATTAGGAATCTAAATATAAATCTACACCTGGATTTCTGAGAAAATGCTTTGTGACAGTATGTATTGTTAAAAACACTATTGTTGGGAAATCTGTCTTCGGTAGCCAAGCGAGCAAATTTGGTCATGCTCTGGGTGAAAGGGATGGCATTGCTGTCTCCCCTGTCAATTACAGCAAATCTGGCCAGTCATGGGCATCTGAGAGCTTATGTATTCCAAAGAGGGTAGATATCGCTTTTCACCAAGTGTGTTACGCTGCCCTGTTATGCAGAATGAGCAGCGGTTCTGCTGCCGCACTTTTCTTGCAGGAATCCTGTTTTAGCCTGCATCCTCACCGTATGATACGGGAGAGCTGGCTGATAAGGTGGGAAGTGGAAGGTGAACAAATTGTGGAGAAATCACACACACAAAAAAAAAACAAACGAAAAACACTATACAAATAAAATTGAACTGAACTGCATTTTAAACCCCATTCATGCCTCTACTGGCCAATCACAATGGAGATGGGTGGGTAATTTGGATGTTTCTGTTTGGCAGAGCAAGTTTTTGAAAAGCATTTTAGTGACTGTCCAACGCTGGTTTCTAAAATTTTAGGACAAACTTACCTTCATATTCGCCCAGAACACAGTGACTAACGAATTGTGTCCAAAATACTTAACAAGGAGAATCAGCCCTCTAGCTGACTATATGATTATTTTTGTTTCAGTGTGTGGTTTAATCATTGTATTGAAATCTTTTTTATTAGTGGCTGTTTGTGTATAGCGGGTAAGAGCCCATTTTGTTTTAATGTGGTTGCATGTTAAAAAAAAACAAAAAACCTAAAGTCCAGGAGTTGTGTGTTTTCATAATGGTTCTC
This sequence comes from Pangasius macronema, assembly GCA_037577455.1. Classification (NCBI taxonomy): domain Eukaryota; kingdom Metazoa; phylum Chordata; class Actinopteri; order Siluriformes; family Pangasiidae; genus Pangasius; species Pangasius macronema. Next base: position 8,747,532 of record CM074968.1, on the reverse strand, counting down.
AAGAATGAAGTCTCATGAAATAAAGCATTTTGAAAGAGATCAGGAAGGGCATGAAATTTTGAAAAGAAGCCTAAATAAATAAATAAATAAACATCAGTGAAATGTGTGCTAGTGTACTTACCAAACTGAATAAACTGTTGTGCTCAAAGCTTTAACAGTGCGATATGACTCATTAGTTTACAGCGACAACTTTGACAAGTCTAAATTATGCACAAGAAAAAAAAAATGTTATACTCAAAACTGTGTTTAGACAAACAATGGCTGTTGTTCATGATTTGAACAACCTCACTCTTTTTTGTTAAAGCTTTTGATAAGAGACACCCACACGATCACACACATTCATACACAAACAAAAAATGTAATACTCCCTGGACGGAAATGTGTTCAATTGCACTTTAATTGCATTTAGTTGGCTGTGTCATTGGAGACATGGCCATCACCATCAATTACTTATGATAGAAAGCGCTCCCTGAGGGTACATGAAGCAGCCATCTTCCTGAATGCCTGAGTTAACAGGCATGACAGAAACATCACGGGATGAAAATCAAAGGTCCCTAATGCTTTATATACCCTCCTTCTTTGTTTGAAGGAAAGAAGCTAAAAGTGGAGGCAAGCCACAAGCTAACAGAGAGGAAATGAATAATGGGTGGTCCAATGAATATTAAATAACGTGAAAAATGCTCCCAAACTCCTGAAAAAGGCTTGGACACCTGGGCATTCTCAGCCAGCACTAGGTGTTGGGGTCCAGCTTCATGGGTCATACTTAATACCAATTTTACACACCGTCCACACTGAGTGTTTGTTCAATGCTTCAGCCTCTTTTTCATCAAAAATCTCCAGGGGTGAAAATTCAATATCCATTTCAGAATCCATTCCAGGACGCCCCACAGTAAACGATCAGAGAGAGACGGCGCAGGATAATGAACAGGGGGGGTGGATGTACAGGCAAGTCATTTAGCAAGATTGTTTCTCAGGTGTTATAGAGAGATTCTGAAGGTAATGATGTGCGCTCCAGTTCCTGCGGCGGAGGTCACAGAGGGACAGAAAACAGGGCGATGCTTATGAATGGTGACAGCGCCTTATGAATGTGCATTTTCACTGTGTATGTCACAGACTCGTGTACGTTGTTCCTTTGTACATGTATTATAGACGTAACAACAACGTGTCCGAGTGTGTAAATTTTGTATACCCAGGAAGCTTGTACCAAGCTGTATTTGACACATTTGACCAATTATAACACCATTAGCAACTTTATTCTCTAACAGTGGTTCTATTTACAGCTATGGATAGAGCCACTAAATGTCACAATGACCTTTTAGGTCATATTTTACCTCATGAATTCTCCACAAATCTCCAACTTCTGTAGACATGTTTCTTCTATTAAGTCTTTTATTTCTATGTACGTGTAAGTACATCACAAAAAAAAGGCCCTTGCACTTTTGCCTCATACAAGTGCCCTCATGGCCAGCATGTACTGTATAATAATTATATTTTATATAGTGTCTGAGTGGTCCACACTCTCACGGAACAAAAACACCAGTTAGCATGTAGCTTTGAGAGTCCCATGTCTTCAGCTGTGCCATTTTTGGAAATCCACTTCAACAAGGTGCAAGTAACTCAGTCTTCCCCCAGGAATATAGCTTGTGTTTGTTCATTTTGGGGTCCAAGAAGTTTACCACTCTTGGATGACTAGAGTAGTACTGGGGCAGTACCTGGTGCTTTACATTTAATGAGGTAACAATTTTAGGCCCATTTTTGTTTTCATGTTTTTGCATTGTGTAGTTTCTTTTAAGACTTGTAGAATACTTATCTTAAGAGTCAAAATAAATCAGATCAGAACGTTTGGTCTGGAGATCGGAAGTGTAGACACTACTAGAACCACCTAACAGGAAGAGGCAATCTGACTGACATTTCAAGCAAATAATCATAAACATTTTCCCAGAGCCTGTCAGCAAACTTGCGAGACTGTCATGCGTAGTTGCTTACTACTCTTACTTACTGAATCTCTTACTAAACTTTTTACAGACAGAATCCTGTGAACAAGTTTTCAGTCCAGTGACAATATTTTGCTCCAAAAAGCTCAATGAGTCGCAGAGTTCAAACGTTTATTTATCTGTCAGAAACTGGTGCACATAAAAGCACATGTCTAATCAGATTATAGTCTTCCTGGTTGTGAAGCTTGTGGCCAGAAAAGGTTACAATAAGTATCAGATTCTCCATAGCCTGTCTGTGGACTGTCTGAGGCTGTCTACTTTAAATTAATTCAATAACTAAGTAAATAAGTAGAAGTAATTGACGAAATAGAACCAGTCCCAACGTCACCTTCCAAAGCCTATTCTGGAAATTTTCTAGCCTACATTATTTTCTTCATCACATAGGACATTATGAAATAATGGCCAATGAATAGGCCAGTGTCTCAAACATGATAAGTGGTTAAATGATGTATGTTACAGTCATCCACTTTCTTTCTAGTAATGTTATATACAGATAGTTTACTATTATATTTTTTGTAGGGTAATTGTGGAAATGGCTCATCTTTTTTATTTTATGTGATACTTAAAAACTCTATGATATATATTCAGTGTAGCACCATGCTTTATAGAAAGCCTTTCAGATTGGAACTGTTAATCTTGGATCTTTTTAGGGTTAATAATGCCCAAAAAAGGTCAAAGTGCTCCCAGTTTTATGAATTATATGTATATGCTTTTACCTGGTTTTTAATGTGTGTGTGATGTCTGTACAAATTGATGCTAAAGTGAAAGGGATAAATCAGCAGAGGATGAGAAAATACACGACAGACTAAGAGAAAGCACATAAGGTGTGATATTGGAATGCACCTTGAAGAGACCACTCATCTAATGTGACTGGATTGCAGATTTGTTCAATTGTGACTGATTTACATAATGGACTTTCGTACTATTTCGACTCGGAGGACATTTTTGCGGACAGTCTGTAAACTATGAACAGGGCTAACAAAATGAGCAGCATGGGATTAGGAATGGTGGTGTGGAAAATAAGTGGTCAGAGTAGTTAGAATGGTGTGTGTGTGTGTGTGTGTGTGTGTGTGTATGGAGTGAATACTTGGCACCCAATGTCTGAGCACAGGTCTGGTTTTGCACTTGACCACAGTATTTTATGTAACTTAAGATACTGTAGCTTCATTATATTTACCAGACCAAGTGCATACTTTCCAAACATACTGTATCATGGTTTCTTTCTTTAAGGTCAAATCATATTAAAGACAAGGCTAAAGTGATGAACAAAATCACTCTGAATGAGCGGACTCGTTTAGCGAAAGGTAAAAAAAGGTCAGATAGCAACAAGTCTATCTAACACCACGGGCATCCAACCACCCAGTGTGGTCTTATTAAGACGTTATATAATTAAGCTCTAAGAAAATCTGTAGAATCTTTAATTTTTTGGAAAATACTAACCTTTAAAAATCATACAATTCCCATATCACTATGCAGTGCTGAATGTGTTTAGAAGAAAATGCATGAAACTACTCTGTTTTGTGTACAGGAGCTCACAAATGGCCACGATTGACCAGAATCGCTCTGATCAACAGGGGAGAGAGGAATGACGTCCTTCTCAGCTGGAGAGCAGGACAAATTGTGCTATCTTGGACTCCTAGCTATGAATGACTATGACATTTTGGGGGATGTTTAACTCATAATCTTTTTACTTTTAGCACATGACTTCCCTTTCCCTCTCTCTCTCTCTTTAGCTCTTTCCCTCTCTCTCTGCCTCTCTCCTTCTCATCTTCTCTCTCTTTCTCCCACCCACTCATGCTGTATGATATCAGCCTCCACCTCCTAAGTTTCCTAAACACTTATTATTTTTTCCCCTCTCACAGATGAGTGGTTGCTATACACGTTTAAATTAGCATGTTTATTGCTTATTGTTGCCTCGCTCCTCTCATTTACATATCAAGCTGCCAGGCCTCAGGCTCTCTGCTCTAGACTTAAGTTTAGGAAACAGGCTATTTATTATTAATAAGAACCGCCCTCTCACTCTCACTGAAAAATAATCTCTGGGCCATGATCCTGGTATCATGCTTCAATAGCCTCTGTACACTGTCAGCTCTGCTTGACTGCCCCAATGGCTGTGTCTAATGCACACACCAAAGCATATTCTCATGGTTTAAGATGTGCTCCTCTCAGCAAATTACCCTAAAGCATGATTTGTTAAAGGTCATTCTTTTAAGATGAAATCTCTTTTCTGATATATATACATATATATACATATACACACTAATCAGGGTATTGTAATTTTGGTGGACGGATTATAACACATCCAGGGCGAACATGGCGGTTTTGTCGAGACTGGACAGCTCCGATGGACTCCACTGACCTCTGAAGGTGTGCTGTGGTATCTAGCATTAAGACATTAGCACCCGATTCTTTAAGATGTGTAAGTTGTGAGGTGTAGCCTCCATGGATCTGACTTGTTTGTCCAGCACATGCCACAGATGCTCGATCAGATTGAGATCTGGGAAATTTGGAGGCCAAGTCAATACCTTGAACTCTTTGTCATGTTCCTCAAACCATTCCTGAACAATATTTGTAGTGTGGCAGGGTGCATTATCCTGCTGAAAAAGGCCACTGCCATTAGGGAATACTGATGCCATGAAGGGGTGTAATTGGTCTGCAACAATGTTTAGGTAGGCGGTACGTGTCAATATAACATCCACATGAATGCCTGGACCCAATGGTTTCCCGGCAGAACATTGCCCAGAGCCTCATACTGCCTCCACCGGCTTGCTTTCTTCTCATAGTGCATCCTGGTGCCATCTCTTCCCCAAGCGTCGCACACACACCCGGCCATCCACATAATGTAAAAGAAAATGTGATTCTTCAGACCAGGCCACCTTCTTCCATTGCTCCATGGTCCAGTTCAGATGCTCGGATGCTCATTGTGGGCACTTCTGGTGGTGGACAGGGGAGAATTTCCCCTAGATAGGACACCAATTCATCGCAGGACACCATACACACACACACACATACGCATATTCACACCTAGGAGCAATTTATCATAACTCATCTGTCTATCAGTATGGTTTTTGACAGTGGGACGAAACCTGAGAACTCAGAGGAAACCCACGTGTACACAGGGAGTATGTGCACAAAAAACCCATATAGAGAGCACTCATGATTGAAGCAAGGACCCTGGAGCTATGAGGCAGCAATGCAACCCACAGTGCTTTTAATTACAGTATTAGTACTGTAAAATGCTGTCATTTCATTGCAACTCATATGAATTCAGTCAAGTTTTATCCATGACAGAAGTGTAATGATTCTCGGTATTGTGAGGACAGCATCTTGTTAATCATTTTAATGAAGGTTTAGAGCACATTTCTGCCAGATGGGATTAAAATATTTTGCAAATGTGCATAGAATTCATTTGTCTCCCCATTTGACTGCCATGCTAGTCTGAGCCAAAATTATACTGCATGAGCAGTGTGCATGAGACTTGTATAATAATGATGCATTATTATTCCAAATAGTAATGTGCCTGGCCCAAATTTATTAAGCTGCTGTAAATATGACAATTTTTAATTCCTTCATCTGTTAATATAGCAAATATGATTTTATAGATGGGTGAGTTGGTTCAGTTATATTTCTTGGAGAAAATTAAAGAGCTCTGGAAATGCAATAATGGATTGGCCACTGTTTCCTGTGCAGCCATCAGTGTATAGCATGACCAGCTTTCAAAAAAAAAACCTCGCTCTGTTCACCTGCTCCACATGTCAGATTACTCCACACTCACTGAAGTCTGGCTGATTTTGTTTTGCAGTCTAGTATAGACTTGGCCTAGTCTGAATTACAGCCTTTTTCACTCTCTGAGCTTGTTTTGTTTGTCCTGTGAACTACCTTCCATGACACTGAGCTTAATTTGGGCCTTTTGTTTTCCTCTCCGCTTTCTCTTTTTTGCTTCTCTGCTTTCAGTTATTGCCTGTTTGATTCGGTTTTGTACTGTCTGCTCCATTAGTGCCAGGTAAACAGTCTACTCTGAGTTGAACCATTTAAAATGTGTTTTTGGCAAATGTCTCATCAGTGTTCATTTGGAAAGTTTGTTTGGATTTAGTCATTTGTTTAAAAAAAATCTAATAGTGTAAGTAATTTATTATTGTTAATTCTGGTCAAGATTTAGTTGACAAAAACCTACTGAACAATTTTTGTCAAAGAATTTTTATTTTATTTAATTTTTTTCAGACAGCCATTGCATTCATTTCCCATGCTCTCATGGAACACCAGATTTCTTAACAAATGCAAATGTTTTGGCCAGATGAAAATTCTGCAGTATCACATTTAATAGATGTAGTAAGCACATTTATTATTAAGTTGATTTATGCGCAATAATAGCCATAAACATACACCCACACTTGAGTGACATATGCTAGTACTAGTTATCTAGCATTACATTAGTGGAACAGGGTGTTGTTTAACATGCAGTAAGGGTGGGTCAGGGGTGTATTTCTCCATATATCTCCAATTAACTTCCAATTAACTTCCAATAAACAATTTTCCTCTGAGATATAGGTGTTATACCGGTATATACTATAGCACCCGTCAACTGCCATGATCCTCAGCACAAAACCTCATCACATGACCTCCAGTAAAGCACTGATCCCCTGCTCTCAGTCGTCCAATTACTAATGACAATAACCTGCTTGCAATCACAGTACTCCCTTTAAATAATGCATACACACATTGTAATCTTATTCTAGCATTCTATCTGTGGCTATTCCAAGCTTTTGTTATCTGCCTGTTTTCATTAGCCTGATTCATGGTAACTGTTTAGTCTTGATCGCCTTTTGTTTTGTCTGCTACACAGGTTTAGGACAATTTTGAACAACACATGGAGGACAGGCATCAACATATTTTATATTCCTGTATGATATTTCCTCATGTACCTACTATGACTGGCAGGAACCGGAAAATCTTTGTCAGGAGAGCTGCTGACCTTTTATCTCTCATGCTGACAGAGTAAAAGAAAGACCTCTGAACTTTTACCAGTTGGACATTTTCAACAGACAGAACTGTCTTTATGGGTCATGTTTGATGTACAGTGTGAGCATTCACATTGTGGCATGTCAATTGGAATAAATCTGATTATTTTTGTCTAGAGTGAGCATATAAATTGAACATGACAGGCAATTCAAACCTGCAGTGTAAGTTGTCACCAAAGAACAAGATTATTATTTTAAAAATAATAGAGTCTATGCATGGCTTAAGTCTTAGTAGATTTTTAAAAAAACAACAACTTTGTTTACCCCCAAAACAGCAGCTTTACAAGATAATATTCTAGGAAATTGATTTAGCTCCAGGCTACACACACTGGTAAGGCTCTCTAAAAACTTATTAAATCATGTATTAGATTCTCAGGTGCTTCATTCTATCAGTATATTAGTGTAAATTCACTATGTACTTGTCTACTTAATTGCCTTACAGAAAGGACAGAGCACTAGAATGATGCTTTTTAGCATTTTCTCAGCATCATCTGCAGACTTTTCCAAAGGGATCACTGGAAGTACAGTGATAGTAAGCTACATACAATGTTACATTAGGAGAATTCATAGTACTTCAGATGTTTCCAATTTGGTTCACGACATAAACTAGAGGAAAGTGACATATCCCGCCAAACAGTGAGATATATTTCCCCTCTTGCGGCAGTGCAAATACATGCAGCAAATGAAATGACAATGCCTGCTTGTGGGAAGATGAAAATCACTTGTAATGGATTCCATCGTTTTCTGCTGCATACAAATATAATAGTGAGCACAAAAAGTGCCAAGTGCCTTTGCATATCCATGTGTAAGTAAATACATTTGTTTAGAAAAAAAGCACTTTGCCAAGGAGTGGAATAGGCAGAGTGCATCCTGTTAGAGTTTGATTGCTTTCCATAACACAGCTGGGATCATATTTAGAATAAAATATGAGGAATGACCATGCAAATGCAAGGTCAAACTTAAATCCTGTGAAGAGGTTTATATCATGCTCAATGTCTCTCTCCTCAGCTAAGCAGATGTATTATGTTTTATGGAATTTAATTATATGGAAGAACAAGCAGAGCTGCATGCATCAGGGCCTGAGAGCTTTGGCCTGCGGCTGGCCATGACATTTTTGATTTCACTTCAGGGATCAACAATATGCAGTTTCTCTGACCTAAAGCACAAATCATCCTTTCAAACTGAGACTCAGGCATTTTCACAATTGGCCCGAATCCACGCCCAGGATATGATCCTTTGGGGAGGGGCTCATAATTGCAGGTTTGCACTCACATCCTGTAGAATAATACCTTTTGAACCATGGATTGATGATAAAATTCTATGTCACTTCCAAGCACACAAGGTTGCAAAATGGCATGCACTAGGTTCATTTGTTTTTATTATTATTATTATTATTATTATTATTATTATTATTATTATTATTATTTTCCTTTGGTGCCAACACTCAAGCAGTTAAGAACATCACTTTTTGGATGCATGGCATGTCATTGTGCAGGAATAGCTGCAAATGAGAAGCCAGTCTCAAATAAGATGTTTTTTAACCATGCAGACTGGCATGAGATGTGCAAAACTTGTCAGGATGAGACGTGCCTCTCCAAAACAATCCTTATTGGGAGGAATACACTTCAACTTCCATCAGTCTGGAGAAAACATCAGGCTGGTCCTGGAGCTGATCAGCTAGTACGGTGCATAGATGCCTAGGTGCGCACTGGCAAGAAGTGGAAGGCTAAAGAGGATGTGCACTGGGTGATCAACAGTCTCCAATACTGAGAAGTCATCAGCAGTGTTCAGGAAGGGGTCAGCTCTTCCAAAGCCAACAGAAAACAAAGGAAGAGGCTTCCAAGTGGCAAAAGAGAAAAGTGTTCACCCTATCACCCAGAGGTTGTGAATTTCAATCCAGATGATGCTACAGCCATCTGTGGCCGGGAGTCCAAGAGAGCTCTTTGGGTAGCATATTCTCTCTACTCTATTAATCACAGTGACATTAGCCAATCAAGGGTGTCTGTGAGCTCATGTATGTGGAAGTGGGTAAGTAACACTTTTCTCCATGTATGTTATGCCACCCCCTGATGTTGTATTAGCAACAGCATGAAAAGATGCAGTCAGTTGGCTTTGCCTTTCTTGGTTGGTAGCTGTCATGTGATAAGGGTGAGCTGCCTGGTGGGTGGGAAATGGCCAAGGCTAAATTAAGGAGAAAATTGCAGAAAATCAAAAAAAAAAACAAAAAAAAAAACAAAGGAAGTAATTGATTGTTGCAGAGGTGGCAGGGTGGAATGAGTAGCGGAACAAGGCTGTCTCAAAGGTGCCAGGGGCAATGGAGTACATCGAACACCATGTACTCCAATCAGTTAGTCTGACCTCTGGAGAATCCAACAAGCCCGACTCAGTTTCCTGATTAGATCCACCTATGATACCCTACCTTATCCCTTCAACCTCCACCAGTGGTTTGGCACCAAGGACAGTTTCATTCTCTCTAACACTCCCAAAACATCAACATTTTCTTAGGTTGTAAGACTGTGTTATCTCTGGAATGATAGAAGTGGTGACACAAGCAGGGCCTGAGGGAGCTGGTAGAATTGTTGGAGATCAGTAGGCAGGAGACAAGCAGAAGAGCTTCATCACCATCAGAAAGCTACTTTCATTTTGCCAAGGAAAGTGGGAGAGCTGAAGGCACCAAACCCAGAGCTCTGACATGACTCCTCTTCCCTGAGAAGGAGTGTGAGATGAAGGTCAACCTTGGTAGCCTATTCTAGTTATCCCAAGAGACTGCTGCAACATCACTCCAGCCTGACATAGTGGTGTGGTCCACCGCAGCCAAAACAGTGTTCCACTGCCCGAAGGGAGGAGGAAGTGGAAACCACCTATGCGATGAAGAGGGCCAAGTACTCAGAGCTGGCTGTTGAACGCAGGGAGGTCGACTGGAGGGCTATCCCTTGGATGTCAAATGCTGATGCATCATCAACATCACGTCTCCTCAGGGACATGGGAGCTCTGGGAACCAAGCTACAGAGATCTGGAAGAGAGCTGGCATTTTTAAAAATAATAACTACAACAATATATAGAATGCCCTATAAATATATTATAAGATGATATAAATGTATTTGTAGATCATTATAAACATGGCCTTCATAGAAAGTGTTACCGGAAGAAGTATGTGCCACCTACTTCACATAGACAGTCAAGCTGTCTCAAAAGGATTACATGTATTTCTTTTGTGTTTCCAAATTCTCACTTCTGAAATGTTGAGGGCTGTGTGCGTTGAGTACTTTAAGAGCAGCAGTATATTTCGATTTTAATGCACCGTTATCGAGTCAGTGTAGCAAAACTGCATCAGCATATCGCTGAGTGAGCGAAAAAAAATCCACAATGAGGCTCTCTAGAGTGCCTTACTTCCTCTAAACACACACACACCCACACACACTCCCACACACACAGAGTGTGAGAGAGTGCAGGAGAGAGAGAAAATGATTAGTATGAATATATACAAGATAATATGAATAAATAAATGCAAATGAGTGTGCAGAGTGGCAGCCTAACTGAGTTTTATTGCAGTTTGTATTATGCTAACTGTTTAAGGTTATAAAGTTATACTCAAGTGAAAAGTACTGAATTTCTCCCTGAATCCCATAGCGCATGGAATTAACTTATAAGTCATATCTAACTCTCATTTCTGGCCAGTCAGCATTCTTCCATTATTTCTAGACTCTGTGTAGGTGAGGCCTTAGAGACCGTTCCCTGTAAACTGAGGAGGAGAGTTATCAAACGCTCCTCCTCTTCCTCAACTCCTAACAAAGCAGTCACAGTCTTTGAGGCCACCTAAAACCCCCTGTTATGCAAGTACGCAGCCAAGATATCGCAATTTGCTTCTCTACTTGATCCCAAATTTGCTGTTCAAAGCAGCTTATGTGCCTTGAAAAGTGAGCATAACCACCAGAAAATAAGAGCATCCCCTCTGCGTGTGGAAAGGAGGAAAGGATTAGAGCGAACAACGCATCTCCAGGTTCAGAGCTGCATAAAATTTTCACATATTGCTATCAACTGGCACCAAGCCAGGCTGAAATTAATCCCTCGTTCCAGCAGCCCGTAGTGTATAGAATTTGGCTGCGTTTCTGCTGTAAATGAAAGAATAAGGTTGGAGGTTTTCATTTATAAAAGCAATAAAAGAAGAGCTAAATAGTTGGAATTGTATTGTAGGGCACTCAACCAAAGACAGATCTAGTCACGCAAAGGCTACACAGATGCATCCAGAAAAAAACTGGATCAGTGTATCAGGCAATGCTGGAGCATGGAGCCACTTAGTACAAGCCAATTACACATGTGCCAGGAGCTACATCTTGACTAGATAATTCCACTGGATTATTTACTCTATCATCTTTTAAACCCCACAATGCCTTTGGAAAAGAAACACAGACTAAAGACAGACTAAGCACACATTGCCCAATCAGTGTAGTATGGACAGATGCCAGAACTGTAGCTGCCTATTTAAAAAAACTTAAGTGTGTCTGTATTAGTGTTCCCTACATCATTCATATTCTACCATCAATGAGACCTCAGGATACAATGCATTGTGTAACACTAATAGATTCAAGAGTTTTATTTGTTACATCCAGTAAAGTAAATGAATTAGACAAAGACATACAAGGCAGGCATTGAAACAACAAGTAAGCATAAAAAGAGTAAAGAAATAAATAGTAATATATGAAATAGGTTGAAAAACAGTATAATCAATGGATTAAAGGCAAAAAGTGACAAAGGCATAAGAGGTAAATAAATATGCATAGAAATAGGGTGTGTGTGTGTGTAGTAAGTAATGATTTCATTGTCATGGTATTGAATCTAGCCCTTTCATCTAATACCCGGTCGTCGGCCGTGGCTAAACGTGGTCAATCATAACAGAGGTCCCGAGATGAGAATTTTAGATGTACAAAAATAATCAATCCTCAAGACCCTCAGAGAGCAGTGTTTGTAGACTCAGCAGGGGTCAATCAGAATATTACAGGACCCAAAGATTATGGTGGACAAACGCTTTATTAAATGCTGATATCTGGCATAGGAATAGAAAACATATTTACCCAAACCTAGTGTGCAATTACCAATGAGCATTACATTGTTTCATTTAATAGGTTTCTTAATCATAATATATGGACTTTGCCTCACTACTGCATTAAACGTACAATGCCATTGACTACTATATCCAGATTTACTGAAAATCTCCCAGATTTATTAGTTCACCCTTCAACCCCACAGCACTTGTGGAAGTGACTGATTGCTTAGAGTCAACGTCTCTATCGTCTTCATGCTAGATAACATTGGCCAACTTTTTTTTTTTTTAGAGTGAAAAAGCTAGCATAAACTGGTGGTAGTTTTAAATTTACAGTAGAAAAGATCTTAATTCTGTTTAATCAGTTTCTCTCTCCACTCTAATAGAAGAAAAAAAAGAATCCTAAATGATTATTTAGTGCAGTAGGACTGTTAAGTAGTAAGAAAGCCAATAAAGCGCAGATACCAGCAAAATATAGTGGGGATTACTTTATGCAGTTTAACTTGTGTTGGAAACTTTGCTTGAATACATGAATACCATGATTCATGTGATTTGGGGCATTTTCATTCTTCATGTTTTAATGCTCCTTCACCTTCTATTCCATGTCATTGACTATATCATTGAGAATAAATATGTTTGCAGACCAAAAAGTTTTGAATGATTTGCTCAATGGCTTGAACCTTTTTCAATATCATAATGTCGAGAAATTCTCAGGACCCCTGCCCCACCAAACAATGAGTTCCTCCTAAGTCTATGAAAAATAAAATAAGCAAGTTGAGGTCAGTAGGCTGGAAACATCGCTGCTATTTCAAATAGATGTACAGATGTTCAAAATTATTTTGAATATACTTTGCTTTTTTTCTTTATGGAAAAAGTAGGACAAAGGGTTAGAGGTATAAACTACTCCGTTCTACTTGACCGTGTTTTGTTGAATATAGGACATGTGATCCTTTCTACCTCTCGTAAAAGTAAACAATGCTTTTAACTTGAAATGTTCAACCATCAACAATCTTATCACCACTTTGTTGAATGAGTAGTTTCACACACGTGATGAGAAAAACCAATAGATAAAGGCTGTCAAAATATAAATTACGTATTCTGAAATCAGACATCCTCATAATGCCTTTCAGGCACCAATGAATTCATGCTTTAATGATGGTAATTGTACACAATATCATTAATAACCCAGTTTGATTATTAGGTAAGGAAAACATGCTGGGCCGTGCTGTTATAGGGGTGACAGGATGGTATGATAAGGCCCGACACAAAGCAGGATAGAGGTATACATTTAATGTTGTGGAACATCCACAAAAGAAGTTAATTCCAGTTATTACTTTCTGTATGTTATAGCAGGTATAAACAGTCATATCTTCGGCAGCCTTTCTTTATTTGCTATCTTGACATAATAAGACAAAGTAAAAAAACAGTTCGCCATGTTACTGAGAAAGCTCAAAACCCTCTGTCATGAAGACATGATATGATGGAGAGAAGGAAGGTGGATATACTGTGTGTAAAGGAGACCAGTGGAAGGGTAGCAAGGCTCGTAGTATAGGAGCAGGATTCAAGCTGTTTTATTATGGGGTGGATAGTAAGAGAAATG
>CM074968.1:8723436-8733779 GCA_037577455.1 Pangasius macronema | reverse complement strand
GACCCCTAAAGGGAAAAGCCGAAAGAAGAAGAAGATTCTTGTTCTTTCTGTATTTATCCATGTACATTTGACTTATGTTTCTACTGGCATGGATTAAACCAAACTGAACAGAAAAAGGTGTAACAGTAGGTGTAAAGGTGTAAACAGTAGAGAAAAATCAATTATTAAACTGTATATTATTTGATAGCAGAGGGGTTAGAATACGGCAAATTGCTTAGCCTGCACTTTGTGTCTGCCAACCAGACAAGAATACAAACACAGCATTTTGAATGTGATGGCTTCACTCTATATAAAAGTGAAAATCCATCTATTCCTATAGCTTTCTTGTGTTTACAACTTACCTGAATGTAATAATTTTGAATTCAACTCTGCTTAAAAGATATTTTCTCATATGAAATTGGCTCATACACCTCATCTGAATTTATGAAATTGCCCCTCTGTCTGAAGTTGCTTAATGACTTATAAAATTAGACCACACTAATTTCGTCTCATCCTAACCTGAATGTCCTAGTAGCTCCCATTAATTCTCCTTCTTCTCTAAATGACGACATATGGAATAATCATCTATTTAAAAACATGCCCATTTGCATGACTGATGCCCAGTTTAAACAGCCATATCAATTTTATTACATCTCCTTTTATACCTTGCTGCACAGCCTATTTTAAGCATGATCCACATTTGATAGGTGAATTCCATCCATCACTTAAGAGATTTGAAGAGACATTAGCGCACACAGTCAGGATATAAATCAAAGACTTTATATCAAGTAGAACTTTTTTTTCAAACAATTTTTACAATTTTTGTAATAACAATATTACATCGAAGTTAGAGGATGTTCAAATAGCTTTCTGGGAAAAGTATGTACCCTTAATGTGAACTCTGGTTTATTTATTTCATTTATTAAAGGAAATACTGTTTTACTCTCGATATAATAAGTAAACAACTGAGATAAGGGCCAACTGAGATGTGGGTTTCAATTTTCCGCAACTTTCTGGCTCATCAACTTCATATTTTCCAGAATAGCCAAACAGATTGAAAGCACTAAACGTGCAGGTAGCTCTTACCACTACACTAAAATAATCCACACACGTGAAGTTCAGAGGCAATAGTAATCTTAATTTTAATCATATTCATACTGATGAGAAGCTTGAAACAGTTTCATTTCAAGTAATCTTAAAGTATGTGATAATTGTTGACTGTAGTTGACTATAATGCGATGTCCTTCTTCTCAATGAGCCTCTGCTGTACGCCTTTAAGAAAACCAAAGAGAAAAATCCTCTGCTGTACACACAGCACAAAATCAGTGCTCTGAAATCAATAATTAATTAATTGTTAATTAATTAGTAGACTTTCAATAGCAGACAGGCCGTGACATTATTTGCCAAATTTTCATTTTCAATGACGAGTTCATGCTTAAAAATCCGCATGTGACAGCATGACAATTTATACTCACAATAAAGAGTGCAAGATGAAATCAATAAAATGTTTGTTATTTGTGAGGAGATGAAAGTCATTCATAAGTTAATGTGCCACATAAATGCAGCATTATTGCTAAGGCAAGGATGTTGCTTAGGCTAAATGAAGGCTTTCTTGTGAAAAAGGGTTTTGTTCCACCCCCATGCGCCTTTTGTATTTGGTGGCACACTAGACTGGGAAATTTATTCACAAAAATAAAGCAAGCTTTGGATGATAGGCACAGCAGCATGAAGTTCAAAGAAGCAGTACATGGGGCTGTGGCATTGTACATGATAACACGCTCATGATTGCTTCCCCGTCTATTGCTATAGCGCTATATTGTGTATGTTCACTCAATATCAACATGGTATATTTGAAGAGATTTGACCTATTGCGTGACACTCAAGCAAAGATATTAACCTCCGGTAGATTAAAAAAATCAGATGGAAAGAAAATTGCTAGCAACCTTTCCGTGACCTCAGCGAGGGCAATCTCAACAAGAGTGTGGAAACCCAAACAACGTCACTCCCCCAGAGAAGAGGATATGATTTCATTATATTGCATAATTAAACACTGTTGATGAAACATTTTTCAAATGAATGGATGGGGAGAAGATGGAAAGAGAAAAGAGAAGAGGTAAATGACACTCTTGGTTATTAGTGCTTTTCATAAACAGGCTTTCTCAGTGCCCCTTAAAGGATTATTAGGTCTTATTACAAGAGGATTTTGATTACGTTCTTTTATACTTGACAAGAACGTGGCCAGGGGTGGCAGTTGACACAAACTGCAATTATCTCACTTCACATGATGTAATTTTTTAGTCATAGCTAATGACTCTGAGGCATAGATGAACCTTCAAGTGGGTTTAAATGTATCTCTTCAGGCTTCATATACCAATCCTCTCAATTCAGAGCTGCTACACTGAATTGTACTTAAGCATCCTAAAATTGCACAGAGTACAATAACATAGCAAACATAATGTAAAAATGGCAAAGTAACAATGTGCCCAAGGGATTATACTCCACTGGTGACAGGAATAAATTGCTCATTTAGGAGAAAAAGATAAAGGGTATTACCACAATCTAGCCATAATGTGCTATATGAACTGCTTTCTTTTGCTTGTAATACCCCAAATCCTTCTGAAATTCACTTTCTTGCAGATAATGGAATAAGACATGGAATGTAGTGTACCTGTTTTTTTGTTTGTTTGTTTGTTTTTTGCATCAGCTTTACGTCACTGGATTGAGCAAACATAGCATAATGCTAAGGGAATAAAGTGTGCATTATCCATCATTCGCTCATCTTCAGTAACCAGGTTATCTTGGTCATGGTTACAGTGGATCCCACACACACATATTCAGACACTCATTCACAACTACAGGCAATTTAGCATAGCCAGTCCAACTACATGCAAGTTTTTGGCCAGAGGAAATCAGAGAACCTGGAGGAAACTTGGTGTAGCGCACAAAGTTTGTGAATGCACTCTCTGTGACATTTATTGTAAAAGTCTGAGGATTTTTGGAAATATTAAACGATAATTACAGAATGCAACAGTGACGATCCACTGTGTGATGAAAACCATTTTGAACTTTAAATGTCAAAATGTGGCACTGGCAGCATAATCACTTCTCCTGCAATTTTCCTCAGTGTAATTCACATTTCTAAAAACACCCTGTGAAAAAAAAAGCTTAATTCAGCCTGTTTCTTAGCAGATTAGTGAACCCCTGAGGTGCAACAAAATCAGCCATTCATCACATCCAAATCACATTGACAATTAAACAGGAAGAACAGGTAAGGATGTGATCGTTGTTCCTGACCTTTTTTTTGTGCCAGTTTAAACCAGCTGCCATTCATCAAGCGCTGAATTATGTCATTACCATTAAAACAGGTTTCCCGAAATGTCACCAGCACATCCGCTCGTTTCTCAGTTGGGGACTGTGATTCATATTCTATTACACATGTACATAAAACAGGGACTATCTCTTCTGAAATAAATGTTCCTGACTTTCAAAAACGCTGGGCAGGACGAGCTCATCAATACGGTTGGCATGAGAAGCAATTATAAATAGGTCTTCCTCAGAATCGATAGGTCCCCACTGCCATGGAATCCAAATTAACACTGTAAATCATAGGAGACGCATAGGACGTAGACGTCCGCCTATTGGATGACAATTAGATGTTTTGCATTTGGTAAAATGCCACTTGCCGTTTACTCTGGGTGATGCTAACAGGATTGCGTTTTATTTTTTCGTTTCTTAATATTCATTATAAATAATCGAGCTGGCGTACCTCAAGCGTTTTTTTTTTTTTTTTTGGTCAGCCACAGTGTAGACCTGGACCATCTGTCTGTGACATGGCTTATCACAGTGCAAACACATGGCTGCTGTCTGCACATTTTCGTCTTCTGCTGGCCCCTAAGCTACAGTGCCAGAAGATCCTCTGGGCTTCATTGTCTGAGAGCAACGCCTCCTCAGCTCCAGCTGACATCCACAGCAACTTATCTTGCACAAAGGGATGTCTGAAAGATGGGGCAGATGGCTTTTACCATCATTAGAGGCGAGCAGGAATGTCTGAGCTGTAAGACGCAGCACAAGTGGTCTTGCACATATTAACCATGTTACATTGCCTCACCGTACTACATGTATTCCCAACCCAGGCTCACAGAAAAAAAAGGTTTACACACAACTTATTTGCAGAACCTTCTGAAACACAAAAAATTGAAATTGCAAAAACAATCAGGCTTGCAAGTCACTTAGTTACATAGTACGGTAACATGGGTATTTTCAACACACACACACACACACACACACACACACACACACACACACACACACACACACACAC
Organism: Pangasius macronema; assembly: GCA_037577455.1. Taxonomy (NCBI): domain Eukaryota; kingdom Metazoa; phylum Chordata; class Actinopteri; order Siluriformes; family Pangasiidae; genus Pangasius; species Pangasius macronema. The sequence continues at coordinate 8,729,479 of CM074968.1, read as the reverse complement.
ACACACACACACTTTCACCTCTGTGTTACAGGGCTTGTCACCTGATAGTGAAAGTGAAGTGCTGTTGTTGGTTCTCTGATGTTTAACGAGTTTTGACTGGACCCCATGTCGACTGATTGCTCCTTCACCTGATGAGCTGTTGTCAGCACAGATGGAGTAGAGATCTGTTATTTACTTCCCAGTGTGTTTGACAAAAAAATTACACAATTAAAAGTAGCTTCATCCTCTTGCTGTGCAGTTGATCTTCTCTGAAATCTATCTTTGTATATTAAAACAAAGATATGGGCAAAATTGTTTGTTTTGAAAGTTCAAATCTGATCTAGTTGTCTATCGAATGGTATGAAAGGTCATTTATTTAAGGATAAACTTGCCACACATGCTCAGAGTGTATTTAATAATTAAAGTATACATCTAACCCATATTTAATAATGACTTATTCTCATAGCAAGAAATTTCTGGTTGGTTCCCAAAGCAAGTGAAGTACACAAAGACTGTTTGCTTCTTAATGAGAGGGTTTGGAAGTCATCTTTCAAACACTATCTTTCAGCATACAGATAGGAGACAAATCAATGCCGAACAGCTTCAGTGCGCATTCTTGGTGCGGATTCTACAAGTCTCTGGAACTGTCCTGGATCAATGAACACCATTCTTCCATAAGAGATTCTCTCAGCTGGTATTTTAATGTTACTGGTGGACAGCGCTGTCTAACATGGTGGTCCAGAATCTCCCATAGGTGTTCAATTAGATTGAGATCTGGTGACTGTGAAGGTCAAATCGTGTGATTTACTCCATTTTTATCCTCATCAAACCATTCAGAGAGCAACTGTGCCCTGTGTGAAATAATTCAGGAAGAAGTCACTCCCATCAGAAGACAAATGTTTCATCATAGGGTAAAGATGATCAGTCAAAATAACTATGCCAGCAAAATGCCTCCAGCAGCATAACAGAGCCTTTTTTTCTTTTCACAATCTGCAGTTTTAGTTGTGGTGTTGTGTAAAGCATGACAGAATATTAAGAATTAATGGCACTATATTACAATCACATTGCTTCTTAACTTCATTTAACCAACAACCAACTTCTTTACAGAAGAACAGAAATGCACAGTAGGGAGGAAAGTGACTTATCATTTGGCAGAAATAAATGATGCAATAAGAGCAACAGACTGTTAATGAAAAAGTCTGGGGTGGGAGCTCGGTTCGTGATTTTCTGCAATATCTGTTATCGCAAAAGACATCTAATAAAGCCCCAGAAAGAGAAAAGCAATAATGATCTCCCCCTCATTTGCATACAAAATCTACATATTACATCTGCTCCCTTCCCTGACAGATTTCGGGGTAGTTTCCGTCTCCTGAGCAAATTATGCAGCTGAAGTAGTATAATTAAATGATTGTGAACATGATAAGCAAGTTCAGAGTCGTCTGAGAAAACCCAACACTATCTTGCACTTAACTGACAAGGACTGTCAAAGGCAATAAAGCAAAGAGGTGCCGCATACATTAGAAAGCTGTGTATATATGTTCGAACATCAGAGTTATTATAGAATCTGTATGTACTGTTTGTACATGGTGCAGTGAAAAATAATAAAGCATAAGTCTGTTTTTCTCATTGAACTTCTTCTTTGTAGTTTACAAAATCTATTTTGGTTCATATATTTTCTCCAAAGAAGAGAAAAATGAGCAGAATATATCGGAATAGCCCATTAGATTAGTCTTAATTTGCAGTAAGGTTACATGGCAGGGGTAAAAGTTGTAGCTTTTTTTGCTTCATTGATACAAAGTGTTATGTGACAGCAGTTTGTGCTCTTGTACTCTGACCTAAGTTTAAAACTGATTTTAAAGCTGCATTTTACCACAGAATTTTCAGATACAATTGTACTTTTTTTTAGCCAGAGCAGTTCCCTTTTTTAACTCAGGGAGTCAGGGATTTGTGTACTATCACCTCTGTTGCTACCAAATTGTCTTTGGTAAATTGCCAATGATTGAACTAGCTAATGGCTGTTGGGTTAATTGTGTTTACATCATTCAAAGACCTATTCAGTCCTGGAGGCTTGCTGCACTGCACAGTTTAAAGTTTGCCTACATATTGTAAATGTGAAACTGTACAGGGCAGGGCAAATGTGAAACTGTACAGGGCAGGGCAAATGTGAAACTGTACAGGGCAGGGCAAATGTGAAACTGTACAGGGCAGAGCAAATGTGAAACTGTACAGGGCAGTGCGAATGTGAAACTGTACAGGGCAGGGCAAATGTGAAACTGTACAGGGCAGGGCAAATGTGAAACTGTACAGGGCAGGGCAAATGTGAAACTGTACAGGGCAGTGGCATCTCTCGGACTAGAGTTCTGCATTTATTCACTTATTAATTTGCTTTCTTTAAATGTCATTTTCAAAGACCCATCTCACAGGCTTACAGATGCTTCGAAAGAACGTTAACCACCGATGTAGTTGGGCATTGCCCACTGCTGTGCTACACTGGTCCATGATATGAAATTCTGGATAAATTTTACTTAGCAGATGCTTTGGAAAGAAATGTTCACCCTGACAAGTGCTGTGCTCATAGTGAAGCTTAAGTGCCCAGCTGCTTAAACTGAAGATTCTCTCCAGCTAGTTAAAGCAGTCACTCGGCTGAACGGGTTGGATGCTGACAACCTGTAATTATTTGCACCGAGTGTACTTGGAGCAGAAGCGCTTATTCACAATCGACTTCTCGTTTGGGTGAGTGGCAGGGCTGGAGATGAGCCCATTCTCTGATTAATGGCCAGCGCAGGAAGAATGAGACCAGAGGGCTTGTTCAGGCCAGCAAGTTTTTTTGAAGAACAAATTCCTGCACCATTGCTTCCATCATGGCTGAGTAACCTTTATCACCTCGCTCTTTATTCCTTTGTAGTGTTCAGTTTGGCCTGGGCGAACCCAGTATTAACTCCATTATGAATTTAAGGTGTGAATGATTGGTTTGAGGTAGCGATGAGTTAGTTTTTAGTCAGTGGATGGAGAAAATAGATTGGCTGTCTATGTCTTATATGGTACTCGGGCCTTATTTATCAAGCTGGAAATGAATAAATGTATTTCTAAATTGGTTGCTGGAGAAGTTACACAAGAAAATGGGCATTCATGAAATCCTGGTTAGTTTAAAAAAAGAAAACAAGACTTTGTGTATTATATACATACACAATATATATATATATATATATATATATACACAACTTTCCTAAAATATTTAAAAATCATGTATATGTGTTTAGATGAGGATGCAAAAAATTCCGGCAGAACATTTATGTCCTCTTTACAACAGAACAGCCTATTTTAATGGAACAAAGTATAAATCACCAAATCAAATAATTAACACTGCAGCAGTGATGGGTCAGTGGTTAAGGCTCTGGGCTACTGATTAAAAGGTTGTGCGTTCAAATTCTAGCACTGCCAATCAACCACTGCTTGGCTTGTGCACAAGGCCAATGCTCAGTGCAACGGTATGTTGCTTTGGATTAAAATAAATAAATTATAATACACTATATGGCCAAAGGTTTGTGGACACATGAACATGACCATCACGCATAAGTGGTTCTTCCCCAAACTGATGTCACAAAGTTGGAAGCTCTCAACTGTATATAATGTCTATGCATGCTGTAGCATTAAGATTTCCTTGCACTGGAACTAAGAGGTCCAAACCTGTTTCAGCAAGACACCGCCGCTGTTCAGACATGGTTTGCCATTGGGATGAACTTGAATGCCGAATGAGTGTCAGGCCTCCTAGACTGACATTAGTGCCTGATCTCACTAATGCACTTGTGGCTGAATGGGCAAATCTGCACAACCACTTTCCAAACTCTGGTGAAAAGCCTTTCCAGGATAGTGGAAGGTATATTAACAACAAAAGGAATCTGGAATGGGTCCATACTTTTGGCCATATAGTGTATATCTTTGAAGATCTGTCACCCTGATAACCAGTGCAAAATGCCAACTTCCAGGATATTATCTTTCTACAAACTAATATCAGTTCCCTCAGCTCTTCAGTAACATTTTTCACCTCTAGTATGAGTGTGTGACAATTAATACATGGAGGAGTCAAGATGGAAGATGGCTTGTCAAAACCAGAACCTTCCCTCAGGCAGCGTAATGGGTTAAGCAGAGGGAAGAAAGAACTGCCCAACCACTTGTTCAGCCACGTTTACTATCTGCAATCCACACATACAGACTCAGTGATGGCAGGAAAAAGCACTAGATGGCGTTTAATAATTCATGCATCTATATGGATGCAAGCTTGGGGACTGGGCCATATATCTCATATAGATTATACTGTATACTGTACTATGAAGGAGAGTTAAGCTTGAACAAAAAGACATCCAAAGGTTATGTAAAGAGCACTATACTGAAAACGTAGACTGAGAGTGGTTCTTAGTGTAGAGTGGAATTTGGAAACGGTCTGTTTCTTTTTTGCATTGGATAGATAGGTTAAAGCATCTGCTGACAGGAAATCATTGATGTGTCCACTTGTGTTAATTTAGGTTCTACTGGACTTGATTGCCTGCAGTGTAACTGTGAACATTTTGTTTAACTAATTATTATATATTTTTTTAAATACTCATACCTTTTTTTAAATAATCATACCTTTTCCCTAACTAAATGTTACATTTTATTCTTATTTTTTTTAATAATTACTGCACAATAATCACTCAAAATGTATTCATGGCTTGTTGCCAAAGGATTTAGTCTTGCTTCATTTTGTTTTGTTGTGTTTATGATGCCTTTATTTATTTTTTTTTTAAACTTCCATAGTTATGCTAATTGCACACTAAAACCCTGCAATGCCAGATGGCAATGAGTCACTAAATTCACTCACAAACCACCTATACAGCATACCAATGTATTAAAGCTAAATGGAGAAAAGTCAAATAATAAGAAAGCTCTAGTGCAGAAATCACATCAACTCTTCTTCTTCTTCTTCTTTCGGCTTTTCCCTTCAGGGGTCGCGACAGCGAATCATCACTCTCCACCTATCCCTATCTNCTTGCACCCACTAGCTTCATCTCCTCATTTATTACCTCCATATACCTCCTCTTTGGCCTTCCTCTTCGCCTCCTGTCAAACTCAAATTCAACTCGGACCATTTTGTGAGCCCCTGGGGAGCCATAATCAAAGGCATTTTTTTTTTTAATATTATCTATTATATTGATTAACGCTAAGAACTGGCTCTGAAAGTAGAATTGGATGTTTCCAGGAAAAATAAGTACTAAAAGACTGACTATTAAAATGTATGCCCATATTAGGCCATAATAGGTGATTTATTAAGATGGTTTTCAAAATATCAAAAATATATAATGTTAAAAAAAAGATTAAAAAAGATCTTGTGTGGGATGCTCTATACATACATGTCCTTTGTCAACCTTCATGTCTTTGCACTCCATCAACTCTATATTTTCTCATCACATTTGTAGCTTTCCCTTATGGGTGATACATTTTTGGGATTTGGAATCCATTATTGAATCACAGTGAAGGCAAACACCAGACACGTTTCTGAATCGGTTTTTAGACATGGGTCTGACTTCAAGCACAACAGATAGTGATCAATTTTACCCAGCATTCCAGCTCCGTGAGATGTGAGTCACTCTCTGTGGGCGGTCGCTACAGTATGGGTCTGTTGTGAATTTCAAAATAATGTGAAAATATTTCAATATGCATTTATTTTATGCTTGTGTGGGCTGCATAGGATAACAAAACGTTTATCAAACTGCTTAATGGCATATTAATACACAAAACACATGCTATGATACATCAAGATGTGATCAAAGTGTAGACTTTCAGCTTTTTTTTTTAAGAGGTTCTATAAAAATATGGCATTTACCAGTTAGGAATTGTAGCCATTTTAAGCAATGTACTTCCTTTTTCAGGAGCTCAAAGGTATTTGGACAAGTGACTGACAAGAAGTTAATTGACCAGGTGCGGCCCATTCTTTCCTCGTGAAAAAAAAACCCTTCACAACATCAACAGAAGTCAAGAATACTCTGGAGAAGGTGGGCGTATCATTGTCAAAATCTACAATCAAGAG
>CM074968.1:8699475-8715780 GCA_037577455.1 Pangasius macronema | reverse complement strand
CATGTGACTATGTGGGTAACATAGTGAAAAAATATTGTTTGCTGAAATAACAGGTAAATAAAACTCAAGTAAACACATGTGACACGATGTGAATAATATGTGATAAATAAAGACACGTATGAAAAATCAACCAATTCTGAAAAAATCAATGGAAAATAAGCAAATGGTGTGAAAAATTATGTGAAAAAAATAAAGTGAAAAAAATGTAAATGAATCATGTTTTTAAAAAAAATCACGTAAAAAAATGAATCATGAGTTAAAATCAAGTGAAAGATGAAGTGTAAAAAAACATTGCATTGTGGAAAATTATTTATGTGAAAAATTACATGTAAAAATAAATGAATTGTGAAAAAAATCATGAAAATAAGTCATTTATTTGTAAATTGTTGCCATATGGCAACAATGTGCAGTGGTGGAAAGTATCATAATGTCTTGTTTTTCTTAGAAAACACNTTTTTTTATTATTGTCTATACAAAAAAAATGGAGATAAATTAATAGTTTCCATATGGCAACACCATGCAGTAAAGGGGTAATGTCAAAAAAACCTTGTGTTAATCTCACACGTGACGTGTTACTTTTTTATGACAGTCAGCATGCAGGCATTTTGTATCATGTCTGCAGTGTATCTATCTTGTTTACAAAGCCGTATAATCTTAAGTTTGCTATTAGTGTAGCACACGTTACACGTTTAAGAGAGTCAGTAAATAAAAGTGTCCTCTAAACAATAATGCTGGTTTCGTAAAGGTAGAGGAAATTTGTCAGGTATAGAAGTTGGTTACGACCTTGTTTAACTGAAATTTTCTGCATTTTTATAGGGGCTTCAGCTTCTACTCTGATCTCATGACATTCTTCCATCTCAGAGTTTAGTGTTTCTAGTTTATGATGAGGGGCTCTGTAGTTGTATATCATTCCACAACAAGCAAAGCTGAGATAGAGACAATTATGATGAAACCTTCACAGTAAAATCTCACAAGACCTTGTGTCGCCCCATGCTCTCAATAAACACACTGTGTAGTCTGGAACTGTAATATACCATAACCATGACCACATTAAAAAGATAAACAGGCAGAACAGGCTCTTTACAACGTTGTCACTCTCCACTTTATGATATAAAACCAATTGCGTAGTTTCTTATCCTCTCACTGTGTATTTCTGTCTCTCAAGCCTGACACTCAGCACTAAACCCCTACAAATGGGTAACTGCAGAAGGGAACTTTCTAAGAGCCAATTATTCCCAGATAAGATCATAATTAAATCAAGCAACAATAAACCATGAAACTCAAACCAGAGTTCCCTTAAGCCCCAAAAGCACACAATCAGCAATCAGCCCATTAATAGTCTTTGTATAGATCTAATGAGTAACTATTTGATTGTGTTCTTCTCTAAGTGAATTTGTAAATAATATCATTTTGGATTGTTTAGATCGCTAATGATAATTATGCCACAACCAGATTGCATTATGAAAAAGTACGCTCAATTAACTTGGAGCTAATAAAATCCACATGGTGTTACAAGTGCACCATTACATGCTAATTCAATTCAAAGTCTCACTTTTTTTCTTTATGAATGTGCAACATAGAGGCATTTGAGAGGAAATTTCTTCACTTCTGTACATTATTAACAGGCTCAACTCAGATTTAGGGAAAAACATCAATGGACATTGACTTAAAACCTAAACAAAGGCGCTAAATATACTTTCACTAACCACTTTATTAGGAACAACAGTACACATGGTTGTTCAGGCAATTATCCAATTAGCTTGTCATGTGGGAGTAGCACGATGCATAAAACCATGCAGATACAAGGTCAAGAGCTTTAGCTCACATCAAACATCAGAATGGGGGGGGGGGGTGGATTTCAGCGACTTTGACTGTGGCATGGTTGTTGGTGCTAGACAGGCTGGTTTGAGTATTTCAGACAGAAACTGCTGATCTCCTGGAACTTTCACACACAACAGTCTCTAGAGTTTACACAGAATAGTGATGGGGATGAAAGAACACATCCGGCGTCAAAGCTTCAGTTCTGTCTTGCTGATAAGAGAGGTCAGAGGAGAATGGCCAGGCTAGTTTGAGCTGACTGGAAAGCTACAATAACTCCAATAACTACTTGTTACAACTGTGTTGAGCTGAAAAGCATCTCAGAACACAAAACACATCAAACTTTGAGACAGAACGGCTACAACAGCAGAGGACCATGCCAGGTTCCACTCATGTCAGCCAAGAACAGGGATCTGAGGCTACAGTAGGAACAATCTCACCCAAACCGGATAGTTAAAGTCCAGTCTTCATTGTCCAGTTTCGGTGACCCTGTGCCCACTGGAGCCTCAGACTGTATAACTGCATGAATAGCAGGTGCAAACGCATTCCTAATGAAGTGCATGGTGAGTATACAGAACGGCACAGGAAGTGCATGAAGTGTCTCTTGGCTCAGAGTTCTTGCTTGTTCTTACATTAGAACATCAGTATTTGTAGCTGTGGAATAAAATTAACTGTCGATTAAAATACCCATCTTCATTCAAGCTTAATTGCCCGAGAGCGCTTCTACACTGATCTAAACCATTTAACTCCCTTTCTCTGAGTGTGTGTGTGTGAATGTGTGTAGGTGTCTATTGTTTTTCCATGTGGTTACCTTTTGAACTCAACCAGTGTTCCTTATGTTTATCCTACTATCGTCATTAATGCCCATCCATTTTTATTATACTATCAGGATTGTATCATTTGTAACTTGAGCAACTGCTCGTAAGTAACGTTTATATCAATCCTGAGTGTTATCACTTGTTCCAGCTCGTGTGTTTAGCTGTAGCTCTCTCTTCTTCTAGTTCTTCCAAAAACTGTTTTGCACTTGCTCCTTGTCAAGTGGTCGAAGCTTACTCTTGCAGTAGTAATTTGTAGAAATACGGACCTGACCTAAGACGTAGTGAACATTCACCAAAACACATTTGTAGACGGTGGACTTTGAAAAGTAAGAGTGAAAAGACTTACATTTAAGAGTCACGTTTATCTCTGACTATATTTTGCGTGTACATTGTATGGGCCATATTCAGAGTTGAATTATGCTCAAACAGTGAGGAGATAATACAGAAACTGTAAGCATCCTTATTCAGACATCAGTACCTACAAACTTGTGCACACGGGGTGGTGTTTAGCAAAAAATGATTCTGTCCTTGAACTTAATCCAATTTGTACTGCATGGAGCAGCATTAAGTTCAGCTCCACAGTCTGACAGTTTGATGGATCCACAATACTTCACCATGAAACACATTTTGGACAATGGAAGTACACTTTTGTCTGTAAAAAGGATAGGTTTGTATAATGGCATTTTAGGGCAATATTTAATGTATAGATATGAAATTGAATAAAATACCTTTATTGGTCTAGTGCATTGAAAGTAGCATTCCCACTATTGCAAGATACTGTATAAGAATGAATGAGTTAGATGAATTAACCCTGTAGAGGTGCGTGGAGGAAGTGGCATCTTAACTGGAGACAATCCATATCTTGAGGGCCAAATTTTAAAAGGCACATTGATTATTACAGTAAAATGAGGTATTCCACCTAGGCCTGTTTAATGTGAGCTGTACCAGTATCAGGTGATTGCTTGTCCATTATACTCCAGGCATGTGTTCTTCAGAGAAGAGCACAAATCAGCCAAAATATGGGTACAATTCAATCACCACCAAAATATCCTAATGAAAGCAGAAAAAACGAGTCAAACAGAACTAAAATTTTCCACCCGATTTTCAAGAGTTTCCGAAACTCTGATTTTCTTCGTACTCATCCACATATGTTTGACCACCCATATAGTGGAAAGTGCATTCCTGACACAGCTCATTTGCATGTAGTGATGCCCACAAAACTCCATAAAAGTTCAAGAGTACAGACAGCTGGGAGGACGAAATGAACAAAGAGGGTAAAGGCAGAAAGGCAGAAATGGAAGTTATCTTGTGTCCACAGTATGTCAGTAAAAGTATTGAATAATATATAATATTACGCTAGTGTTAAATCTGTCAGCTGAGGCATTAGCTCAACAGTGGATTCCATATATAATATTTCAGTATTCCATGCAGATTATATGATTTGGAGTCAATCAAGTCAAGATCAATCAAGTCAAGGTTTACATTAGTTAGTCTTTGTATGCATACATTTACACACACTCAGGAGCACGAGTAGGAGACAATCTTTTTTTTAAATTAATTTACAGGATTTTCATGAATACCAAATTTCTTGTGTAAACTCTCGTGTATGCATAAATCCATTTGTATCCAGCTTGATAAATGAGACCCATTGTGGGCACATATTACATTTCATGACCACAGTTTTGTATCTTATTGTCACAATAAGTTTTCAGCACACAAAATAATAATAATAATAATAATAATAATAATAATAAAAGATTAATTGTTTTTGGGACTGGTTCAGTCACTTCTGAGCTGTAAGTATAAAATATACTGTGTCTATCCCCTGTTTTTTTTTTTTTTCCCACCCCATGTGTATAACCTAAGGTGGAGAAATGATACAGATATCACACCACTCCTTAATCAGTCCTTGCTTGGTTATCTTATCCATTTCCTATTTGTGTATTATGCAGTAAATGAAATCACTTTCTTATCAGTGTTAAAACATAAACTATTCTCAGCGTGAAATTCAAAGGCAGGGGTTCTAAAAGGTTTGGATATGGAAGCAGATTTAAGCCACTTGTTCACAGATTAAGTGATTAATGGAAAACAGGAGGATTTTCGGAAATATCATGTGACTTTAACAGTGGAAGATTAATGAATGTGACTTAAAAACCTGTCAGAAATCCACAGAATAGCATTCTACTAGTAGCATTCTAAACGCTATATATAGACTATAAACACTCAATAATATGACTTAAAAATCCTCTTCCGAAATCCATTCAGGGTAGATTATGGTAGCTAACTGACTAACAAAATCTGTGAACAAATTTGTTTATCTTCCTATCATAAGACTGGCATATATGGTCTCAAAGACCTGCTAACATTTCCATATATGACCTCCCACATTCCCGTCTTCTGTCCACACAGACGTGCTTGCATTTGCATATACATCTGGATGGCCTGGGATCTGCAGACATATATTAGGAAAACACCTGATTGTTTCTATGAAGGAAGTATACTTTTTTTTTTCATGTTAGGGATTGTAGCTGCTCTTCAGTGAAATTCTGATGATTGGGGGGAAATTCTGTTGCATTTTCTATATTCACATTTTCTGTTCTTGTGAATTCTTATGCATCTGCAGTTGTGAGACTGTGCTAAGCAAGGAATAAAGCATGCCAGAGCATGCTGTTACAGGAAGATACTCACAAGCAAGAAAGTGTCATTTGTTTAAATTAATAATTTATATTTTGAGAAAAAGAACCAGCTACACTCCTTAGAAAATATCACAGGCAGGTGCAAAAAAATAATAACAGCAGGAGCAAGTGGGATTGGCCAGAAATCCTGCACAAGGTTAACAGAAAAAAAAACAAAAAACATGAATATTTCTATCCAGGTGCGTGTTTTTTTTCCCTTCTGATATGACAGCAATTTGCAAATAAGCCAATTTTTCTATTAATAAATGTCATACTTTTTAACCATCTATAGTTACAGCAGAGACTGTTGTCCATAGACAAAGGAAAAATAGGAACTTAAATAGGAGCCATAATCAAGGGAGAAACACAGAACAGGTGAATGTGATCAACAGGCGAGCAACAGCATGTGACAGGGTCATGTGATCTGGTTGTAGTCTGATGGGGCTGATGGGAACTGAAGTCATATCGTGGCTGAAAGCGGCACTGATGTGACAGTTATCACTTATGTTATAGGAGCTTTAAACAATCACTCCCTCACAAGCCTGTCGTTTTTTCTCTCTTCAAGTTATTAAGATAAAAAAAACGCAACTTGTCATGTTAACATGAAACCAGAGACTGCAAGTGTGGAATATATTCAGGCTGTTACAAAGTGCTGACACTCAAGACTCCACATTAATGTTAAATAAATGTCTCCTTACAGAACACAATCTTAGATTATGTAGATGATTCACCATACACGTCCCTGTGAACGAATAACATATTCGAACAAGTACATTAGATCTGTAATTTAAATTACAACTGGAGCAACAACTTCTGACCAATCAGATTCTAGCATTCAATGCTCAGGTAGAGGGTGGTTTAAACAGCTTCATTTTATATGCATTCTTTATAAGCAGTGATTCATAGTATTGTATGTCTAATGGTAACAAAATGGTACAAATTGTTAATAAATGCCCTCTTTGGCCTGCTATGAGTATTTGCTTCTTTCCATAAACGCCCTACATAACAATTCAGTGTGTACTTTGCTTGAGTTATAATAAACCCGAATCACTAGGGCCAAACTGAACCCATTTCTGTTCATCCTCTCTGGACACTCTGCACTGTGACCTCACACTCAGCCTCTGTGGATGAGTACTGAAATAGCCCAAACTGAGCTCATCCCCAGCAGACTTCACTTCACCCTGTGTTCTTCAACCTCTGTTTGATATGCAATTAATCGGTTTTAGGATCCCTGATGCCCCACATGTCAATCTAGTGCCAAGCTAAACCTCACAGACCTAGCCCATCGACAGAACTTTAAATACACTGTCACTGAGGAAGCCCTGAGAGCTGCTGTCCTTTGCCACCAATCCAGGAAAAGATATGCTTACTGGTTGGGATTTCGAGTTTGGATGGGGAAAACCCAGATCAGCAGAAGAAGGCAAAGCCACAGAGGACCAGACCAACTCTTAAGCAGCTAATAAACTTTCTTACACAGAAACTCAAAATCCAATTAGGTAGCCTCCTGAATTGTTATCACGGGTGTTTCTATTAGCGCATATTAGTAGGCAGGTGTTGGATTAATGTGAGAAATGAAAGTTGTCCTGGCGCACTTTCTCAGATAATAATTTTTAGATAACATTATCTATTACACATTGTTCTAAAGGAGATATGCTTTCTGTTATTATGCAATGAATTTATGTTGGGATGTTTTTGGAAATGCACACCTAATAGCATAAATTATGAAAATATGCTAGGAAAGCAGCTCCACACCATCCTCAGCTCAGAGTGTGTGTACTCTGGATGTTCTATATAAATTACATTTTGAAAGTGCTGATTTTTTTTTTTTTTTTTTTTCATGGCTCATTTTAGTTTTGTAAGAGCCTATTGCAAAAGTCTTTCTGAGAAAGCTTTTACTCCTACACAGAGCAGCCAAAAGCACATAAAACATTCCTGTCGATCTTGGACCGTGTGCATGCAGTGCCTCATGAAATGTCAGTATTTTGCCTGGCTGAAGCTCAGAGAAAGGTTTACACACAGGTGCTAATCGGCTGTTAATAATCGAAATCTACAGAAAATTCAAATTCAATACACTTGCCATACTTGGCATAGATTGGCTACAATATTTTAAGTTAAAGCTCCTGGATGAAAAATTTTGGAATCTATGGTAGAAAGATACTATTGCTATACTGTATGACCAAAAGTTTGTGGACACCTGACCATCACACCCATAGGTGGGCCTTTCCCAAACTGTTGCTACAAAGTTGTATTGTATAGAATCCCTGGGCAAATCCCTGCATCCACACTCCAAAATCTAGTGGAAAACCTTCCCAGAAGAGTGGAGGTTATTATAATCCACAAAGGGGGACTAAATCTGGAATAGGATGCTCAAAAAGCACATATGGGTGTGATGGTCAGGTCTCCACAAACCTTTGGCCATATATTGTACTTGTGGAAAACAAAAAAACAATTGCTCTAGCTAAAATATAAGCTCTGGCTTATAGTAGATAGATGCTTCACTATCATTTCAGAGAGAACTGTTTGGGACCAGACTGGGTTGAATGTAGGGACTTTCTCTAAGGCTATGAGCATCTCCAGGGCTGACAGATGCAACTAGCCTGCTAACTCTATCTAACTAGCTAAAATATATAATATAGAGAATAAAAAGATAATGCTTTTGAAAAATCATGGCAGAAGCTGGATAGTGTGTTATTGTGCTAGCTAAAACCCAGCGTAGAGGATAAAAAGACACAGATAAAGCAAGCAGAGCTCCAATCACTCCGTCTTGCTCAATAATTGAGTTTGACATACTATATGTATAGAAATTCACCAACACTGGATTCATCATTGGAGTCCAAATCCCAGAATGCTTTGTGGTCTACAGATATGGCCATCACAGACTAGAATACGCACTCTACACACTCACTGTCACGTTCATGCTCGATTATTGACTGCACTCACCTGGACTCAAGCACACACACACACACACACACACACACACACACACACACATACACACACACACACACACTATAAATATCTCACACAAACAGTCCACTGATGCAAAGTATCGCTTAGTGTATGTTTGCCTGACGTGCCAAGCCTTGATCCTTGTGTATGATATTCTGGTTCTTGATCTTGTTCATGGTTTTGGGTTTTAGATTTTTGGATTTGCCTAGTTTTATCTGTTTGCTGATCGTCTGACACTGTGCCTGGTTTTCACCACAACCTTGTCTATGTTTGCCAGTGTTGAAAATAAAGCATTTAATCTGCAGCTGTCTCTGGCACCTGTCAAACACCTCGTGTTTTTAGTCATTAGTCACAATTATAAATCATCTTACTTTCATATATTATTCATTAGTTTCCAGTAAAAAGGGAATAAATAAATACTGTACTTGTTTAAAAAAAGTAAAACTCCATCAGTCATATATAGTTTTTCCTCTTATAGTAGAATTTTGGACTCTTTCACTCATAAGGCTTACCTTTGCTTTATTTCCTATCTCACTCTCTTAGTCTCTCCTCTGATTGGCTGTGAAGCAACACTGTGTAGTTGAACTTCTTTTGCATTTAAAGCTGGAGCATAATGATGTTTGACATATCTGCACTGGTGTGCGATGTATATGGAAGTATTTTCCGGACAAATCCCAAAAGCGATTACAAATTTGCAAAGGGAATTGTGATTGCATTTGAATTTTGGCAGGCTCCATACGTGACGTAGACGAGTTGAAATAGCAAACGGGGTAATTGCTATTGCTATTTGAATATGACAGCGTCATAACTCGTAATACATGGGAAACACAATTGCAGATGGGCTTTGCTTTTCCATTTGAGACTTGACAGACATTGTACGTTCTCATAAACGAAAATGTAAACGGAAAGATGCAATTTGCATTTGCATTTGAATTGTCACAATTCATGCGTCCACAAATAGCAAACGCAATTTCTCATTGCAATTTGAAATTGTTTTTGAAATCTGTCCAGAAAGTACTTCCATAGATGTATATGTTTAAATTTTCTGCCAATTCTGACCCAAGACCCCCTGTACAGCGCCGACTCTGAATTACTATTACAGGACTGTCAGGATGACTCACAGTATCTTTAACAATCTTCACAGTATCACTGTATCTTTAACAANNNATTTTTTATGGATTTTTATTACTTGAATTAGTTCAAGAAATAAAAATATATTTCAAAATTAAAAAAAAAAATAGGGGCGTAGTTTGTAAATTGTTGCCATATGGCAACAATGTGCAGTAAAGGGTTAAATAAGCAAGAAACTGCAACATGCAACATCCTCTGTCCTAAAGACCTTCTTGTAGCAGAAACCTTACAGCTTTACCTCTGACTGTTACAAAGTGCTGACACTGGAGACTCCTTCCAGTAAATGTGTCCTTTCAGGAAACTTTACCATATCACAGATTAAACATTTTTCTTTGTTAAATAAAACACATTTCAAAAATAATGTTGTGATTATTATTAGGCTTAGATGAAGTGGCATGAGCTGTTATTATAGAAATTATGATTAATGTGTTTGAATGAGTGCATAAATATAAACCTGTGATTTGCCTTGCAGCTGGCACTATTGTCAAAACTATTGTTATAGAAAATGAATCAACACCTTCTGAACAAACAGATAAGGATAAAAAATATATACAATTACAACAGTTTTGTGTAGTCTACCCCCTCTCTTTCAAATTCACATGCCATAAAACTTATAATGTTACCTCATGTGAAATAAACCTTATAGTGAATGCTTTTCATATAAATTGTTGTAGTGCATATTAAAACCAATATGAAGCTTGATAGTGGAAGGTCTTGGCCAGTGTTTTTGCTTTTAGTACAGAAAATCTATGATATATAATCTCCCTCTCTTCCTCTCTCCCCAGAGTGAAGACATTAGAGAGAAGAATTAAACTGCTGATTAGTTGTGTTTCTAATTTTCCGAAGACCAACTCCAAATTCACATGAGTGCGGTAGAAGAAAACGCAACCCTTTAGCTGTTTGCATAATGCTTTGTTATTCAGTTTTTCAAATTGTGTTCTGCAATTACAAAAACCTGTTCTGGCCTTCAAGGAGTACTTCTCTTTTGTTCGGTAATTGAAAACTCGGCTGTGAACATTCTGACAACAGCATAAAAGGAGACAGAAGAAGTGAATTTCCTTACAGAAGCTGTGTTTTCTTTCTCCATTTCAGATGAGTGGGGAAATTATTTGGTTGGTGTGTTGAAATGAAAGTAGCTCATGTTAATAAGAAAAACATAAATTACGCTTGAGTTGGATATGATGCATTTATCATATTGTATACAAACATATTGTCACATGTATGTATGTATGTATGTATGTATGTATGTATGTATGTATGTTTTTTCACAGACTAGCAATCGAACTCACCTGTTATCAATATTTCCACCCTATTTTCACACCCATAAATAGCCCAGACTCTCACTGTGTCTTTGTGAAGTCTCACCGCAGCATTGCGCCTGTTGTTTTGACCATTCACATTTACCCTTTTAACCTTGTCTCATTTATCCCTGGTTGCTGACCACCTGACCATTCGCCTTTCTCTCATTCTGAGTACTACCTAGCTTTTTTGTTTGTCTGCCTGATTGGTTTCAAATAAACCCAAAAACTTGCATCAGCATCCATCTGTCCTCATTTATGACAAATATAATTGAGTCCATAAATGCAATGAAGCTTTCCTGGGGAAATAACAGAAGGACAAAGACAGTAGAGCCAGAAGGAAGAAAAATTAAAAAGTATTATGTTTATAAATAAGGAATAAAAGATGAGTGCTGTTATAGGAAAATAATCAACCTCTGAGTGATATGATGTAGTCCAACATGAAGTAGAGTTACTATTACCATACCCAAAGTTGGCTATTTTCCAATAACAGGACATACCAAGGTTTTCTGTCCCTTGGATACCACAGTAATAAAAAACATTAATGAGCTACACAGCATATGTTTAACCATTTATAGTTACATTTACTGTTGTGGAACACCCATCAAACAGGTTAGTTCCTTCATTCACTCTTTTTTTCACTTTATGACCATTAGGCTCTTATGTTCTTGGTGAAGATTCCATTATAGATTTAGTTCCCCTTTATTGTTATGATAACCTCCACACTTCTGGGAAGGTTTTCCACTACAATTTGGAGTGTGGCTGTGGGGATGTGTGCTCATTCAGCCACAAGAGCATTATAGAGATAGGCACTGATGCTGGTTGAGTAGGTCCGCATTCCAGTTCATCCCAAAGCTGCTCAGTGGGGTTGAGGCCAGGGCTCTGTACAGACCACTCGAGTTCTTCCACTCCAAAATTGGCAAACCATGTCTTCAGTGACCATGCTTTGTGCACTGGAACCTGTTTGGGCATACAGCATACAAAGGAATCCTATTTGTTGACATCCTAATTGTTTGGTTCTAACTTTGTTGCAACAGTTTGGGCCACATATGGGTGTGATGATCAGGTGTCCAAAATGTTTGTCCATATAGTGTATCTCTCTCTTGAAGTTAATAAGACAAAAAAAAAAAAATGCAGTTAGTCATGTTACCAAGCACCTGAAGACTTTCCTGTAGTGGAAAACTGAACGAATGTTATGATGTTTCTGTTAAGCTATTTTTTTGTACATTTATCATTAACCATGTGATGAGTTACTATGTAAATAAATGTATTAGAAGAGCTCATTAATATGAACTTGTGATTTGATTTACAGCACTACTGTCAGGGCCACAGAAATTAAACTGTATATATTAAATCCTCCGTATCATTGCGAAGTCTTTCCAACTACCTAGCCTGTGTAAGTTCTGAGCACCGACGTTTCCCTGTTGTTATTCTAACCTTTACCTTGTTTAATTTTAAAAATCATTTCTTCTTTTGTTGACTGTGATTTTTGTGTATCGAGCATTGCCTGTCTTATTACATTGAATATTTGAAAATCCTGTTATATTTGGAAATCTTCTTAATAAACCTTAATGCACTTGGATCCTAACTCTTTCTCCATCTTTTGTCCATTGTTACAGGTGAAAGTTTATTGAATTTAAATTATGCATAGTATTTATTTCCATACTATATGCAGTGGTGTCATACTGTAGTTAATCACCTTGTATTAAATACCTAGTTTGGTAGAGGTAGTCAATAAGCCAGTGCATTTCTTACAAACCTCCGTATACGCTTGCATAAAGCATTCTGCCATGTACCATGAAAGCTGCACAATGCATCTTCAGTGCCATACATGGCACTAAAAAGATGGCCTGGTGTGGCCTTGATTAAAGTGGACTGTGACTGGAGTGTCTTGTAAACCAAATGAGACAGAACTTCTAATGGATTCCCTGCAAAAAGACAAGCAACTGGAATTGTTTCTATCCGTTGTATTGAATGGGTTTTATCTCTCTAATAAAATGTGATGTTGGTACACTTGGAGATATATCCTGTCCCATCCTTTAAGTGAGCACTAACACCACAAAGCTTTGTTATCAACACCCATCAGCTGGTGAAGGAAAAAATATTCAACTGTGTGTGGTTTCAATCAGGTAAAGGGATTTAGAAGAGAGTCTGCTGTGTGCAAAAGAAAACTATCCTCTCTGATGGCTTATACTTTCATATTAATCTGATCAATCTGCATATGTGCATTTTTCTCTGTTAACTTCATAATTACAGTTTGCAGTAAATTACCTGTGGTAGGCGAATAGATACACAATCTCATGAAGTAGCTAACAAAGTTCTGTAGTCAACTTCTAAGCCCCTGATGTTTAATATTTTGACATTTTATCAATCTTTTGATCTGACTGTGTTCAGCGGGCGATCTCGCAAAAAGATAAACATGCTGACAGATCTCTTGACAGTTTGTGAGATTTTATTTCTTCTGTTCTTCTAGAAATTGCCACTAAGAATAAACAAGCATGATATTTGTGATTCAGAGCAAGTTTGAGTTTTGAGCAATCTGGGTGACTGACAGGCATGCGGCATGGTCTCGCACATGCAAAGCAAAACCAATTTACACAAATCAATTCATATGAAAAGTTAGGAAGATTAGGGTTCAGGTTTGGGGCAGAAAGTGAATTTAAATGAATTAGCAAATGAAATCCACCCACACTGCCTTCATTTGTTTGAATGTCTACAAATCTTTCAGAAGATTAGTTTTGCTACCTTAACCTATCTTATGAGACGATTGCAGTGAAAGATGTTATACAGAAAGTCTACTTTCTACAGTAGCTACAGTAAATCCTACAGCATCCCAGAGCTGTTCTGAGCTGCTCTTTTTCAATTTTGAGTGTTAGGTAAAACAAATGTTGCTCTTCCTCTCTTGGCTGCTCCCATTAGGGGTTGCCGCAGCAGATCACTGGTCCGCATATTTGATTTGGCACAGTTTTTATGGCGGATGCCCTTCCTAATGCAACCCTCCCCAGTTTTATCTGGGCTTGGGAGGGCACTGTCTTGTGCAACCACTAGTCCTCCAGGGACCCCTGTTACGTAAAACAAATACTGAACAAAAGTTACTTTCTGAAAACACCAATAATAATGGTAAAAGACAATAAGAAATAAAACACTACATGGTGCACTATTATAGAAAATAATCAATAATAAGAAAATAATCAATGGTGGGGTGTGTGATACACCCCTTCACATAGCAGAGTTATTCTTACCAACTTCCTGTCCTGGAGTGTGTTATTCCTCTTATACCATAGCAATTTCCCAACAATGACAATTTTTAATCACTTAAAATCCATGTTGTACTTTTAGCCATTTATAGTTACATTTAATGTTATAAAATGTGCACAAAACAAGTGAGTTCCTGTTATCACATACATTACAACAACTATAAACTGGATGAAAATGCAGCTTGACATATTACTGAGGAACCTCAAAGTGTAAACTCCTTTGTCTTGAAGACTTGCCGTGGAAAGCTTATGGCTTTAACACTGACCATTACAAACTCTGACACTGAAGAGTTCTTGCAAATATGCTAAATAATGGTCTTCCTCATTGAAAACTTCACCATATCAGTAAATATTTTTTATTCGTAATGCTTATGTGAAGCATTTGCCATACAAACCCCTCTGTAAGTTATTATAGAAACAGCAAAGTATTAGAACAAGTGCATTAATATAATAACTACTGTCTGAGCTGCTCTTCTAGAAAAACACCTTCTGACCAATTAGATTTGAGTAGTCAAAGGTAAACGAAGCATGCTGCCTGGTCCAGGAACCTAGCTGGTCATATCTGATGCCACATGCCTCCTCAGTAGGAAAAGCATGCCAAGCCAAAGATATAAGCCTTAATATGTGGCATACTGTGATCCTTTCTCATGGGCCAGTGATCCCAGCACCTACTAAACTAACTATGCATGGCTTATATTCACAGCTCAGATTTGGGTAGATGATACGCAGCTTGCCATGCCAACTGTGTTTACCATTTGTCATAGAAAATGTCTCACAGAGCCTACAGGATGCGGGATAGAGCAGAAACGCATGCATGGATAAAACCTGGATTAGCACCTGCCCAATTTCCCAGGCACATGGGTTGTAATTTAAAAATAATATTAAGAACAAGACCTGATCTACAGTTTTAGAGGACTGATTTTTATAATCACCTGGAAAATCACATGCCACATATGCCGAAGGAAAAAAACCCCCAAAAAGCTCCATGCAGTTTTATAAAAAAATGCCATGCATATGTGCTGTGCCATGTGCACAGATGAGATAAAGGCCTTGGAGGGTCTGCCAAGTAGCTCATCCAGCTAATCATTTCTATGTTCTCACTGCCATCTGTGCTTTTAGAGTACAGTTGTATTTTTTCATTTAATATAGGAATATGGCATATTTGGTTTCTTCCTCTTCGTGTAAAGCTAATCTATCCAATCAGGGGATTTGGTAAGTCATATAAGCTTCAGTGTAACAAAGTATTGCGCATATGGATCCTTTCACCTCCAAGAAACATAACAGTAGGTGGATTAGTTATGCTACATTGCCCCTAGATGCCCTGCAGTGGACTGATGTCTGTTCCAGGGTGTATTTATGCCTCATGTCTGGTGTTACTGGGATAGGCTATGGATCCACAATAACATCCACCTAAAGTGGTTACTCAAAATCAAAGAATGAATGTTGGAGGTAATGCATGAATGTTGCGTATATGGATTTATACAACAGTAAGCAACTAAAACCTTAAACAATATCCCAACAACAGAATGTCCTGTTCCTTCTCTGTGGCTATTAACGTGGCACTATGAACATTAATGGAAATTACTGTATATGAAATTATTGTATATTGTATGTGTAAATTAGGCTCATTAGACACTTACAAAAGAGTAGAGTACCTAAGCATAGGGTACTATATTAAGTCAGGTACAGCAATATTAGGACAATGACGGAGTTTTTGTGATTTTGCCTTTATACACCACCACAATGGATTTGAAATGAAACAATCAAGATGGGATCGAAGTGTAGACTTTCAGAATTTACCATTTAGGAATTACAGCCATTTTAAGCAAAGAACTTCCATTTTCAGGGTCTCAAAGTTATTTGGACAATTGACTGACAAGAAGTTAATTGACCAGGTGCGGTCCATTCGCTCATTACTTGTTTTTTCAATCGTTACCCAAGGAGATCTCAATGCAAGTGAAGGAGTCCATCATTAGGATGAAAAAACAAAAGAGACCTATCAGAGGGATCGAAAAAACTTTAAGAGTGGCGAAATCAACAACTTGGTACATTCTTAAAAAGAAGGAATGCACTGGTGAGCTCAGCAACACCAAAAGGCCTGGAAGACCACGGAAGACTACTAAAGTGGATGATCACAGAATCCTTTCCTCGGTAAGAAAAACCCCTTCACAACATCAACAGAAGTCAAGAATACTCTGGAGCAGGTAGACATATCATTGTCAAAATCTACAATCAAGAGACGCCTTCATGAATGTAAATACAGAGGGTTTACAACAAGGTGCAAACTGGTAACATTCAAGAACAGGAAAGCCAGATTAGACTTTGCCAGAAAACATCTAAAAAAGCCTCCCATGTTCTG
>CM074968.1:8679374-8690861 GCA_037577455.1 Pangasius macronema | reverse complement strand
AGGATTTCTAAAATCTTATCAGGTTGGTCATGTTATCTGACTAGCTAGTGAAAGTAGTGAGCTAGTGAGAACATTTACTGTTATTACTTAAAATGCTGTCAGAATATTTCATGTTAGCTAGATATCTGTATCTGTAATCTGTAATTTTTCTAAATTCTATATAAAATCTCATAATCTATCCTATCTAGGAATTCTCAATTAGTAGCTCCGCTGCTGGAGGACTCCTCTAACAGCATTCATGTCATTTCCAAGACTCACAACAACTTATTCGGTTAAATGCAGTGAGGTGCCGAATCCGGTGTTGACGTGAACCGTCAGCCTATTAACCATCAACCTAGTCAATTATCATCATCTGTTACTCATTTAACTGCATGTATACTGTTAAAAAAAGAGTTCCTCGAGAGCTCTGTGAATATTCATGAGCTCTTCACTTCCTAAAGGGGTTCTACTCTTCTTTTGCACAGTTCTGCATAATACTTAATCAGGGCTCTCCCTGAGGTACCAAAAAGGCCTTAAGAGCTCTAGATTCGACCTTTTTCAAGAGCGTTCATGGTCTCTTTGGTCACTCAATGGGTAACATTTAAAAGTTATATGTACAACCCTAAAAAAGAGTTGAACCCCTTTAGGAATTGTACCTTTGCAGATAAGACTGAAGACCCTGCACTAATAGTGTTTGGCCAGTCTTCGTTTTTCTTTGTCTTCCCATCGTCTCAGTATGCAGTACCAATCTTTTTGTTCTATGCTGCACTGCTTTTATCATTACTGACCTCTTACATCCTCCTGTTTGTCCTTTTGATCTGCCTAGTACTCTCTACCTGGTACTGTTTACCCTTTAGACCTCACTTTTGTATTGTGGACTGTGTTTCGATTTTTAAATAATTGCTCTGCATTTGTATCTGTTTGTTCTTGAGTTTATTTTGGAGTTATATTAAAATGTTCCTTATCTTCCTGTCGGGGCTGAGAGCTAAAGCACAGCCACATCCATTTGCTGCCCTGCAGTCATACACATTGAGTGGAAGTAAGTGAGTCAACAATTAGACTGAAACAGGTCCAACAGTCCAGAATTTATTTGGCACTCTATAGTCATATAAACCTTCTGGCAGCTCTAATATTGATAAATGGAACTAACTGTACTGTTGCCAACATGTCTCTCATTCCTACGCTTACCATAGCATTGCAGCACTTGACTCATCTATCACTTAGTAGGGCAAATGCTCGGCTCTAGCAGTGCACTGATAACACAAAAGTATGTTGACACAGTAAAGCAGAAAGTTGTCAGGTTGACTTCACTTCACCTTCTGTAATACCAGCTTGGAGTAATGGACTTTGGCTAGCCAAAGTGTGCAAACTCTGTTAAAGCAGCCAGGACAGTGTCATGCACCATAGAGATTGAAGCCAAGGTTAACATTTTAGGTCTTTCCATGTTTTTGGGTCCTTCCTGGAATGTAGCACACTCTTAATGTGATACAATGAAACGAAATGCCCCTCTCTGGGAAATGGTGTATACATTTTATAGCAAGTGAGAACTACACACTCACCTAATCTACACTCTTAGGAAAAAGACTCTTCAGAGCCTCTTTTACGTAAGAGCTTCTCTGTTTGGCAGGTAATCACTCTGCTGTAGGAGGAGATTACTAAAGAACCCATGGACAGCTCTAGATTCAACCATTTTTTTTAAACCTTTTTTGCTAAGCATGCATGTTTGAAATGGAGATATTGTACAGAAAGCAGGAATTTAAATTCCAAATTCAAGTCTGCTTTAGTCTGAAGTGGAAAAAAAACTGCTCTGTCTGTTTCCATTGCCATTTACTTAGAACAGCCTCGCCTCTCCATCTGATGCCAAACTGAAACTGTATTATTTTTGTCACATGGAATACACATCAGCAGCATCTGCTTGCGAATGTGCCATTTGAACTAATTTAACAAGTTGGATGACATGCTTGCACTTTAACACCAACTTGCAGCTGTGCAGCTGTTTCCATTAACAGGTGAACTAATAAGACTGTGTTCAACTAAGAATTAGACAAACTGAGATCTCATTAACGCAGACAGAAAAAGAAAAAAAAAAACAGTGGGCATGGCTTTATAGGGATGATTGGCTGCAATAGCAGGAAAGGCTTTTCTCATAAAAGATTTGAATTAGAAATGTTGAAGGAGGCAGCTTCTTATACCAATCTTCTGGAGGAGGAAAGAGGATGACTACAGATGAGCCTTTCTTAGCTTTATCAGCATGGAGAGCACAGTTGCCTGAATCTCGTCTCCCTCCTTCTGTCCTGTCTTTCTCCTTAAGGTATGTCTGTCAAAGATAGATGTGTGAATCGAATGGAATCTTTTGTCTGCAGCAGCTGAAATGTGGTATTAATTTTTGTAAGAGCTGCTGGCAAACACTTTAAATCCTCCTAATGTCTCTGATCTATCTATGTTCCCCCAGCATTAGAAATGTATCTCAATGTCACACATACATATCCTTAACAGCATGTTCTTCCTTTTTCCTCCCCTGATTATTAACACCTGTGTCTTGTTTTTTTTTTTTTTTCCAGTGCCAGTTGTTTCACACTTGTGACCAGGTACATAGCCTTATGTATATTAAGGATGCAACCAAATGGGAATTCCAAATGAACAGATAATCAGTTTTAAATGGATACAAATACAGGTATGAATAGTAGGCACACTATTAGTTTGTTCATTGTTTATTTTGCACTTGCCAGAAAGGTTCACAGCATCTGCTTCAGTTTAGAGGCTTGAATCAGGACTGGGATCCTCTGGGAGGCAACAAAAACATCACAGAAGCTGTCAAATGTGAAGGGGGACAAAGACCACATTAGCATGAATGTATGGTACTGTGTCATGCATTATAGCATCCTAAGTAGCTGCCTGTTCAGGGTGGCACTGATTTAAATTAGGATATTAGTTTATTTATATTTTGGAAACTGGAACGATCTAAATTTGTGGGATCTAAAAAAGCAGTCCCATGCACTCTACTCATCACTAGTTGAGACCTTTTATGAACTTGAGTGATGTAGCTAAGGTTGAGGAACCAGAATTCACGGACCATGCTAACACTGCTGACATTTCTAACTTCTGCGATGGCAGGGACATAGTGGTAGGGTTCATCTTTCCATCCATCCATTCTCTGTACCACATACCCTACACAGGGTCACAGGGTAGCCTGGAGCCTCTTCCAAGGGACTAGAGGCACAAGGCATGGGACACTCTGGATGGGGTGCCGACTCATTGCAGGGCACAATCACACACACACACACACACCCATACACACAATACAGACAATTTAGAGATGCTAATCAGCCTACAATGCATGTGTGCAGATGTGGTCTATGAATGCAAACCTCCTGCACACAAGACGGAAGCGGGATTGTGAGGAAACAGTGTTCATATTTAATTAAACGGTTCATATTTAATTTAAAAAGTCTGGTTTAGGGCATGGCCACTTCAGTTTTAATTATACATACAGATACAGATATTTGGAGCATTAAACAGATGCTGATTGGTGCATTGCATTACACCCCTAGTGTGTACACTTGTACACCCCAGTGTGTGTGTGTGTGTGGGTGTGTGTGTGTGATTGAGACTGAGTTCACTCTGCCCGTCCACCTCTTCCTCTTCAACTTTATCCTTTCTTTGTTTCTTCCTCCTCTATCCCTTGCAGGCTTTGAAAGTTTAAGGGCTGCCATTTATCCTACCAGCCTACACATATCTCACTTACACTTAACTCACTGTCTGTCCTACTTCTGCTCTAGTACCTGCTCTTCTTCACACCATACTGTATCACTCAAAAGTGCAGCCCTGCCGGCAGAGAAGTATTGCAGCTTGTATTGCTTCCCAGAGGTAGATGAATTGCCATGAGCTGATTCATAATGAAAATGTGTGTGAATTTGTGTGTGTATGTTTGCTTTGGCAGAAGACGTGAAAAGAAAATGCAAACTCCAGGAGTTCTTTTTCATGAGTATACTCCTTGTGAGAAGTACAAGCACAAAAAACAAGTTACATTATGTACATAAACGCATACATTCTATAAGAAAAGTTATGTTGCTCTACTTCGTCCTAGTCTTTTTGTTCAGCTACCGTGAATGCGAAACAACAGGGCATTTGTGAACAAAATAACTCATTTGAAGCTTGTTTGCCCTTTCTTTTTTTCTTCTCTCTATCAGAGTCACTTGCTAAGCTTAAATCATGCTGACAAGCAGAAGTAAATACTTTCATTCCAGTTCTGCCTCTGTAAATGTAAAAAGCTCCGGTTTGTCTACGACTTCAGAAATCCACACTTTGTCAAGGCTTTGCGGTTGTTATGTTGTTTGATTCCTGCTCTTCAGAGCTTGAGAGGCAATATTTGTAGGGTCTCATTTCTATTTTACCCATAGACCTTCCAGTGAATCACAGCAAGTATAGGTCCTCTAGTGAATGTTGAATAATTCATCCAAATTCTGGCTTTCGGCCATAGTGGATGTCACTAAAAGAAGTGGGTTGGAAGAGAAGGTAAGTCGGAGTGAATGGGATTTGCATACAGGCATTTTTACAAGCCACATACAGTTAACCTGAACCTCTGAGAGTGAGCGTGGTTAAGAGATGAATTGCCTTGAATGCCTTCTTTTTGCAGCGCCTTAAATTATATTATATTTTATGAAGGATTATTTTAATAATGCACCTTCCTTTTTGACAGGTACAGCTAGAAGAATGAGTATTGAATAGCTGTAGATGTGCAATACAAAGGTACGATGCCCAATGTGCAATGTTTTTTTTAACTAAGCAAAAAAAAAAAAAAAGGTAGTTAATGTTCTTGTAACTCAAAAGTATTACAAGCTAGCTAGCTGGTTTAATTGCATTAACACAGATGGGATGTTCATAGGGATATACTCAAGTTTAGAGTGAAGGGATGGCTTAATGTAGTCTTTATCCTCTTCTGGTTTGTGCCCCAAAAACAAGCAGGAACCCAAGACAGGTGCAGTAAAGGCCTGGGACTGCCAGGAAAGACCAGGGAAGAAACTCAACGTTTGGTGATGTCTATGGGTTCCAGACTTCAGGCAGTCATTGACATCAAATTTATTTGTCCAATTGCTTCTGGTCCCTTAAAAAGTGGGAGGATGGCACATATAACAGTTGCTGTTCGTCCCAAACCATTCACCAAATCTAGGTATAAATACTCTTTAAAGTAATGACTTTGTTAATGTCTGAATATTTATGGACCTGACTGTATTTTGGCTGTAAGCTTTTGTCATTTAGTCAGTTCCCACTCTCGGTGCACTGTGCGATTCCCAGTGTAGCGAGCACTACTTGCACTTATTTGTCGTTCTCTGTCCTGTGATTGGTTCATTGCCCTATTTTGTTTACGTGTCCTTGATTAATTTGTCTACTGTGTATTAATTTCTTTACAATGTCTTTTCCTTTTTATCATGCAGTTTTATCATGCAGCCTTATTTTCTCCTGATTTATTCCAGTTTTCCGAATTATAATCACTGATAATGGATTATCCTACATTATATGGAAATCCTACATTATATTGATTATACTGATAATGGATTATTCTACATGTGTATAGACTTACATGTGTATTAACCCCTGCTATGGATGCTGACTATGATTATTGGATTTGCCCAAATAAAGTCTACACTGAGTATAGGTGCACTGTACTTCATTCACCAACGTGTCACAGCTTTGTTCTCTTTTTGCATTTCACATAAAGAGTGTTCATTCATTTTCATTTTCACTCAACATGTTAGGATTTCACTATTTCACAATCCCCAATGTTTCTGATTCGGACAATATTGTTGGTCATCTGTATAAGCCAGCTAGAAACTATCTAACTAGCCAACTAGTTCTGTAGTTGTTGGACAGACAAAAAGAAGGGAAAACTATGAATAAAAATCCCCTGATAACAATCAGCTACATTTGAATTATTCGAGAAGATCTTTCTATAAAATAAGTTCTTCGCATACAGTTAACCTGTCACAAACGTTGTCAGCACAGACTTATTTTCCATGCGTTATATCACAACATAGTAATTGAATTACACCACAGATACCACTGATGCTAATGTCAGCTGATCATATTAAGCTACAGACATACTTATATCAGATAAAAGTCTTCAGATGTGGTCTGTGAATAATAGAAACATGCACCTATAGTAATCCCTGACAATCCCAGGTGCTGCTAAGCATTTTCACACAGTCGTCTAGGGCAAAGCTTGCTTATGACAGCACACTTGCATGTTTAATTAAGAGGACCAAACTGCAAAAAGATTTTAGCCATGCTCCGCTGCCTGGGTAAACAGATCATTATCAGAATGGCACTGGATGATATTCTATCACTGAAGTGATATTTGCAACACAGCAGGGATGTGACAGAAAAGACTCACATGCCTGTACATGGGTTATTAAATTGTCATGGCAGTACAAGTGGCCAATAAAGATACATGCATTTCACATTCATGCTACTAATTTAGCATTCCTACTGTGAAAATTATTCATTCATGCGTCTGCAACAGCTGCTTTATAACTGTGGATCCAGAGCCTATCCGGGGAACACTGTGCACGAGGCAGGAATACACCCTGGATGGAACACCAGTTCACCGCAAACACACACACACACACACACACACACACACACACACACACACACACACACACACACACATTCACTCATTCAGCTGGGGATAAGGCCATACTGTAGTAATCTGTATNGGTCTATTGTTAATAAACCTTGGGAGCTATACTTGGCTACCACTAAAATGGACATTATATCCTCTGTACCTGGAAAAAGAAAAGCAATTCAGACCTTTATGAGGAATTTATATTACATGTTAACAATAATAATAATAATAATAATAATAATAATAATAATAATAATAATAATAATGTTTGTTAGTTACACTGAATATATCATCATTAGAGTTTATAAAATGCATATAAAGCACTGGGAATATATTACAAAAAATCAGCATATTTCTAATATTTTATGAATGCAAAAACATTTGAACATTGGATACCCAAGCTTCTCGTGCAACCAGCATCTTGGAATTGCAAGTGCTCAGAACTCCAATCTGCCACGGAAACAAACAGCACCATGCGGTAATGAACATACCCTTCACTCCGTCTGAAACATTTTAAAATTCTTCCCCCTTAGTGTTCAGTGCTGCTCAGCGTCCATTACCATAATGTTTCTGCAACAGTGAGCTGGCAACACACAGGCCTGCCTGAAATGAGGTGAGATTGCGTATTGTTTAAACACCCCGTGGATCTCAGGAAGGTAATCACCTGCTGACCTGATTAGCAGAGAATCTCAGCAAAGTTGACCTTGGATTCTCCTTCTTTTGTTCTGTACCAAAAAAGGGGGAAAATACAAGACAGAGAAAAAAGTATGCTGTGTGCTGAGACAACTGGGTATTGATTTCCTTTAGATAGCTTAGAACTGTAACATGGTAATACTGCAAGAAATTAAAAGCACCCTGTTCATTTCCCATATGGTAAATCTACAGATGTTTTCAGTATAAAGCATGTTATTGTATTCAATATTCTTTCAGGGAACTTGTCAGATGTTCAATAATTTAGTGTTATTGGGGAAAAGAAATGGCAAATTTAATCTTTCATCTATAAATACTTCGGTGGGTTTGAGTTGATGTATGTGATTGACATTTTTCATACTCTGGTGCTAAAAGATATGGGACGTTTCCTCAAGCTCACCATCTCTAGAAATCCTACTGGAAGCATTTTGAGGCAAAGCTAAATTATTCTACTGAATGTTATCTTTAGATGCACTGTATAAGTAATTTATACAATTTTCACATGATTCAGTGATTGTATTATTGGATCATGTTTGCACATATCCATATATATGTTGTGAAATTTTGATTATCATCTGTTTTTTAAGTACAGTATGACTGATAGGAGGGATCACCCAAGAAATATCATAGATATTTAAAAATAGAAACCAAAACCAACATTTCAGTGGCTGCAGACGTGTATTTTCCGTTATCAGAAACAACAGCCAAAGCAGATGGATCCATTTTATCACCAAGGTTAGCTCATAGCAATTTCGAGCAGTATTGATAAGGTTGTATATTGTCCTTGATTGTTTCAGCATTTCCAGAAATGTCTTCAGCAAATCCAGAAAGTTCTTAAGAAAATCCAGAAGTTTCTTCAGCAAATCCCAAAACTCTTCAGAAAGTGTTTCAGAAAGTCCAGAACATTTTTCAGCAAATCTAGAAGTTCTTCTGTAAAGTTCTTCTGTGTCTTCACCAAATCTATAACCTATATTCAGCAAATGCAAATGGGAGTGATGAGGTTGGACAGGATTAGGAATGAGTACATCAGAGGGACAGCTCATGTTGGACGTTTGGGGGACAAAGTTAGNGATGCAGAAGATAGGGATAGGTGGAGAGTGATGATTCGCTGTGGAGACCCCTGAAGGGAAGAGCCGAAAGAAGAAGATATTCAGCAAATGCAAATAGCGTGTTAAGGAAATCTAGAAATTTCCAAATCCAGTAAAGTCTTCACCTTTAAGTCTTTAATCCAAAACATGTAACTAGTGGAAAGTGATTACCGTATTATGTATGATATGGTTCCGTATCCAATGGACTGTTATAATATAATATAATTATATTATAGCATGTTAATCACTACAGATATTTGTATGTATGTATGTATGTATGTATGTATGTATGTATGTATGTATCATGTATTGTAGAGTTTCTTTTATTCTTCTTCTCTATAGTTTATTCTTCATTTGTTAGGTTGATGTTTAACCAGTAATCTCCTACTTTGTGCCCTAGTTCCAGTGTGTCCCTGCGTCCCATGCTGAGACACTATGTTCTTTAATGAGCTATTCACCAGAGAATACAGAGGATTGTTTTAGAAGTTATACAAGCACCTTTCTTACTGTTCATGTGAGAACTATTTTAAGGATCACCTCATTCAAAAATGATATGTTATGATTTGAATGCATGCGGTGTAATAGGGACCAGATGGCACGCAAATGTTCCTTTATGACAGAAGATGTCCTCTGAAGAAATGAGTCATGTCTCATTGTTGTGACACAAAATGCAAACGTAATCCGTCTTTGTCATTCCCTTCACATTTTTTCTAGTCTTTTTTTTTTTCAAATTCTCCCTTATAAAAGGAATCATTTGCAAATGCATTAGCCCCTTCAAACAAAACCAGGCCATTAATGCAAATTTAATAAGAGCTCTCTCATTATAGCTTTCTTCAGAGATTTGCTTTTTATATTACTTATTCTGATGATTGATTACTTTTTAGATTCACGCTAAAAGGCCTGCTGAGAGATCAGATGGCAACTCCACTCATAAGTGAATAAATACCTTATTACTGACAAGAACTGATGGAAGAATGTGCAAGAAATAGCTTCCGAGCTGTGCGTTAATTACTAATCCCTTCTAAGGTACAGTTTGGTCATTCAGGTGTTAAAGCTATTTAAAATGAATGGCTCATGTGGTATAAAAAAAAAATCACATATATCTGTATATATACATACAAATATTATGAAAAAAACATTCAGTCTTGTAACTAATCATAAACTAATACATACTATAAACCTACAAACTACATTCAATTGAGTAAAGAAGCTCAACTTTAGATGCATCGAATAAAACATTTTATTTTTAATCTTCTGAAACATTCTTCTAAAAAGGACACCCCTGTGTTTTTAGGAATGGTTTCAAATGTTTTGCAACACGGTATGCTTAACCAGTTCTACTAGTCCCACCCCCAATTACTTCTGGTTACTTGAACATGTAATAAAAGTCATACAGCTAGAACCTTACATACTTTGTACAGTCCTCGTTTTCTTGTAACAGTATTTAAAAGATCACATTTTTCTATTAAATTAAAAGAGTTAAGTGTAGGTAGGGACGTGGGAGCGTTAAGTATCGTCGTCACAGAAGATGTGCACCGTCAGGTTTCAGAGATTAAGATTACAGATTCATCGCTTGCCCTTAAATTAACCCTCTTTCAACTTGGTTAATGACGAAGGGTTTGTAGAGTCAAAACGTCTTGTATCAGGATGTATGCACTATTGTAATGACAGAATGAGCACCTAAGTGTAAGAATCTATTAAACTCTTAAACTCACATGACCCACATGTGCACTGCTCATTCTAGTATCTACGGTACATACTTTTCTATGTAGCTTCACTAGGCAAAAGAATGGAAATGTTTTCAGCTCAATCTTTAAAAGAAGAGACAAAAGTATGGCATCAAAGGGATTGACGTAGTGCGTTACAAAAGTGTAGGTGCTAAGACACTAAGAGACCTTCCTCCCATTGCAGACAGTCTAAGAATTAGAGAGAGTTCATGAGAGTTCATAGGTGCAGAAATGGTGGAGTTCAGAAAGTTAACTTGGAAAACGGTCCCTAGGCTCCCAAGCAGGAGTTTTTAATGGCTGTGGGCTGAAACAGGTATCCATTTTATACTATTAATAATAATTATACGTTTTTCTTCTTTTTTTTTGAATAAAATCTGTTTATTATTATGCTTAGATGATGTGGAGCGCTCACCTTGCAAGTCCCTGTGTAGGTTGTTACTATAGAAATAGATCAGTAAGTACATTGTCCATTTCTGTAGCCATAATAACTGTGACTGTGCAGAAAATGATTAGCAACAGGTTGCATTATAAGCGTCTCCTGACTGACCAAGGTTTTCGACCTCTGGCTTCTAAAGGGGGGTGGCGTGGTAATAACTGCTGTGCTCTACTGATTACTGTAAACCACCAGACAATGTACAATGAGTCATTGGTCACTAGGTCAAAATTGTATTGCAGTGAGAATAGAACCATTACAGTTGGAATAAATGCATTTAAGTGGTGTGGGTATGGGCTTTTTTTTCCCACTAGAAATCCCTGTCTAAGCCTTAACACCTCTTAATATATTAACCCTGCTGGTACTCACATTGCCATCAAACCAAGGAGACAGGTGGCTCCTGATGTCACTGCTGAAACTTTAATTTGAGCTCCCTATCTCAGGAGTGTAGACCAGATTATTCCCCGAAGTCAGCTTTGAGAGCAGTAGAGCAAATCATTTCTAAAAGAGGAACCTTAGGCCTCTAGAACAGCAATCAGTGCTGATCCAATGAGCCAGTGAGCATTATAACCTTGCAATTAAAAAGAAGACAGGTTCTGAGTAAACACGTTTACCTATAGAATACCAAAAATGAACCCAACATCAGAGTCACAGATATAACCGATATAGTCTACATATCAAACTTTTTCTCCTTGAGGCCCACTTCCCGGTTTTTTGAAAACTTGTGTGTGTGTGTGTGTGTGTGTGCACGTGAAGTGAAGAATCCAAAACACCTAGGCAACAGTCAATCAATCCAGATTGATATGTTGATTGGCTCATCTTCCATTTTTATTGGGGGGAAAACAAGAAGATTGCCCTTTTGATGTATCTGAGCATTACTTAAAATATTGTTATGTGGGAAATATTATACAAATGTCTTTAACAAAGGGTACTATTATATTAAAC
>CM074968.1:8648577-8679274 GCA_037577455.1 Pangasius macronema | reverse complement strand
AAGGTGGACCGACATCATATTGAACCCTATGGGTTAGGAATGGGATGGCACTTAAATTCATATGTGAGTCAAGGCAGATGACCGAATACTTTTGGTAATATAGTGTATGTCGATTGGCTCATCTTCCATTTTTATTGGGGGGAAAAAAGAAGATTGCCCTTTTGATGTATCTATGTATTCCAGCTATGTATACATACATCGCTCTTATGTAAATGTTGGCATGTTTGATACAGTCAGTCCACCTGTAAATGAATAGCTTTGGTCTATACATATTGCAAACTGAGCATTACTTAAAATATTGTTATGTGGGAAATATTATACAAATGTCTTTAACAAAGGGTACTATTATATTAAACAAAAATACTAAATACCCAATGCCTGTAGATAAGAATAAGCTCTCCTAATTGAGACTGCTCTCTTCCAAAAACAGAGTTATCTGTTAATTGCAAAGTAAAGTAGTAAATAATAATACGTGGTTTTTACTATCATCAGTTTCCAGAACTAGGATGCCTGCTTTATTGTAATTCAACAAGTAATGGTAGCCCAGTAACTGGGAGGATATTCAAGGTTGAATAGTCATTTATGCTTTCACAGTCCCACTATGAGGGTCAGTGATAAAGTTAATTAGGAGCTATGGCTCAATTTATTACTTTTTAATTTAAAACAACATAATCATAGTATTAGCAGGCTTCGCTCATGCTGTGGAACTGCACCGATTTATAATTTAAAGCCAAAAATCAATATGCTGCTTAAACCCTGCCTGTGTGAGTTGGGAATTTAGGTTATGTGTTTATTTGTTCATGCTGTAGGACTAAAAAGGACCAGAATTCTAGCTCTCAAAATTAGATGATGATGATGATGATGATGATGATGATGATGATGATTATTATTATTATTATTATTTGTTTATGTTTTTCTCATTAAGCTGTACTTCAGCCTGTATTACATTGTATCGCAGCCCCTTCATTTATTTACTCAGCAATAATTGTGGCAGCTTTGAATTCTGATGGGTCATACTTTAATATTAAAAAAAGCTACTGACTCAAAAAAATAGGCTTCTAGGACACAGAAAAAGCATCGCCGTTAGCACAGATGGTTACTAAGGTCTTAACAGCATTGTTCTGATGAGATTAAGTAGTGGTGTCTTTATAAAGTAGCAGGTTCTTTTGACCTTGGAATGTATACATAAATAAGTTTGGGGAGAAAAAAAACACCAAGGGAGAAAATATACGAGCGTGCTGTTGCTCTCTGTGGGCATAAATTTATCACAATGACTGCAGAGACGCATCAATTATTCAGTCCGTTAGACAAGGCCGTAGTGTGTAAAGAAAGAGGAGATATATAGACTGGTAAGAAGCATCTGTGTATACTATTAAATCTAACCTTAGCTTAAAAAATAAACAATGTGTGGAGTGTTAATGGCAAATCACGTTCAGGTGGAAATTAGATTTAATAAAATAGTAGCAGAGAAATAAACTATTTGCAAGCTATTTCTAAGGTAGTTCACAAATATATTGCTCTACATGTTTATTACATTAATATGTCATTAAGCAGGCACAAAGCACACACAACAATTGCCAGCGTATTGTATCACAGAAACATGAGATGTTTTGTGTGAAATGAATGAGATTAAAGTGTATGAATGCATGCTGTACCGAGTAGCCAAAAATAAGTCATGCTTAATGAAGATTGTGCAACACAACAGATACTTATGGAGTGTTATTATGATTTAGGTTGTACTTGATTAATTATTTCTCTCTATAAATGCAGATAAATAAATTAGTAGGCGGCATGGTGGAACAACCGGTAGCATTGCTGCCTTACAGCTCCAGGGTCCCCTGGTTGATCCTGAGCCTGAGTTACTGTCTGTCTCTCTGTGGGATTCCCCTGGGACCTCAGATTCATTCCCATCTCCCTATTAGGTGGATATGCTAAATTGGCAATGAATGTGTAAATGTGTGTACATGGTGAGCTGAGATGGACTGGGTTCCCATCCAGGATATATTCCCGTCTCTGGGGGTAGGCTCCAGATCAACCTCAACACTGACAGTGATTACTGAAGATGAATGAATGAATGAATGAATGAATGAATGAATGAATGAATGAATCATTTACTTGTACAGTTAAGTAATAATAAGCTGTGCTGATTTTACATGACCTAAAGCAGACTGATGGCATATGTTGTCAGCACATTATTGAAAGTACTTTGCAAAGAGGAAAATGTGCCCATTTGAAGCACACACCAGTTGTTTCTATTTGCTTGACACACACACAACTACAAGACTTTGCTTTTAGGTAAGTAGCTCCTGGCACAACAAAAAAGTCAATCTTCCACACCTGTGAATAATGTGCGATCCATTGTGCCGAAACACTGCTCATTCTGCTAAGTGATGTCAGAGAGGGAGGTTTTTTTAATAGATGTTCTGTACTTAGCTTTTGATGCAGGTTAGATAGATGTCATCTCTACCCCACAAGGTGGAACAGAGGGGAAGCGAGGAGAACGTTAATTCCCCTCATGTGTATGGCAGTGACAAAATACCTGCTGCTGCACTTAATAAGTCCATCCCCATTTGGAATTGAAATAAGCTCCCTTCTCAGCGGCAAGAAAAATGTGTCTTC
Source organism: Pangasius macronema (assembly GCA_037577455.1). NCBI lineage: Eukaryota > Metazoa > Chordata > Actinopteri > Siluriformes > Pangasiidae > Pangasius > Pangasius macronema. Next base: position 8,676,655 of record CM074968.1, on the reverse strand, counting down.
CATTTTACTCTTTCTTTCCTTTCCCATGTGTGAATGGAATTAATAGGAATATAGGTTATGTAATGAATTGTTTCACAAGACACATGAATTGGGTTTGCAAATGCAGGACAAATAGATTTAACATTTCACAGCATTGTTCATAAAGTTACCTAATACCTATATGAGTCCTTCATGACGATTAAACATGCCTACAGGACAGCTATGTGATCCCTTCATGAAAACCCAGTCAAACTTCATAAGGGTTTATTCCAAAATATGACTTTCATGTCGTTGTTGTTCCTCTTTCAGCTGCTCCAATTAGTGGTCACCACAGTGGATCATTGGTCCACGCATTTCATTTGGCACAGTTTTTACCCTCCCCAAATTTTATCCAGGCTTGGGAACCCAGGCCACAGCGGTGAGAGCACTATGGCCTAACCACTAGACCTCCAGGGACCAACAAAACATGACTGTCATAAAGACTACATTTCTTGTTTTAACACCCAAGTCACATAAGTTTTTGTTACACTGCTTTCCAGGTCTGTGTTCAAAGTTATGGATATTTTGCCTGGCCTGTAATACCTATAGCAGCCCCATGACAGAGTTTATGTACAGTATATCATATCCTATGTATATCTGAATGCAGAAAAGACTTCCTGATGAGAGAAATCAGAGGAGAATGGCCAGGCTGGTTTGACAAGAAGGCTATGGTAAACACTCAAATAACAAGAGTCAAATAACAAATCACATCATGCTGTACCTTGAGGTAGATAAGCTACCACGGCAGAAGACCACATTAGATACCACCTCTCAGCCACAAACAGGAACAGGAAGTGTCCAAGCTTTTGACGTGCGGTGTATGTACAGTATATGCTGGTTACCTTCTGCAGATTGTATAGTGGTTGTTTAATATTATCTGAATTCTCTAAGGTGCTGCTCTGAAGCTCTAGTCCCTAATAAACTGAGGTTTGGAAGTGCAAAGCAAGAATTGCAGAAAAAAAAATCAGCTTAGCTGCAAACAAAACAGATCCAGGCAATTCTGTTTAATTGACAGCCGCATTCTAAATCTATCTGTGTCAAAAGGATAGGTGGCACACTAGCTGTCACACCTGATTAGCTTCCTTCCATCAGGAAATGTCAAACAGGTGGTGGACTGAACTGAAAGCCAGCATGCATCTTCTGCTACTTAAGCAAAGCCTTTAGCTTCCCAAATCCCAAAGAAAAGAAACACCATGCAGAGAGAATCAGTTTTAAACCTAGCTCTGCTTAATGTAGCAACTGACTCTATGCATATAAACAATAATTCTACCGAGGTCCTGAAGTCCTTTAGAGCATGCCAATGACTAGATTTACTACATAACTGACATATGTATCATATTTTTGTCAATTGCTAATCAAGATATTAACCACCCAGATATCATGATATTTTTATGCACCACCGAAGTTTGAATCTGACAAGTTTATAAAGGTGAGATTATTTCACAGCAGTAGATAGGTTCATAAGTGCATTAGTTTCATAAATGCAATATTTGACGGATTACCTATTTTTATTAACTGACATATAAACTGACTTTCTGTGTTGCTCTGACAGGTATTTGTCTCCACATGGTGTCTGTATGATTTAATAGTGACTATGCAATTCATATCAGACAAAATTCGTCTATCATTTATCTCAATACAGACAAAATGATCGTCTCTTGCCCAGGTACAATTTACGAGTTTTTGTGAATGCACTTTCTACCTTTAATTTCTTCCCTTGCCTGGTTGGCATTCCTGTTTAAACACCCAGGTTAGAGCATCCCTCCAATGTTAATCAAGCCAATAACAATTACCAAAAACGCAGACATGTGGCTGTATCCTTTTCCAAATCCGGCATGATTAAGCAGCATAATTTCATATTCAGATCAATATTCTTTCATGCTTTTGTTTGTAGATTATCTCTGTTTGATGTCTAGGATTATTCTTCCCATTCAGTACATTCTTGCCGATCAAAATAATATATTAGTTTAATCTATTAGTCTCTACCTCTGCTACTATTTACCATCATAAGGACATTCAACAATAGTCCTTTCTCCTTCTTAAAGCACAAACTCCATCCTCCATGTGAGCTTCAATGGCTTCCAAAAATGTATTTTGTAATTAAATTCTGAGCTGATTTTTTTTAAAGTTCTTTCATTGACATTTTGGTCTACTTTCACTTTGATTAATTGGTTTTCTACCCACAATGCCATTCAATGATGCTGATAGTGGCATCTCTACCTAAAGAGAGCGATGCAGCGGCACTTTATTCCTCCAGCTCTCACACTTATTTCATCTCAAGAAGGCCAAACTGATCTCAAGCAAACTTCACAGAAATTCTAACCAGGATTTCTAGAAAATCTAACCCCACTCTGAACTTAACTGAACTGAACCTTTGATAACTTTTTTTTTTTTAATATGAACTGAGTTCTGCAAAGTTTTGTATCAGTGTATAATAATGAGAGCATGTTGTGACAGCAAGAGGGAGACTCTTTCTCTCTTGCCCTGGAGTCCTCATCCTCCATTATTCATGGCTTCCCAGGAGGCTGCACTAACAGATTGCCAATAAGTTGTGTGTCAGGCTACTGCAACACGTGTGCATAAGTCAGAGTAATGGTTTCCCTCTTAAAAGCAAAAGCAGAAACTACTTCTCAGCATGTGTTCCAGTGTCCGCCTGAGCAATCAGAGCTGTTGGGTTAAAGGTTAAATGGAAGAGTATCTTTGGAAGCAGTAGATTTGATTGGCAGAGATCAGTCTGTAAGTACTGTGTAAGAACAACTAGCTTTTTAATCCTTATGTTCTGTTTGTGTCATAAGACCTGATGTACATTTTTTTTAAAAAAAGTGGAACAGTTCTAAAAATTATTATCACAACAGGAAACTTAGCCCTCAGCAGTAGACTGGTGTAGCCTATAGGGATTACTTTCTTATGCGCAGTGTCCCTGGGATATAGTCCAGATCCACCGCAGCCAGATAAAGTGGTTACTGAAGAAAATGAGCAACTAAATGAAACTGGGCACAAATTTTCTGCTATAAATATGGACAATAATTAATAACAATTGTATGCCAGGATAGTGTGATGCGGCCAGACGTGAAGCAGAGTGGATTATTTTCTATAACAGCATGTCCTGAAGTGTGTTATTCCTCTTATACCGCACCAATTCCATTGATTGCTATGGAATGTCTGTGAGATCCTGTTATCACTTATGTTCAGGATCTAACGTGACTCACAGACATCCCATAGCATATAGTGTAATTCATACAGAAAATTAAAAACTCCCTGGGTAATATAATGTGGTGTAGTTATTTTCCTATAATATTCCGATCTTATTTTACTCTGTAACTGTTTAATCATAATGACCTAAAAATAATATCACTATAAAATTGGATTTTTAGAAATGATTGTCCATGTTTATAGAAGGAAATCGAGCCCTGTTTCATTTAGTCGCTCATTTTCTTCAGTGTTATCACTTATCACTTATGGAGCAGCTCTGAACAAACACATCCTCACCAGCCATTCTTTTTCTGGCCACTCTTGAAGTTAATAAGTAAAAAACAACAACAATAACTTGTCATGTTACCAAATAAAATCCCCTTTCCTATGGCAGAAAACTTACTGACCTTTAGAAGTATATATTTATCTTTCTTCTCTTTGATATTCCTTCCTAATCCATTTATTATGATCAGTCTCAGATTATATGGAGCAAGTTCCTGTAAATGAGCTGTTACTATAGAAACGATGTTAAAACAAGAGCATTAATCTAAACCTTAATAAATCCTTGTCATTCAGGAAGTCCTGCTGTGATATAGAACTGGTTAAAATTGAGTGTTTTTTTGCTAAGTTGTTGTTTTTGTTTTTAACTATACTGCTTTTTAAGTATACTGGCAAAGGTTCTCATCTGATTCATGTCAGATGGTTATGGACATAAGTTAACATTGATGATTTTATGCCCATGTGTTGCCTCATGCTGCTACTCCCATCTCGTATCCTGGTCCAAGCAAGAAAAATCGATTTCTCCCCTGTCAAACTGATAAAACTCCATTTCAGCTGGCACGGGGACATTTTACATGTTAAGTCTTCCAACGCCTGTCCTAGGGCTGGGTGGTCAGTGAAATGGAAATGCTTTATCTTCATAGTTTTTTTGTGATCCCAGACAAAAAAAAACATTAATGGGTACTGGAGATAATTAAATCTGTTTCCCAACAGGCTGAAAAAATGTGTTTTTCATGCTGTTGCTGTATTCGAAATGAAATAAAACAGTCTTTCACCCTGTTGCGTCAATGTTTCCATTTTGCGAAACACTGAAAGAAATCCTTCAGGTAAGAAACACTACAAACCCAGTGTGTGTCTTTCTTAAGATTCTAAAGCTGAACCAAATCCGAAAACCGCACTTAAAATGAAACCTGACCTTTTTCAAAAGTACATACAATTTTGCAGATAAGTAAAAGTAATATATGAATTGGGAATCAGTAACCCTCAAGAAATTCCATTTCCAAGACATCAAGCTCGATCAATATGTCATGTGAAAACATTACCTGTCTTCTTGGTTCATACTCCATTTATCTCGCGTTTTTTTCTCTCTCTCTGTATCTGCTCTGTGTAAATGAGGTGAGCTTGCTGTTAGTTCCTCTGAGCTGAAGGTGGTGTTTTGTTCTGCAGGGTGTGACAGCATCCTTTGCACATGTAAGGCATTGTTGTATCCTTGTACACTTTTCGAAGGTGGTAATAGCCTGTATGCTCGAGAAAAACACTCTCTAGACAACTCGCTTATATCAACAAGCCTTTACTCGAGTGTGAATGTAGGCGTTTGAATATACAACATGTCTGAAGCTAGTACTAAGTCTTAATTACACTGCACCAATCTGTCATTTGCACTGAAATCTCTGCTGTAGCTAAATAAGGGGTGTGCGGCACTATTGCATGTTACAGGACCATTACGTGACTTGAGATCTTTCTGAGCTTTGCATCAGTAATTTGTAATTTGCATCAGTAACCATTAGCCCTATTTGTACAGAGGTTGTTCTTGTAAGTCCTCAGCTCATTACTCAGCTACACATTTGCTTCACTGGCAGTTTTTGCACTTGTGAATAATCATTCTGCTCATGGAGACAGTTGATCTCAAGGTCAAGCCTCAAGTAAAGAATAATTACTGCTGGAGAGACTATCATTGTAGCTACTACAGTGGCCTGTGAGTGTAAAACTCATTAACAAACCAAAAAAAAAGCAACAGCAAATCAGAAAAGCATCAATATTAACTCAAAATGTAAAGGGTGTATCCCTATTGGGTATCACATTCCCATTGCTGATTGGCTACAGCATGTGTCAGTCTGACAGCCCACAGAAAATGGAGAGCTGGAGGAGCTTTACAGTTAGAGGAAATATGAAATGTTAATGTGGTGCAAAATTGACAGCATATATCATGAGTATGCAAATACTGAAAACCCATATTAAGTAAGCTGGGTTATTCAGGGAAATTTACTTCTCATTATCATGACATACTTCACATAAAATCATTTTTGCTAGGCTAACTAGGTAACAGACTGAAACAAGTCAAACTTGACACCAACAGTGCCGATGGGGATGTCACCAAGAAGTCTAGTCCTTCTAGTCCTTCTTGTTACTCATTTGTATGCCAGGAATAGCCATTTAGTTAGAATAGGTCAAAGAGGAAGTTAGCTATTGAAGAAAAACAATTTCATACATTTAACCTTGCTGTGACTTTGACCCTATTTGGATCAATTCCAAAAATCTAATTGAACTGATTCGATTTCTGGAATTGATCCAAACAGGGATAGGGTTCCTACATACTATATTCAAGCACTTGTCGTTGAGATCTCACAAGATCAGAAGCATGGACAGACACATGGATGGACCAATGGCAGAACTCTTAGATAGCCTGAACTTGAGTCCCTGAGCATGAATGTGTAAGTAAAATCTCTGTATGACAAAACAGGTAGGAAGCTATTGAAGAAAAATTATTTTAGACATTTGACCTTGCTGTGACCTTGACCCTGTTGGGATCAATTCTAAAAATCGAATCAGTTCATCTTCTGGTTACCAGGATAATCCTACAGCCACTCGTTCTTCACATATTGCGCTAATAAGAATAAGAACGACAGACGGACCACCCAAAAACATACTGCCTCTATCACTCAATGGCAGAGGCATAAAAAGTGTAGTTCATTTTTTCCTTCTGATAGTCAAGCACCATGTCCAATCAGCAAAGAGCATGTGATGCTTAACAAGGACTTTTTGTTTTGAATTCATGTTAATGAACTCATTTGGCTTTTAGTTTTGCTGTTGTTTTTGCTACTGTATTTCTGAGTTTGTTGTTGTGTTTTTGATTTTGGTGCTGCATTTTCTGATTTGCTGTTTTTGGTTTGTTAACATTGCAATTATGGGTCACAATGGGCTAATTGGATATAACCTTCATATGAAAAAGGTCCTGGAAAATAGGGGCCAGGGCTGTAACATATTGTGGGTTACCACAATATATTTTTCCACAGAAGGCTTATTTATTCTAAGCTGATGGTTATTTAGATTGAATGCAGTCTAAATAATAAGTGCAAAAATGACTTATTAGAGATATTGTAACAATAATGTTCTGTTATTTCTTTGCAGTACTTTACTGTTAAACACTGCGCAATGTGCTTAAAAATATGCATCGTGTTTTCATTTTCATTACAATCTTCACACTGTTCTCTCAGTAAATTAGTTATTGAAACTAATTAGCTAGAATAAAGTTAAAGCTAAAATAAAACTAGAATAAATGTTGTTTAATGTCCTAACAATTTAGCTAGCCTGCTTCTCTGACTCTTAAATAACAGTTCAGGGTCATTCCCCTACAAGCTGCTCACATTAACTAATATTTTACTGAGTTAGCTAGCTTATATGTTGATGAGTTGTTACTGCAGTTGATGTTATTACAGTTAGCTAGCTAGTTATCTCAAAACAGGATTAGGTGGTCCTGCTAGTTTGCTCCTGCCTAAAATCAATTGACTAAATGGTAGGTCTCAAAAAGCAAAAGTTTCAGAATCATGTCCTAAGTGTCAGTAATGTTTCTGGTGAAATTGTGGTTATGATTTATTGATTTTATTGATCTGGTAAAAAGAAGAAGAAATTTCGAACTGCACATTTTATGCTAAGGTAAAATATAATGCAAAGCTTACCAAACAACTAGGAGTCGCATACTATATAAATAGTTAAAGTAACGGTCACATTTCTTTCTGGAAATTTATAAATTATTGGTAAAATCTGCTGCCAGTATTTTATTAGAAAATATTTTACAGTGTTTTGACAATATTTTCTAGTCAATCTCTCAGTACATCAGAACTGACATAATTAATTACTGTCCACATTAACTTGGCTGGGCCTACAGGAGCAGTGGCACTGTTAATACGTACAGTAGTCCCCCACTACATGGAATCATATGGAATTGGACAAATAATCTACAACTTACAATCAGCATTGTCGTATTTAGTACTCGGCAGCTAATGAATTCCCTGGTGATCCTCTGCCTCACCCGAAATGCAGATATTTACAGATTCAGCTTTTTTTTGCCTTCAGTAACACATGCTCTCAGTGAGGTTGATGCTGAGTGACTTACTGTCGTAAGGAACACTCTACCCACTCTTCGGTCCTGCAAAATCCCATAGCAGTCATAGTAATACGTTTCTAGTCAGGTACATTTTGGTGTGGATCAGACAATTCATTCTGCTCTTGTCCACAGTCACGCCATCGATAAGGGCAGGTGGACCTTTTCCACTAGCAGCTATACGTGCCTCTAAGATAACATGATAAACCTGAGCTGTTTTTGGTTAGAGGTTAATCTTTGTCTCAAGAGACAAATATATTGTCCTTTTTGTACTTGGTGTGTCTAAATCCTTCTGAGGTCATGCTGGTGTATTTTTTTTGCTTTTTATCAAGGTCTTTTTATCAAGGTCTTTTTATTGAGGTCTTTCAACACCTCTATGTTAAAAGGAATGACATTCTTTACATCCTTGGTCTGAATACTAGTTGCTACATTTGATTTTAAGACTGATTTATTTATTTTGGCTACATGATGTCCTTGTTCATGCAAAAACAGAAGTTAGTCCATGCATAGAGAGCCAGAGTCCAGATCTACAGTAAATGACTTAAATGAAGTATAATGTTACATACTGTAGCTGGCCAGGAAACAACCAACGGTCCTATTACTTATAATCCCCTGAAATATAGACTTAAGAGCTATAACTCCTGTATGGTTCACCCTACTCACATGTAAACACCCTCATTAATCTTGCAATTTAACCTCATCATCATTGCTCAACTGGGACTATATTGTAAATTTACATAGATTGATTTTGCACAGATTTAATGGATTCAGTATGCAAACATATGAAGATAAACTTCGATATGCAAACAGATGAAGATAAATCTTAGTTCTACACTTCTGAAATAAACATGAGATCGTTGCAAATCAGATAAATGGATTATGGTTCTGTTTGTGCAACACAACTATAAAAGATTAAAAAGTTTGAGCTGTAATATACTGTTTGATCTACCATCAGTGCATGTGTCACCGTCCAGGAACATCTTTCTGCAACTTTTCTGTCATAGTTGGCTTAAATAAATTACCCAGAGGGGACTAAATGCTGACTGATTAAATGTCTTCAAACCTCAAAGAAGTGATAGTTGTATCTACAGAGACTGCAGGGAAAATGTCTTTGGCAGTTAGTTGAAAGAACGACTGGCCCAAGTGTTCTTTCAGAGATATGACGTGGGGGTAAAAACTATTTTAAATTCACGTCGCTTGATATTTGACAGATTTGCAGAGCATTTTACAAAAGCTGCATGGCAATTACCAGATCATAAAGTATAGCTGAAATTTCAGATTTTTTTTTTCATGAAAGAGAATTTTTGTGCTTTTATATGAAGCCATTTTACTGGACCGCTTATAAATGGATAAGGTCACTCAAGTGCCCCTTTTTGCTCAGCAGTTTTTCAATCCTATTCATATAGTTTAATATGGTGTATGATTTTCCAATTTCACCACTGTTTCATCATTTTTTCCTTCAAATATCTTTTTTTCCAGAATATTGTTGATATCTACTTAACCTTCTGTGCAGCTCTGTTGTGTTTATCATTAGGTTTATAACAGAAAGGTGAGCATGAAATTCTTTCCTGGTTGAATTAAAGGTCATCAACATAATAACATAATCACACTTAATTTCATACAAGCCTTATGTAACAAGCACCTGAAAGCTTCGGTTTAGCATAATTTACCCTGCAGTTCTGTGTATGTTGTTTTGTACACTGCCAGTCAAAAGTTTTTTAAACACCTGGAGTTTCTTGTGTTTTAGTGAACCACTACTATAGCCACAGGCTAAACAAAATGGTACAGATTAGCAATTAAATAAGGAAACCTATTAACTCGTCGTTCTCCAGTTCTAATGAGACTCTAAATGAGAGCTTTATTTAAGGTTGGCACAAATGAAGGGTAAATCCATTAAGCCTATGGATTAAAAGAAAAATCAGACAGTGCTCGGTTTAACTGTAAAACATAAATCTGTGGTGTGCTACAAGTGTCTAATTAGCATGCTAAATATTTCAGAGGCTTCCCAAATAGATTAGGACTATTTTTTGTTTATTTTGCTGCATCTTATTGATTTATCGTTTTTTTTAGATTTTGTCTCACAGCAAGTCCTTAGAGATAGCTAATGAACACTGTGGTGGTTGGTAGCTAATAAGGCTAGCAACGCTAATGCCAAATCTAAGCTGGGGGTGCCGTGAGGTTCCATAGCCTTTCACTTGAAAGGCATTCGCAATATATAGTATAAAATAAAAATACACTCACAGTGGCAGAACAGATAAGAGGATGCTATCAGTAGCTAGCCTCCTGTAGCTCAGTTTACAGTTACAGTTTCCTAACATGCACAAGAAGTGAAGAAGAAAGGGAAAGACTTCACATCAAGGAAGCCATATGTCACCTCTTGGCTTTGTTAGAATGCGTATTCAGGTGATACTCGCTGGTTAGAATGGATGACCTAGAAAAAGATTGCTCCTACCTTTGCAGAAGCTCTGTATTAATATAAATAAAAACCTTTTCAAAGAGTGGGTATAGGAGTGGTGTCTCTCTCTCTCTCTCTCTCTCTCTCTCTCTCTCTCTCTCTCTCTCTCTCTCTCCCTGTCGTTGTGGTGGCCGTTGTGCTACACTCTGGATAAAGGCCCAATTGACAAATTCTTAATTATTATAAATGATCCTGCAGGCATAAACCTGGATTACAGGCAATTCTGGGTCAAATATGGTTGGGTTTATAAACATACAGTTCAGATGTGGCAATTGGCTGGCACTGGGCCAAAACTCACAGGGAATTACACTGAGGAAAAAAATAGCCCCACTTTAAAAAAGAGTGGCTCTAATTATAGTGCTTAATGTTTGTACCAACAGCACTCGAGTTCAGTTGATGAGAGAGTGGTGTTTGTATTAACGCTATCAAAGGCATTCATAATATGCTGATCATTGTTCTTAATCTCACTTTAAGTAAGATTAGAAAAAGATTACCCCCATTTTATATCATAATGGGAATGCAGCAGGCTGGTGTAAAAATGAGAGCAGTCCATTGAGTGATGAAGACTAAAGAGTCTCTTCCTGTGGAAGCAGTGGTTCAGTGGTTAGGGTTCCCCGCTAATAACTGGAGGATTATAAGATCAAATCACAGGTCTGACAGAGAGCTACTGACATGGCGTCTGACCCTCAAATGCTCAGCTGTGTCACTTGAAAGAATAAATGTAATCTTCTATCTATGTTTGGAAAGTCACCAAAGAATGTAGTGAGAATATAGAATGCAGAAACTTCAGCAAACAATATGAGGCAATATGCATTGTGACCATAATGACATACTACAAGCATTTCAGAAAATCACGATTTTTTTTTTTCATAATATATTTGAACAATGTGTGGACACCATATACTGAAAGGGTTACTTTAAATAAATACAGGATTCTTCTGAAATGCTTGCTCAATAATGTATGACCTATGGTCCATATCAGATGCTCTTTCTATGGCTAACAGAGCGAAAAGTTATCAGTTTGTTTCACACAATTAGGCTTTACCAGAATGGGTGCGGGATTGTAACAGAAAAATAACACTAACTGGAACTGAAATGAATTTATTTACTATTTAACCCAAGTTGAATATAAAATAAAAGTTCTTCCACTAGTTTCAGCCTTCTACCATAGTCTTCATTATAAGATGACATTAAAGTTAGAAGACAATGGGTTACATGTAACGTTCTTATTCGTCTTCCACTTAGACTCCTGTGCTAGCTTAGCCCTTGCCCATTTCTATGGCCATTACTGTCATGTACATGTGTTTGAGATGTTCTGTGATTTGCTCTGACCTAATGCAGTTATAAGTCGAGGTACTCATTTTCCAACAGCTCTGGGTTGTTAGTTTTTCTTGGTTCACCAGGTCTAGGAAAGTCAATCAAGTCTATCAACCTACCTGAGCTTCTGACCTGGAAAGATTGATTAGCTTTAACCTAATACAAAAAAACATTGCACATATTGCCATTGCCTTTGGCTGTGCGGTGCTACAGAAAGCTTTTTGACAACAGAAAATAGTTTTCACTGCGTCTGTGGCCTGAAGCCAAGGGAATAAAATTGGCCATGCTCTCCGGGAAGGAGTGATGGGGGAAAAAATCCAAAAAAGGAAGAAATGATAATGAGACCTGATAAGATGAAGAATATCAGGGATAATCAGCTTGAAGTAGAGGTGTGTGCAGGACTCCTGCCCTCTCTCAAAAGAATTTTGACCAATCCCTATTGAAAGTCTCCCCACTCACATGGATATTTTCATTTGTACACACCTATAATCTTTTCTAAGAAACCTATCTTATAACTAAATGAGTAAAACCCAATTTCCACCATTGGGTATGTCATGCAGCATGATCTTCACGTGACGGCCTGCTCCAGCGCACGTGAGAGTACAAACCGCCCAGTCCTGCATCTTTTCTGTCACGCAATATCCCAGTTCTTTGTACATTTCTAGCTTGTAGCTTGTAGTTTTCTAGCTTGGAATATCACAGTAATGAATACAGAATTTTTTGGCTTCACATTCAAGCTAAGTGAAAGTTAAGTTCACAGAAAGTGTATTCTCTGGAGTTTTATGCTTCACTTACACAGATAAGTGAAAATAGAGATGGCAGCAAGCAAGGTGCACCTCTAACGCAGCTGGTGTGGATTGAAATTGTGTGTTAACATGTAAAAAAAAACACCATAAAAGCATCTGGGGTAATTGGCCTGAATGGAGAATGACATAACATCACCTCCGCAAGAGATTCAATCAAATACTCTGTGATCAGCTGCACTCCAAAGATAATGGAAATTTTACTATTCGGGAATATTTATATATATTTTTAAATTTTGCATGATTGAGGTTGTGTCTTCTTAATTGTATCTTCTTTATTACAATGCACAGCACTGTATGTTTCACACTTTGGCAGTTTACTATTTTATTCACTGTAAAATTGCCTACTGGTTTGATAAAACTGGTTATGTATCAACATGCCAAAAAAAAGGAGTGCCAGAACTTATTCTCCACTCCGAGCACTGGAAATAACGGATGCCGTTTTGGCAAACAAATTCTACAGGACGTGAAATCTGCCTATGCCATGATGTACCTTTTTACATTTCAGCCGAACCTGGTTTGACAAACCTGGTTGAAGAAATATTCAGGAACAAGGATGCAGTACATTAAAGCCCAGTGGCAGATAAGAGCCTCTAGTAAACTACATGCAGTACATCTCTAAAATGGCGATATGAAACTGTCCCTGAATCGGAGCACAGGTGATGGATGTGGGCATTATGTAGCTCTTTGTGTGATGTCTTTTTATGAACCCAGCCTGTGTAAATCTTTTTCATGAAGGTGTATCTGACATGCTATAAAATTAATATTTCATATTATTGTGGGAATAGCAGCTTTAATATCTGATTTCAGGAACAAAGCCCACGTGATATTATGAATTCAGAAACGTTTTTTTGTACAAATAGCCAAGACAAAGAGGCATGCATGGTTAGGGTTGTTAAGTATGAAACTAATCTTCTTCTTCTTCTTCTTCTTCCTCTTCTTCTTCTTCTTCTTTGGGCTTTTCCCTTCAGGGGTCTCCACAGCAAATCATCGCTCTCCACCTATCCCTATCTTCTGCATCCTCAACACCCTCACCCACTAGCTTCATCTCCTCATTTATTACCTCCATANNNGTTGGACGTATGAAACTAATCTAAATTGTTAATAATAAACCCTACTTTGATTTTTTTTGCTAATAAATGTAATGAATATGAACAAGCACGAACAATGATGTTAGAAAATTTGTGCAGAAACACCTAAATTTCTCTTTAAAAAAAAAAGATTTTCATGTCAGCATGCACAGATAAACGTAATGTGACAAGCTAATTCCAGTGATCCTCCAGCAGCCCACTCTGCCATCTCCTTGTATCTGGCCTCTTGTAGACTCAAGGCTGAAATCTTTTTACTTTCCCACGTTTCTCTCTCTGATTTTATCTGACTGGACAGGCTTCTGTGAAATCTGTTGTTTAGGTGCTTGTAGTCTGTTTGAATGCATAAAAAAGATTGCATTTAACTTAGAGCTGAAGAGTTGTTCTAGTTCATATTTCAAATACAGTATTTGCAATCTTACTGTTTTATGAGTATTTGTCAATTAATATGCTGAATTGTTTGAATGTTAAATCATTGGACCCTCAGTGTGAATGATGGAAAGTATTCAGTGGCGTCCAGATGTTTTATTGATGAGCTGTGTCCTGCTGCACACTTCCATAAAAAATATGGAAGTGTACATATTTCATACAACTGACTTGTCCATAATGGTGCACACATGCTGTTGTTGTTTTTTAAGAATCTCATTGATAGATGCAGAGTGATTCCTTTCACGTGAGCAGGTACCTCAGTCGAATAGCTTTCACATTCCAAGTTAATTGTCTTATCAGCAGTATCTTGAAAAAAAAGTGCTATGTTCTCTGACCCAGCGGGAAACCTGACAGGTCCATTAAGTGGTGTGTGACGCAGACATTGTTAAGAGCTCTCCAATATGCCTAGCTGCCAGCACAACCGCAGCTAGCCATTAGCTCTGACCTTTGCCTCTGGAGATGTAACTAATATAGCCTCCTACCAAGATACAACCAACCACGCTGTGAATATTTAATTTCTGCCAACCTGAGAAATTACTTCCTGATACACTTTCCATTGTTTTCTTTCAGAACAGAGAGCTCAGTGTTCAGAATCATACAGCTAAAAATTCATATCCTCACATCACCTTTGTTCAGATGTACAGAAAATTATGTCAATAATTAAAAATTGGCAGAGGTTTTTGTACCCAGGTGAAAATAAACATTTGTAACATTTGTTCCCAGTTTCCTCACTGCCACTCATTACTAGTTAGCTTAATATCGAATAGCTTGCTAGTGAACCTTGCTATGGGTTTTAATACTACAATATAATTCTCCACCACACATTAGCTCACTTTCTAACATGTTTGGCTGACCAACAAAAGCCCATTATTATTGACCTTGGCTATTGGTTTATACAGTAAAATTGAACCTGATATCTAAGTTGATACCTAATAGATGACCTACTGTACCTAACACATAACATAATATAGTTAATTCTTATTTTAGTTACATGATTAAAAATGCTATTCTCACTCTATTTATGCTAATTTTACCTCAGTAATGTAGGTTCTTTCTCACATCTCTCTTACGCTTCTTTATAGTTCCTTACTTTACTTTGAAGAAAGTGTCCATATTTCCTTAGTGCAGATGTAATGTGAAGTCAATAGCTTCTTTGTGAAACCATTTCAAACACTAAACAGGCTTTAAAACACATGGGCCGGTTAGCTTACCCCACTAACTTCTTGATCATACATGGCCATATAAACAAGACACCTGTTTGGTGCTTTAGAAATGGCTGCTGATTGTAGCTCAGAGAAGTGAACAGATCGATTGGAAGCTTGGGTGGTGACAGACAGTACAGTAATGATTTTTTGTACTGCATGTAGGGAGCTTCTCCAAGAAGAAAATCACAAAATGTCATCCATCAACATCCAAAGACACATGTATGTCTTTGGGGAAAGAAACAGGCAGCACTCACATGTGAGGAAAAAGACATCCAGAAAAGTAAACACTCAACAAGTAATTTTGCTGGGTCACATCAAGAGGTGCTTTAGGACACAACAAAGCAATTGCCAGCAGAACTCTGCTAACCGCTAGCCATTTTGCCTTTGCTGTGCCTCTCTCTCTCTCTCTCTCTCTCTCTCTCTCTCTCTCTCTATCTATCTCTCTCTTTCTCTCTCTTTCTTAATATCCCACGAGGTGAGAATAACCAAAATAGTACTGAAGCATAGTAGTCACAAACACACATGATGGCACTTAATTCTCATCTCTATATCAGTTTTGGGGAAGTTCTAGAAAATAAATATGGAGCCTTGCTGGGTTAGGCAGGAAAGCTTTACACAAGAGTGGAATATTTTTCTATAATAACACATTCTATATTTTCTATAATAACATTTTTTTTTTCAAAAGTAGGCATGCATTATTTAGGCTTATTTGTATATTGCGAGTACACTTGCTGTACACGATGCTCTGCCTGATCATTTTCATGAGCGCTATTCTCAATTTCTTTAATCACAGATGAAGTGATTTAAGGCGTACAATTGCATGTAATTGGGAAAAAATGAGAAGCAAGTCTTGATTAAGCATGATAAAAGATCCTGCATTTGTAGAGATGCGTGTAGTTGAATACAGAAAAGAAAAATAGGTGTTTTGATTGCAGAGGGAAATAGCAGAGCAGCTGTCTGTCCAGCACCAGCAGTTTTGGGTGTCTTCAAAGTTTAAAGGTTTTGAATATGCTTAGCTGTTGATTAACCATCTGTGATCTGTGTTTAGTTTCACACCTATAGTGTTCCTAACCAACAGGCAAGTCAAGGCTATAAAAAGGCTTTTATTATTACATGTGTTAACATTAAGGACACCTGGTGAATATTAATGATATTTAATAAATTCAATGAATTACTCTTCACAGACATTATTCAGGTAGAAAAATCAAGCACATGTGACTCATCATGGATTGTGCTAAGGTAAGGATCACAGTTAACAGCAGGTCCTGACTTCCCATATCTGAAAAGAGACCTGGAATAGTCTGGAAGACTCCAGAAATTAATGTGTTCAATTTTAGAAGCTTCTGATTAGCCGACTGTCATATGAGTTAATTAGGAGTGTATCTGTGGCTGGGCTGTTTGGATTTTTCTTAAGTCTTGGCTGGGCTGTTTGGATTTTTCTTAAGTCTTGGCTGAGCTGTTTGGATTTTCCCAACAGCTCAGCCAAGACTTAAAGAAAAAAAAAGGTTTTGGACCTCAGTAAGTCCCGTTCCTCCTAAGGAGCAATTTCAACTGAAGGACATGGATATGGAAGCCCCTACTTCAGTACTGGCATAAAAAGGTCAGACTGAAGTTTGCAGGTAATCACTAGCCTTTTGGAGGAGTCTTCACTGGTAAGATGAAATTAAAAAAAAGTAACTGTTTGGCCATAATGATCAGTTCTATGTTTGGAGGAAAAAGAACACCATCCCATCTGTGAAGCATGGTGGTGGCAGCATCAAGTTGTCAGGGTGTTTTGCTGGAAAAGGCACTGGTGCACTTCAGAAAACAGGTGGCATAAAGAGAAAGGAGGATAAGGTAAGGATCACTAATAACAGTAAACAGCAAGTCTTGGCTTCCCATATCAAAAAAAGAGATCCCATTATTATCTTTATAATTTCGCATCGACAGTAATGAGATCAAATGGAAAGAAAAGAGAGATGTCTGCTAAAGTCTCTCCTATGTTTTTCTCCTAGGATTTTCCAATGTATATTTGTGGATATGTATAGTTTATCTTTAAATGTTGTAATCCAGATATGTGTTTCCATATACTAATCACTCAGGTCTGCTTAATTATAGTCTACATTACATTATTTATTAGGTTTTTATGTGAACAAGGTTTAGTCAAGCACAGTAATATGCTTCCAAGTGGTGCAACAGATACTGTTAGCTCTATCTTCAGGAGATTGTGAGATTTGAGTTTAAGAGAGTTCAAGTCATGCTTTCTGGTTAGAAAGGATGGCATTATTCTCTCCCATGTGGGCATCTGTGAGCTCGTGTATATGGAAGAGGGTAGGTAGCGGTTTCCTCAGAGTGTCCAGCTGCCCTCTGACATAGCATCAGCAGCAATTCCAAAAGATGCAAAGACTGGCTTCATGTGCCTTGGAGGAAGTACATCCTAGCCTTCACCCTCCCTGGTTGGTAGCTGTCCCATGATAGGTCAGATCTAGCTATTGAGAGAGAACTGGCAAATCATCAATTTTAAAGAAAACGTGGCAAATAAAAAAAAAAATAAGCATGTAAAGATCATCTTAACTTGTTTTTCGTCAGTAGTTCCAAAGCTTTCACTGTGATCAGGAGCTTGAGACCTTTAATCTCAGAAAATCGCATGTCTCTTTTTCATATCATTCTATTTCTCCTAAGGAAGTCTAGGGGAAAATTGATACCTAAACGAATCACAAGTGAGAATCACTAAATCTACTGAGATTTCAAAATAAACCTTTAAGCAAATATATTTTCTCTCTGAGGTTTCATATCTGCAGGTGATTTTATTTTTAAATTTTCATCAAAACATGCATAAACCATAAATAGATTATGGTCCTGTTACTGGAAAATAAGCACATAATATTTCAAATAAAAAATGGCAGTGTGGTAAATTTGATGAGATAAGAGCAATTAAGATTTTACTTAGAATTCAGATTTCACCCTGCTCCTGTTCTCAGTTGTCAGGTTAAATTAGACAGCTCCATTAGTTCTACTGCTAAGCCACCATGTTTCACAGAAGCAGTGCTATTCTGCTGACAATCATAGCAGTTTCCAGTTTTCTCTAGTTTCATGGTGGCAGAAAAATAATATCTTATTTCTAACTTGGTTAGAAACTTGGTAACTTTAGCAGCTGTTCTCCTTTTTTGGTGATAAAATGGGTTCTTTTGTAATGTCATTTTGGGCTAATGTAATGCAACTAGATCAATCTAGCAGGACGCTCCACCAAAGTTACTGAAGTGGCTGCATTTATTTATTTTGATTTGCTTGCATCAAGTGTATGTAACATAATAAGTGTTGTCACTAGAGTAAGATGTCTACCTAAATGACTACCTATGACTAAAACTGTTATGTATTTCTAATACAATTGAGGGCAAAAGTTTCCATATACCTAGGTTAAAGATATTCACACATTTCATGTTACCATACAGTTCTTCTGGCAAGTCAATTAGGGCATCTACAGTGCATCAGTTATGTTCATTTTAAAACAATCGATTAGAAACAGTTTTATTTCAGTTTTAATTCACTATATCATACACCAAGTTGTCTCTTTAAACACTCTGGAAGATTTCAGAAATTCATGTATTGAATTTTACAAGCTTTTGATTGGCCAATTGTTATAATTAGGAGTAAATTAGGAATGTACTTGTGACTGTGAAAGGGCCTAACATTAGAAACAGTGCCTTTTTGCCCCCCAAACAACTTGATAAGCCCGGCTTCTCCTATGTACCTCCACCAATAAGAGAGCCCTACATCACCATGGCATGAAATGACATGGAAGCCTCTAATTCAAGACTGGCATAAAAAAAAGCCAGACCAAAGTTTGTAAGTAATCAACAGGACCAAGCCTTTTGGAAGAATGTTCTTTGGTCAGATTAAACAACAATTGAACTGTTTGGCCATAATGATCAGCGATATTTAAGGAGGAAAAAGGCTTTTAATCTGAAGAACACCATCCCAACTGTGAAACATGGTGGTGGCAGCATTATGTTGTAGGGGTGTTTTGCTGGAAATGTCACTGGTGCACTTCAGAAGACAGATGGAATCATGAAGAAGGAGGATTATTAAGACATACTGAAGCAACACTTCAATACATCAGCCAGAAAGTTAAAACCTGGTCATAACTGGGTCTTCCAGCAGGACAGTAATCCTAAGCATACCTCCAAAGTCATAACAAAATAGCTAAATGACAACAAACTATATAAGTATTGAAGCGGCCATCACAATATTGCTAAACATCATTCACATTACCTACAGGCTTTTGAACAAAATCTACATTTGGATGAATGGGGTTCTTCAGCAGTTCTTTGAGGGTTCATTGGACAATTAAGGGTTCTTAGCTGACCTTTAAGGGTTCTAACATTTGTGTAGGTTACATTTTGTATAACCTAATGTGTAGTAACCCAAACTTTAGGCAGTTTAAGTACCTTCACTTTACAACCTCTCCTGTTCCATGAACCTTAAAATAAACCTAAACATGTAATATAATCTGTCTATCTAAATATCACTGAAGTAAATAGAGTGATAATATTTTTCACCTGCAATATAAGAGAATTTTATATATAGTGCATTGACATTACATGTTTGTAAGCGTTTGCTAATTTTAGAAGGAATATTAGATGATATGGGACAGTATTTGGGTAATAGTGCTCTCCAAAGCACGCAACTCTAAATTAAGCCTCAATAACTACTCTACTGTAGGGTGAGTTCAGGTAATTTGGGACAGTTTAAGAGCTAGGTTTACTCTGCGGTTTGTGCCTATTTTTAGGCGTAATTAATCTGCATTCTGTGTGAAAAACTCTTACAATTTAAACACTGTGAATCCGGTAATATGCAAAGTGCGATTTCTCCCTCATGCATATGCATTTCAGGGAGGATCATGCAAAAAGTGGGAACTCGGTGCAAAAGAGGGCGGAGAAATGGAAAGTGCAGCTGATTACATATTTGGATGGTGTACTAAAGTTCAGGCAATTAGCCACAGTGAGTGATTTTGTCTGCCTCCTGAAATGTTACATACACTATGTAACTGTGTTTCTATGACTGAGTGGAAGACTTTGCTTTGCCAGGATTGCTGTTTGTTTGGTCACTTTGTTACTGTGATTCTATGTGTGCAGCATATAAAAGTCCCTCACTACATCACACTAAAAAAAAATTTCATCAACTTATTGCAGGTATTTTTTGAACTGAAAAAATATATTGCAACATATAAAAACTCATTTTTTTTTCCATTTGAGATAAACGTGAAATAATTTTTCTTTTTACTTTGATCCAAGGTTATCTTTTTTTCAGTGGTACACTTGTCCTCTAATCCAAGTGACCCAGGTTCTCCACTCAGTCATAGAACGAGGTTACATACATAACCTTCCATTCTACTTCCTTTATTTAAGAACTGCCATGGCAGTTTCCTTAGGAACTAGTGGAGGCCATGTATCAAATCTGTCACGAGGAATTGTAACAAGTGCTGATGGTGCTTCTTGCCAGACAGTAACAGACAGCACTCATAAATAGTGCATCCACCATTATTTTATTCAGACTGAGAGTCACCCAAATATTACTACCGCTTCTTAATCTGTCACCTAGAGGTTTTTTTGTCTTGTTATTTTTATCAGTCGTTTGGATTTTGTGGTAAATCTACTCATGCCATGCTGGTTTACAGTTACATACTGGTGAGTCCTCTTATTTTATTCAACTTTTTTAAAATTGAAATTCTTCTTGTTTTTCACACTTAATTCTTCTGTTGACTGTCAGGGCATTTGTTATTGAGGTCTTATTGTCTGAAACAGTTGTCTCTTGGCCGTCTCTTGTTGGTGTATTTTAATTTCTGACCCTCATGATGGTCTGGTGTTCTGGCACTGAAACGTCAATGGGCTTCATATTGAGAGACCACAGCAACAGACTCTATTTGCTCAATTAAACTCTAGGTAGGTTTAATTATTAGGGTCGTACACACCTCACACAACATGGGTGTACATACCACTTGGGGGCAGTCGTGGCCTAATGGTTTGAGAGTAGGACTTGTAACCCGAAGGTGAACCCAAAGGTGGTGGGTTCAAGTTTCGGGTTCAGCAGGGATTGTAGGTGGGGGGAGTGAATGACCAGCGCTCTCTGCCACCCTCAATACCACGACTGAGGTGAGACCCNTGGGTTAAATGCAGAGCACAAATTCCGAGTATGGGTCACCACACTTGGCCACAAAGTCACTTCCACTTCCACTTGATTAAAGCTGGTAATCTGCACTTTGTTTACATAACCTTTATTTAATTTCAGTGCAAATGGAGTACAAATCTAAAAACAACAAAATCCATCACTATACAAATACTTATAGAAGGCGGTACCTGGGAGATGAACTGGCATCGCATCCAGGGTGTATTCCCAACTTGTACCCAGTGCTCGCGGGACAGGCTTTGGATCTACCACAAGCGTGACCAGGAAAAAAGCAGGTACCAAAGATGAATGCATGGAAACACCTAGTAAGTCATTTTGCAATGGCAAAATGATCAGTGCTCTGTATATCCTATAGTGTTTTTAGCCATATTTTTTTTATAAAATGTTTGTTGTGGATAAGGCAAACTATCATTTCAATTAAGATTTACACTCTTTCTGAATGAAAATATCT
Organism: Pangasius macronema; assembly: GCA_037577455.1. Lineage (NCBI taxonomy): Eukaryota > Metazoa > Chordata > Actinopteri > Siluriformes > Pangasiidae > Pangasius > Pangasius macronema. Next base: position 8,655,151 of record CM074968.1, on the reverse strand, counting down.
TCTAAAGCATTTTTACATAACAAAAATTAGACTTCTAAAGTTAAGAGCAAAACATTTAAGAATCTTCTGACATAACAAATATTTCTTTAATGGCTGTTAAATGTGAAATGTATTCGATTCTTAACTGGTTGGATGAGCTGCGTTATATTTCTTTGTTTCCATTCAGAAATGAAGGAAGACCATTTAAATGCTAATGTGGGTCCGTCTTCATAATTAAAGCAAGCTAATGAAAATACACTTTAATTGATAAAGGCACAATGTAGTTCATCCCACAATAGGCCTTGCTATGTGAATGATAATTGCGTCTGGTGGGAAGTAAGTGTAGAATCAACCAAGTGTTTGGCCTCAGCATATCACCAGTTCCTGTTATGCATGCAAGTTATCCATGTTGAAAAAAATAATAGTTAAAAAGTTGGAAACTTTAGATGATGAATGGAGCAAGGAGCTCACACTCAAACGTGAAAGAAAATGTACAATAAATTCATTCTAAGAGAAAATCCATTAAAAGAATGTGCCTTTTAATGGCTATATGCCCAGATGTTTTAAAAGTGATAAGCAAGAATGTTTTCATTGCAGAAATTCACTGCAACAGTATGACATCATATGACAAATTAACTTCAACTTCAATCAACTGCTTTTTCCTGGGAATACTGAGCACAAAGTGGGAATACACCCTGAATGGGATGCCAGTCCATAGCAGGGCACCATGTACACTCTACACACATTTGCATATTCATTTACACCTAGCCAATACACCCACCGACAGGTTTTTCGGAGATGGTTGGAAACCTGGAGAACTCAAAGGAAACCCATCAGAACATGCACAGAAACTCCAAAAAGACAGCAGCCCAAGCTCAGGCTTGAACTCGGGAACCTGGAGATGTAAGGCAACAAGTGTATGCTACCGTGGAACCCCCAAAAATAAATAAATTATGAACTTTATGTTGGCCAAATTTGAAGCCTATCCCATAAATCCAGAGACCAGAGTTATCTGTTTGCTTGACTGATATAACATTTGTCTGTGTTCATAGATTGCCAATGAGCTAAAGTAACACCAGTGCTGTGTATCAGTTCATCTATTTATACTATGCCCTAAAAGTATGTATTCGTTTTGTGAAGAAAAAGTACATACTTTTGAGTGTGTAGAAAAAGAGTATGCAAGTACGGGGACATACTAAGAATGTTGTTGTTGAGAATGTTGTTGCCTAGTTACTTACACTGTCACTGTTAACAAACTCCTCATTGCATTTCAGCTTTTCTTCATTCATCATTTCTTATATAATTTATACTATATAATTTAATTTACCATTCATTTATTTTTCATCTCTTTATTTTGCACCTCTCTAAAATGCATCCTTGAATTCGGCGAAGCAAACCGTCACAAAACTCCTCCCTCGCGCAAGGAATTGTGGGCAATATGGTTGGATAACTTTGGGATACTCCTTTCAATATACTACGATTTGGGACACACTTATTCTAATCTCGGATACTATTTAGGATGGATAGTACTGTAGGCGAATTGAGACATAGCATTACTCACTGCTTATATAGCTAGCTTATACTGCTAACATATGGTTAATTTTAGTTAGCCAGCTAGCTATTATTCATAATATTGTTTGTTTTGTGGTTTCTTCTTCCTCCACCTGTATCTTGTAATTAATCTAGCTGTTTAATTTTTTTACCGTGTTTTTTAACCATTTTTTTGCTTGTTCCTTAGTCCCAGTTACTATTTTCTAGCCTATGCTTGGTTATTTGAATGTCAGCCATACTTTCATGAACTGACATATATTTATTTTTGCAAACTGCCAAGTGATGATAGAACATATTACATTCTCCTAAAAGTCCAAAACTGATTTTTCTGTTGCTTTTTTTTTTTTTTCTTGAATTCAGTCATTGCTACCTCTCATGGGTTTTTCATGGCTGTCTCACAAATATAGGTTCCATCAAATCCTTCCATGGAAAGGAGATACCTTGGCATGTAAAGAAGACATGGTTTCAGGATTTGGATAAAAGCTGTGCTCAGGTTTCACATCCGAGAACGGAAAACGATCTGACACTCAGACATCCGCTTTGCAGGATGCTGATGTTGAGTCAGAGACTAACACTTCCTCTCCTCCTCTACCTTTCCACATCGATCAGTACATGTCTTTGTGCTAAAGACAAACCATGTTACAATATGCAATCTATAGATCTGGTAATAAAACAGATGATACAATGTCATCAATCTACAGTCAGAAACAGTTTGCGAGGACAGACCCACAGGCGTGGCTTACATGTTGTGTAGGCCGACTCACCATGACTTCTGTGTCTCAGACATCTGAGAGGTTGTCTCAAGCAGTAAACTAGAATTATTTATTTCCCATCCAACCTCCTGCTTCTTGTTAAAAATCAATAGCCAGGTCGATAATCCGTCAGACTGCTGCAAGCAGACCTTGTGGTTTCCCAGCTTCTTCTAATCTAGCTGGGTAGCAACAAGCTGTGTATTTTGGGTGTGTCTTTAACAAAGATCAATGACCTTCTAGCAGAGAAGCCTTCTTGATGCTCACAAAAAAAATGCAGCTGAGACAGAGAGAGATTGGCCACAGGAATTATAGAGTGGACGAAATACGAGATGTTGGAGAAGCTGAGAATGAACGATATGTTAAATTATTCAGTGGTCCATTTTAAATGATTGGATTACAGAAATGCATCGTAATGAACCTCACAAAAATGAATTTGATAATTAAATAAAGCTGGCTAAATGAGTACAATGAGCAATGCGACTTGGCAAAACGCTGACAGCACCAATTTTATAAGGAGCCATTTTTATGCAGTGGAATGCACTCTGCTAAACTTTGCAACAGATTGACTATGTGTATTATTAAACATTGTTTATGCCTGTTTTTCACATATAAAAGTAGATACCTTTGTGAATGCTTTTTTTTCCTTATATGGTCCAAATCCAAACTGTATAGGAATTCTAATGTTTTGCATATTAATAATTGCAAACTCCTTAGGACTTTGTAACTGATAAGATTTCTTATAAATCTTTTTTTTTCAGTTTGCAACTTCATGGAATAACAAAGCGAAAATTATACATTTGACACATTATTTTAAGCCTCAAATTGCATATAAAGCATATATTAAGTTTTGTACACTTTTCTGGCCACAACCTACAAGATCCTGAAGGGTCTCTGTATTTCCAAACACTGACCAACAGGAACACAAACTTCTGAACATCTGCACTACTTTTTGGAACAAGATATAATGACTGGACTGAAAGACATTCGCAGAAATCATCTATTAAAGTTATTAAAGAGCTGTGTTTGAACAGTTAGTGATGAGTACACAAAATAATATTGCATGTTTGCTACTAGGCTGCGGGAAAAGGTCTATGTTTGGTCATCTGCCATGTCAGTCAATTGCTTCCTTCTGTCACTGATGATTCTTAGCTATGTTTACTGATGAAATGTACCAGACACCAGTGAAGCCAAACGTCTGGCTTGTAAGACCAGGTTGTTTTTGAGGCCTTAAGATGGATGGGACATTTTGTTTTGCTACAGTATCACACCCCATAAATTCAATACAGGTGACATTGACTTAACATTCTCTTATGATGTGTAGGTACAATTTTACTAACCAGTCACATAGCTGCTCCAAATACACATTATTGTCTAGTAACCAAAGTAGAAAAGAAAAGAAAGTACTTCTCGATATACAGTATTTCTGCACATAATTTATTTTCATTGTATTTTGTCAAGTTCCAATGTCATGACAAATTGGAAAATTAATTATCCTAAAAGTTAACCTTTTTAAAATGCAATCAAAAAGTCATCTTTTGGGCAAAAGGTCCAAATTTCATACAGTGTATTATATGCAGCAAATTAAAAAACATACCACAATCTGAGTAATCAGTCTGAGCTAATTGGGTTAGCAGTCAACCTCATCTTGAAAAAATGTCATTTAATTGTTAAGTTCTAACATTCATTAGCCAAGGTGGGGGAAAAAAAGCATTGCAACTATATTCAACTATACAAAATGTATCAGACTCTGAGGCATGTCAACATGACTTCTTCTATTTTTAAATACCACAAAGTCAACATGAATTCAAATGTTATGGAGTCAAAGGTATTGACTTTTTGTAATTCTGACAGGTTTCATAAACATCCAGAATCTAGACAGTCAATCCTCTTTCATCCCAAAGCAGCCAATATATCCTGCATCAAACATTAAGCATTGCATGAGGGAGAGGCTTTCCACTGAACTGCATCCCTGACCGTCATAGCACATGTGAAGGATGAAAATAAAGTTCCCTGCAAAGACACAACATCAGAGAGACTTACAAATGCTGTCGGTATCACATCGGTTGGTTTAGATGCTAATATGTATGTCTGTGATTCATCCAACACAGGCTCAACATCTGGATGTTGGAACAACTTGGACCCTGAATGGAAATTCTGAATGGCTTTTGATAGTCTGTTTCAGTCTGTGGATGGCCACATACCATTTAAACCATTTAAATCCACACCAGTTATAACTTTTTACATACAGTACCATGCAAAAGTCTTCTGCACCCTATATTTTTAGCACAAAGTTTGTTCTAGGTGTTTATTTTATGACTTCTACATTATCGAGTCATTCTACATTATCAAGACAAACATTTCCAACCATTAGTTTTCCAGCACAAAATTACATGTTACAGAAAAATGTTTGTATGTCAGTAAAGAAAGCAGCGTATTACATAAGAGACCACTTTTCAGACAAAAAAACATAATGAAGGCTGCTGGGTTTTGCTGCAAAAATANTTTTTTTTAAAGCAAAGTGTAGTTACACCAAAGTCAATATTTGGAGTGACAACCCTTTTCTTTAAAAAAATATAGTTTATTGCTCTTTATAGTATTTTTTTTAAATGTAGAAACATTTCATTTCATTCTTTTTGAAGGCATCTTTGCTCTTCATCATTTCTTTGCATGTGCCTAAAACTTTTGCACAGTACTGTATATATAGAATAAAAGTCTGTATAGATTCATAATTTTTATGAATTATTTATGTTTATAAAATGTAGTATAATTTTCCTCCCTGGCAAATTTGTCATCACTTCGGATGAAAGTGTTCAGAGAAAGACATAAGTGATATGTAAAATATGTTTTATTTTCACCCTTTTGCAAATTGAAACGCATGGTATTTATTTTGAGTGGTAAATAACAATAGCCCATATAGCTTGATACAGCTTGATACAGATATTTATTCAATTCAATTCGATTCAATTTTATTTGTATAGCACTTTTAACAATGGACATTGTCACAAAGCAGCTTTACAAAAATAAATGGATTCAAAAATTATATTGTAAATATGTGAATTTATCCTAATGAGCAACCCAGAGGCAACGGTGGCAAGGAAAAACTCCCTGAGACAATTTATCACTTAACCAAATGAACCAACCAGTCATCAATAGGTAACATAATTAGCTAGCTCAGGTAGTTAAATACAAAGCTAGCGAAATCAACTCTTCAGTAAAGAATAGTTAAAGTTACGACTTCAAAAAAAAGACCAATTTTGTGTACAGCAAGCAAATAATTTAATTCATGAAAATTATTGCTATTTTGAATTAGCGAACAAGTGATATTCCTATCTGTATATACAGTCAGGTCCATAAGCATTTGGACAATGACACAATTTTCGTAATTTATAAACCTCAACCCAACTGAGCATGCTTTTCACTTACTGAAGACAAAACCGAAGGCAGAAAGACCCACAAACAAGCAGCAACTGAAGGCCACTGCGGTACAGGCCTGAGGAAACTCAGAATTTGGCGATGTCCATGGGTTCCAGACTTCAGGCAGTCTTTGACTGCAAAGCATTGGCATCCAAGTATTGAAAATAATCCTAATATTTATAATTATGTTAGGTTGTTCAATTATTTTGAACCTGTGAAATGGAGGGACTCTGCAAAAAAAATGCATGTAATTCTTAAACAGTTAATGCAGTATTTTTGTTAAGCCCCTTGAATTAAAGCTGAAAGTCTACACTTCAATCACATCTCGATTGCTTCATTTCAAATCCACTGTGGTGGTGTACAGAGGCAAAATTCTGAAAATTGTGTCTGTCCAAATACTTATGGACCTGACTGTATGTTTATGGAGCACTGTTGGTTCATCCATAACAAAATGCTGTATTGTTCAGTATATATGAAGTATATATAATAAGGATGTCTGAAATAAACATTCAGTGTTAAAAAATTACTATTATGCAATGTAATCTATAATGATGCCATAAAAATGAGTTTTGTGCTAGGTACATCAGTATTGGAAATTCAAGAGACGTTCAGAAGATGTCTAAAACTAACATCATAAACTTTAATTTTGGCTTTTGAAGATGTTCAGAGAACATTGTTTGGATATGTCTATGCTCAGTGGGAGAACTGCTAAAGATTTTCAAGACAGAAGATATAAGTGATGAAAATATGATGAAATACAGTCAGGTCTGGAAGTATTTGGACAATGATGGAGTTTGTGTTATTTTGCCTTTATACACCACCACAATGGATTTGAAGTAAAACAATCAAGATGTGATCAAAGTGTAGACTTTCAGCTT
>CM074968.1:8598069-8625205 GCA_037577455.1 Pangasius macronema | reverse complement strand
TATGGTCTTAAACTTTTGATCAGCTGATGACCAGCTTGTTTGAGTTTAAATGCAGTTTTCAATAAATTGCCTACTCTCTATTTTTGGTCTCTTGCTCTTGTTATTTAAGCTTGTGAAATCTGTCAACCATCAGCATTCAGGCTTGTACGCATTATCAAATTTTACTGAAGTCCTTGTTTTATAGCTATAATGTTTATTTAATGACTACTGAAATGTAAATAATTCAATATTTTCTAATAAATAATGCAATTAAATAATGCACTGGCTTGCTTTCCCCTTAAGGAAACAGCTTTGCTTGCTGAACACTTAGTCAAAGTTTTAAAAGCTGAGGTTTTACACAGTAGCCCATGATGAGTAATAGCACTTGTCTTCCTGTCACCATTTTTTGTACATTGTTTCAAATTCACAAGACCTAAAATCACCTTTGAGACTTTAATGAGTCATTTAGAGTGTGATTAATGCACAGCATAAAATGAGGTTCTGTCTCACCCATCATAAGCACCAAGGGCTGTTAGAATCACATGGACACCTTCTTTTTTGAGTGAGCGTCTGCATCTCGAGACTTTCAACAAAGTCACAAAGTGAAAGACCGATCACACGACATTATCTCTGATATAAATACTGTTGTCAAACAGCCATCATTCCCTTTCTTCTTCTCACCTCGTAAACCTTGGAGCTATCTGCGTAATAGCTTGTGATTACAGTCAGAGCTATCTCCAAAACATCTCCTATCATTGCCTTTTAAATCTTCATGGCTGTTATGGGTGTATTGTATACTTTTTGGAGCTTTGGAGCTACTAGCCTGTGTTGGGCTTCTTCATTAGCTTGCTAGCTGCATTGTCTATTTCTCCTGTGCTGTTTGTGAGTTAGCTATGAACTGTTCTGTTGCTTTGCTTGGCACTCATCTCTTAGATTTTCACATTACCTGTTACCTGTGACCTGTAGGCCTGTGAATAGGTGCCGCTAGCGTGGATGAGTGATTCTCCCTTGCCACTGCACTCTCCACCACTGAACCACTGAAGTTAGCTGGATTCTGTTAACACACATACAGAGACCTGTCTCAACATCTTTGCTCTATCTTCCCTCAAATTGCCTTCTAGCCATACAAAGAAGGTATCTTGGGTAGTTATCCAATGTTCCTCAGACAATTATGCAGTGTTCATAGGACCACAGTTACGTACCCAACTGGCAATTTGCCAGGAATATCAGTTACACTCATTACAAAACTTATCTAATCAAATCCAACCTCTGAGTCTGTAGCCTTCATCAGGATTTTAGCATAAGTAAGCACAAATATATTCACCAAGCTAAGGATGTGTAAGTCAGATCAGCTTTTGTGTGCAATATTAACAACTGCTGAAGATGGTATTTCTGAGAAGAAACACGATGATGTTTTGTTCGCAAACATACGTTGCTTCTGACCAGGCTATATGCAATTAACCTTGCCATACTTGCACATAAATACATTAATTAATCTTTTATGAAAACCAGTAAATATAAGATCTTCCGCAGTGAACTCTATTCGCTGTACGTATGGAATACACCAATCTTTGAATGTTACATTTCTTAAAATGTGAATTACATAGTTGCATGTGGCATCCATGATTCAATTCAGGCACGCTGAGGTTATTTCCAGGCTATGTTAGGACCATTGGTTCCACCAAGCTCTAGTGAAAGTGTGTCCAATTTCAAGTAATATAATTAGGTTACATAATTCTAACCAGCCCCAACAGCTGTGATTCATTGTTAGCACGGTTAGCATTTTAAGTCAAGGGCTAGCAGATCTTTATGATATGTTGACAAAAGTCTCAATCACACACATCAAAAAGTTGGCAAGACAGGTTGGCAAGCAGCAATAAAGCAATTATCACATCCATCATTCAAACTGGACTCATATAAGGAGTACATTTCAGATGAATTAGCTGGATGATTGCAGGTCATTTTAAATTTCTAAGAAGCATTTTGTTTAGTAGTTCTTCTCGTGGTTATACTCTTTCAGCTGTTTTAGTTTTCCGCATCATTTAAATAAAGGCAATGTTGAATTATGAATGTGTGGAACTAACATAATAATTGTCAAAAACATTGCAATGATATGTCCTTCTGATATTTGAAATGGAGGAGACCAAGGACTATTTTGCATTAGAATGTATAGATATTAGATCTAATATGAATTGGTACCAAAAAAGCCAATTGAAACTGACAAAGAAATTAATTTCATATATCCTGCACATTTACTATACTCATATGTCCCCGGTTCCCCATCTGTCATGCAGGATTTCTTTGTAAAATCAGTGGAGCACCACAATTATTCAAGATCCAACTCAAGTTTATTGTAATCATGGTACAATGATTTTGTCTTAGGTAGAAAAATGTTGCGCAACAGAAGCCCACAGCAAGGAGGATTGGACAGTCACCGTGGTTTTCAAATATGCTTAAGAAACTAATGCTCAAGGTCAATTAGTAAGAGCTTACTGAATTTGTGTATCATTTTATCTGTCAATTGATTGATTGATTGATTGATTGATTTTTTTGCCGAACCACCATAGCAACTGACCAAGAAGTGTTTTTTTTGTCTTAGTCTCTTAGTGTCGATCAAATGAATGACAGTATATTTTGTATCTAGTTACTAGTTAGATGCCACAAATAATCTACCCCACTAGAGTCATAAGTTTTCTTAAAAAAAGGGGGTTTCTACTAATAGTAGGTTTACTATGATAGTTTATAGACAGCTCTTGTTGAGAACATTTGTATTTCAGAATTTGTATTTAATTACAGTACAATTAATTATACCTACTACATTTTTTAAACAAAATAAATCAGTGTGTATTGTTTTTAGTCTAAGATACTGTGAGGTCTAAAAACAGATCTATTTTCTATTTCTGTACACCACAGTGCTGTTGAATTTTCAGTTCTGATTGTTCAGACGATTAATTTTCTATAACAGCAGCTCTGACAGTAGTTCCAGCTGCAAGGTTTAAATGAATGCATTCATTTACATAATCATTTCTACTGTAACGTCTAATTCACAGACACTTGTATGTCAATGGTCACCTACATTAATCCTGATAATAAAGATTTTTAAGGTATTACTTAACAAAAAAAAACATATCATCATTATGATGATTTCTATAAGGAAAACTTCCTTCTCAACTTCCTTCTTCCTACTGACAAGCTGCATTTTTAGCTTATTACCTTAAAGAGAGAGCTTCTATAAAGTAAGTGATAACAGGAACTAACGATTTCGTTGACAAGATTAAATTATTAACAACGTTAAATCAGGTTCCCGAGCATTAGCCCTGTTATACTCAGTACTTAAGCTTAGGGTTGTAGGCAAGAGACCGACAGTTAGTGTCGTTGTGATCGGTTACTCGAGTACATGACAGAAGAGGGTAGATAGCACTTTCCTCCAAGTGCGTTAAGCTTCCCTGAGATTTAGCATGAGCAGCAGTTTGAAGAGATGCATCTGGCTGGCTTCATCTGTCACAGAGGAAGGACATGTTACCCTTCACCCTTGAATAAATTGGGTAAAAAAAATTTTAAGAAATTTTTAACAACATGTATGAGGTAAACAATAAATAAGAATGTGTATAATAATATAAGTAGAATAAAACTTCAAGATGTGCTCTGATGGGAAAATAATCAACTCCATGATAGTAATGTCACCCCACTGCTGACTATATTATTATAACAACATGCCTCATTTGAAACTCCACAAATTCCCCTCCAAAGCTTCATAAAATTACTAGAGGATCAGAATGTAACTATCTTAGGGCGGTCTAATTCACAATTCACAATCTTCATTAGCTGGATCACCAGAAACCTATCACAGGTAATCAAAAGCTGGTATAACCTGATCATTGGAGTGACGCATTGAAGTTGCAAGAAGCAAATGTCTACTAAGGATGGGTAACGCAGCTAGAAGGCAGTGCAGATGTGGCATTCCTCAGCACTGGTCAAGCTAGACTTGGTGCAATTGAGTATTTCCTCAGGTACTGAGGACCTTTCGGTGGCCCATAAGCACCAGACAGCAAAGCTAGGAATCAGGCTTGTCTGAAATAAGAAGACCAGTCGAGACTTCCATTTCACTTTTTTTGAATTAAGCTTAGTCTGACATTCATGTGAATCAAGTAAACAGCTGTCTAAGCATGATTTTGTTCCTGGCTCTAAAGGGCAAAGTAGTTGATGGAGCAGTTTCATTTCCCAAAGGATGAATAAAAGAAGGGAGTGAAAGCAAGCTGTGAAAATTGTTCCACTTATTTGTCCCACTTACAATACGTTATTTCAAATGAAGGAACACCATAGGGTGTTTAAAAAAATAAAAATAAAAAACTTGTAGCCTGAATATGCTCTCAAAGCAACACAGTGATGTGAGGAGGTTGGGTTGGAAGATTTGAATGATCAGCATTAGGATTAATAAAGAATGAATTTCTTTAATGTTTTGCTTGAGTGATCTCATAAACTCTATCCTGTAGAGGAGTAGAAGACGGAATACAAATAAACTCCAGACTAATAAACAGTGCAGCTTTTTTTGTTTTTTGTGGATGTAAGACATGCAAAACAGTAAGGAGCAGGTCTCCAGGACTGCAGGCGGAAAGAGGTGAAGAAAATTATAGCAGCTTTCAGAAGAATACAGCTCATATAATTTAGTCAGGCAGTAACATTTTGTTTTTTAACGCACTGATTAGAACGCTGCTTTGTACTGGTGACAGACAAAATGGCTGAACAGCATGTTTATGATGTCAGACTTGAAGCTGCAGCGTGTATGGGATTTTTTTGTTGTTACAATGAAAAAATAAATATGATTATCTGCACACTCACTCTTTTCTCCTCACATCTGCCTCCGTCAAAACTCTTAGTGCGAGGGTAGAACAAGACCAGTAATGTCAGTGACTTGAAAGAAATTCAAGTGTGAAAAATGCATACCTGGCAACTCCTGACAAGAGTTTGGATTTTGTGTAAGAAAGTCTCAAACTCAATCATGACAGGGAAGAGTTTAAGCTGCATGTGTATGCTGCCATATTTTCTCTTATCTCTTACCCCCTATTTACATGAATTACGATTATTACAATAGCTAAAGTATTCAGTGTATACGTTTGTGAATCAACTACAGATAAGGTCATCACATGTTCATAACCACTCCAGAAAAGGATACAAAAGAGTACAAATTCTACATGCTGCTTAGTCAGAGAAAGGAGAAAAGACATCAGGCTCCTCTGCACACTAAGCCAGGAGACGACCCAAATCCATTCCATTACATTAGGTGCTGTGCAGGATTCATGCAATGGGAATCATTATGATTCCATTCATGCAGCGATGGATTTTCAGGGGATGTAACCGTGAAGAATCAGTGAGCTGTAATTCTGCGAAAGAGGCCTTTTTGAAATGGTGCGGGATTGCACGCGAAGATTTCCCACACTTTTGTTTGTGGCATGACATATGGATTTACTGAGAAAGTGCAGGAGCTTTAGGCAAGGACATAGAAGGAAACATCTTGGGCAAGACTGAAAGTTTATTAGTAAGGGAGAAGAATTATTCAGTGCTTGCACATAGCCTATGTCGGGTCAGAGCATGGTAAACATGGCCACCTGTCAGTTTGTGGTCACCCTACATGTAGTAAATGGTCTTTTAAGGAACATAAACTGGTACAGATTTAAAGCCCTATAAGGGTTTTGTGGGCTCTCTGCTGTTCATTAAAACCTTACTGTTTTTCAGGGTTGTATAAAGCTCACTTCTAACCTGTCTGTCATCAATACTGAGGAAGCTTGTCATGGACTTGGCAGGGTAGCTAAGGAGCTCGAACACCAAATCTGCAGCAAATGAAGCTATAAAAGCACCATTGTTTAAATTAATCTGTTAAAAAGGTCTCAGCTGTCATAAAGAGTGCTTTTGTCAGTTTGACTGTTTTGATGTCAAATTAACATAACACCTAAGTCAGGTGAAACAGATTTTACAATAAATATATATATACACCAATCGGCCATAACATTAAAACCACCTGCCTAATATTGTGCAGGTCCCCCTCGTGCCACCAAAACAGCTCTGAGTCGTCGAGGCAGTTGTGGACTCTCTGAAGGTGTGCTGTGGTATCTGGCACGAAGATGTTAGCAGCAGATCCTTTAAGTCCTGTAAGTTGTGAGGTGTAGCCTCCATGGATCTCCATGGACTTGTTTGTCCAGCACATCCCACAGATGCTTGATCAGATTGAGATCTGGGGAATTTGGAAGCCATGTAAACACCTTGAACACTTTGTCATGTTCCTCAAAGCATTCCTGAACAATATTTGTAGTGTGGCAGGGTGCATTATCCTGCTGAAAAAGGCCACTGCCATTAGGGAATACCGATGCCATGAAGAGGTGTACATGGTCTGCAACAATGTTTAGGTAGGTGGTACGTGTCAATATAACATCCACATGAATACCAGGACCCAATGGTTTCCTGGCAGAACATTGCCCAGAGCATCACACTGCCTCCACCGGCTTGCCTTCTTCTCATAGTGCATCCTGGTGCTGTCTCTTCCCCAGGTAAACAATGCACACGCACCCAGCCTATGAAGGTAAGAAATAACCTATTAATAGAAACAGACACACAGGCTAAAGTTAGCCTAACACTATAATTGTACAGCTAAAAAAAAACAAGTGTTAAATATTACTGACTCACAGTAGTACTGAACCTAAACAGTCCAACCGGAGAGGCAGGATACCTGATATGTCACAACAGAAAAATGTCATAGCCCTGAGTGCAAGTGACCAAATGAGAAAATGAGGAGAACAAAATGTGTTCACTATGTGGAGTTATACAAGTGGGTTTTCATGTCATTATTTCCACCAAGGGTCATAATCTGGAGATACTATGGGACAACTCTTGTACATCATTCCAATTAACTTCACTTGTCAAGCTATTCACACCAGAAATCTCATGGGATGCATATTTTCTCATTTTACTGAGAATATACAGGTCATTTGTGTGGAAAACTCTACAGTGAATACTGGGAATAAACATATATAGCTCACTTTGCATGGTGCAACTAGGGGTGTAATGCAATGCAACTATCTGTATCTGTTTAGTGCTCCAAATATTCATATCTGTATTTGTATTCAGATTTAAACCTGAGATGGGCGTGGCCTAAAGCAGAGAGTTAGAAACACCAGTACTGTCAGTGTGGTCAAGAATTCAGGCTCCTGACAGTTCCTCAACCTCAGAGTTCATAATTGGTCTAAAATAGAGACGCACATGGGATGGTTTCTTTATCCTGCTTGTGCAATTATTATTCTACTTTGGACCTGGCAAATTTAGTTTGTACTATTTACCAAAATGCAAACCAATTAGTAGCCTAATTTAAACCGCAGTGACCGAGACCAGGCAGTTACTAAGGATGAATGAATGAACGCTGTAAATACGCTGTGAATCTTCCATTAATGAACATGCTCCTTCTTTGTTCCTTCATATCTGAGTGTTTGCTCGCATGAATTTTCACAGCTTGCTTTCACTCCCGTATTTTATTCATCCACGAGATCCCAGTCCAATTCACATCTGTACTCTTACCAGATTTTTGGTAAGCTTTAATGAAAAATAAAAATAAAAACAATAGTCTGCTATTCATATCTGTATTTCTATCTGTATAGAACTCATTATCTAAGATGTTGAGGTTCTCTTTGGGAGTGACGAGGTTGGACAGGATTAGGAATGAGTACATCAGAGGGACAGCTCATGNAGGAGGCGAAGAGGAAGGCCAAAGAGGAGGTATATGGAGGTAATAAATGAGGAGATGAAGCTAGTGGGTGCAAGAGTGGGTGGAGTAGGTGGAGAGTGATGATTCGCTGTGGCGACCCCTGAAGGGAAAAGTCCAAAGAAGCAGAAGAAGAATAGAACTCATTATCTGTTCATTCTGAATGATGTATAAGTATTAGATTACATTTCTAATCTAAACACTCCATAGTACTTATAGATACATAGTAATTCTCATCTGATTTATCAATGCAGATTAGGCCCTAACTGTGTGTGCATCTTCCTAATCCCTCCTAAACCCAACTACTCCGAGATCTGACTTCAGAGGTCACAGTTCTGCTTCACTGGTGTGTCACTATTATAAAATATTCCAGACTGCAGTGGTTCAGTGGCCTTGTGCTCTAGGACTTTGAAGGTCCTAGTATCTTATTGTCCTCTCTCACCATGCCTTTACAGGAACCAAGGATGCCCTGACAAAGTGACAGCCTGGCCAAATAACCCAGGGACTTGTCTGAAGGTCATTTTTTTCCACTCAGACAATGAAGTGGTGGCTTATCCCATCCAGTTCATAGCTTTATGAAAGCCTGTGTAGATGTGCCAGAGCAGAAAAACACATTCTGTCCCCCAGGTTTATGACTGAGAGCCACTGCTATATGCAAGTACATCATAAATAGTAGCAAAAGTCACATTAATGACTACAGTATTCTAATGATAAATATTTCAGTATGATCTAGTCTGAGTCTAGTAATTCATCCATTTAATTATTAAAGCTGTTTATTCACTAAATATTGTTTTACTGTATTCAATGTTATAAGTGCCATATGAAGTAATAAAATCCTGCCATATGTGAGTCCCTGGGGAATTTAATTAACTTTGAGATGTCCATGGCTCCTAACTCCATGCTAATTTCAAAGCACCCTGCATATCTAAACTGTCTGTGATCTGTTTGGCATGCAATACAAACTCTTAGCAAATGAGTTTAGCAAATGAGTACAAGCTGCAGGAGCATATTTTATTTCAATGGCACCCCTTTTACTTACACGACTTTTACCAAGGTTACTTTTAGGAGTAGTAAAGTTTTTTTTCTCAGCAGCTAATGAAATCATCACTCAGTTTGCTTGGCACTGTGTGCGTGGGCGTGTGTGTGTGTGTGTGTGTGTGTGTGTGTGTGTGTGTGTGTGTGTAACCAATTTTCTAATTCAGTGCAAGTAAAAAGTATTGAATCTGCAGAATGGCACCAATCTAGGACCTGAGCAAATTTAATTTGAGCTCATGTTGTCAGGAAAGGCACAAGTATACTTTAAGCTAGGCTGAGTGACATTTGGTGTGGCGACAGAACGACGAGTGCAGAAACAGTGCAGGACATTTCAGCAAAATGTGCTTTCATTTCTAAGCCAGTTGCCTGTTAGAGGTCCAGATGTGTTTTTCCAGGTGCATCCAGATATCTGTTTTCTTCTAGACAATTTAAAACAACTTCTTAAGTAACTTACAAGTAAGAATATTATTTTTAATCAGCATATAGCCAGGGTGTTTTTGAATTTTTTTTAAATAATTAATTTATTTTTAAAATCATAATGTTTTTTAATTCAATCACATTAAAAAATTTAAAACTATTATTTATTATAATTATAAGCTAGTTTCACTGGGGACTTGAATTGAATGTGTTTCATTTCTAGAGCCTCAATAGCTCTAGAAATTATTTCATTTGAACCTTTTTTTTTTTTTAAATCAGTTCATAAATTTAAAAAACTCATTGCTCCAATATGATATGGATATGACTTTACACATTAAAATAGCAAGTCTGATATTTAAATATTAGGATTATATTTGTAAAACAAATCTCTGCTGCCAAAGGTTTGAGAACCCGTCTTACACTAACAAAACAGAAATATTTCTTTACTGTATATTAGTTATTTTTTAGTTGAAAATAATTTTTTTGTCTTTTTATGGCTCCATTTTTAAATGGCTACTTTTTACTAAAATGGATCTTTAGACATGCACGTTCACCTCAAAGGTCTGACTCAAAATATCAGCTAGTTTCACTACTTTTTATCTCATAAGCAAAAACTCAGAGTACATGACTGTGCTAAGAAAGTTAAATTAGTTAGCTAGCTACTAGCTCAGAGTGACCTTCCCACTGAATTAGCTAATGTTAGTATGGTTATGAACAGCTCGCCCTGCATGGATGTTATAAAGCCCATGTCATTTCCATTCTATCTGACACAGAGTTATTTTCACTGTAACAGGTCTGGAGGTTATAACTCTCTATCATATGAAAAAAAAAAAATCCTATCAGTGTCAAAAAGGTAGTGATGATTCTTACAAAAACTGCTTTTGCTTTGTCACAGTGCTGGAAACCACTGCCCACCATTATCAATGTAATTATATTTAATAATGAGTTAATAATATAGCAATAATATAGCAACTAATAGAGCAACTAGCCTGTTTGATTACATTGAATACAGTTCAATGCAAACCACAATAGCTCGAAAACTGGTATGCCTATAAATACTGTATTTGCCCTAATGTGGTCTGCGGGCAGAAAGTTCAGGAATAGAAAGCTATATGGTGTCTAAATATTACACGTTTATTTAATTACCCTTAATGACTCTAATATTTGAATAGTTAGATTGCATTCATAAAATAAATCTTACCTTTATAAATCTTACACTTAACCTGGATTTTTTTTTTTTTCAGTTAAAGGGTTCCCTGTTTCCAGACAATTTAAGAACCTCTGCATTCTATAGCAAGTATATGCAGTGAGAATGATGTGGGAATCTTGTGCTGCCAGGTCCATGGTGCAACATGCAAGACCACCCAGGGCTTCATACAGTGAGAACAGTGCAACAGGTGTAATATGAGATCGGCATGTAAATCTACAGCTCCAGTAAACAAACAAGTATATGTGCTGATTCTACTCACTCTCACTCAGTTGCAGTAACTGCTTTGTCCTAGTCAGGGTCACGTAAAATTCAGAAATCCCGGAAACACTGTGCATAAGGTGGAAATATACCCTGGATGGGATGCGAGTCCATCACAGGGCATCATGCAGACACATAATCACACACTCATTCACAGCTAGGGGTAATAGCCAATCCACCTACTTGTGTGTTGGGAGGTGGAAGGAAACCGAAGAACCCAGAGGAATCTCACAAGGATGTGGGACAACATGCATAGAAACTCTGCACAGACAGGAACCTGAGCTCAAAACAGGGACCCTGGAGCTGTGAGGCAGCAACGCCACCCACCGTGCCACTGTGCTGCCCATAATGGTTTCAACTATCATAATTCGCAGCATATAAAAGAATTTTTATTCCTACACAGTAAGCCAGTGATTTCCAGTTCCTGTTCATGGACGCAATGCCAAGCCCATTTTCACATTTTCCCTCTAATCCAATTGACCCATCTTATAAAAGCCTTGTTCATTACCTCTTCAGCTGGGAACATGGGGAATTGTGAATTGCGGCTTCCGGAGAACTCCTGCTGTCTTCTGATTGCAAGTAAATGAAGAAATGCACAGCAAAACTGAGAGACGGTTTCCATTTGCTTCTTCTTGTTCTCTAAAAGCCACTGAGTTGCCATGGTTTCTTTTATTGCAAAAGGTTTGGGGCACTTACACAGTGGGGTGTGGTGGTCAGTGGTGAGGACTGGAAAAAAAAGTATATATGAATAATTCCTGTCAGCTAAAAGCATGCAATCGGTGTCACAAAATCCCCGCATTGAATAGGCCACAGCTTATCTCTGCTGCACTGATTGCCTATTGTCCTTGTGTTATAGCCTACCTTTGTTTTTCCTCACGTAGTGACAGTTCTCTATTTTTAGGTCCCGATCTCTTACTGAGCAGGGGATTTTCAGCTAAACCGAGCCACTGATATGCCAGATTAATTGTGCAAAAATGCTTTCTGTAATTCATTCCCTGGGTCAGGTAGCACTTTTGAAAGGCTATTTTTTTTATTATTATTAAAAAAAAAGTAGTCAATTTGCTTTAGTGATCTCCAGATTTTCTAGACTAGCTACAATAAGCGGGCAAATCGCAGGACGCCAGGGGTCATTCAGTTTTATTCATGCTGCAAGAATTCATGATTTAATAAGCAAAGCTGTTTCATGTAGACAGAACATTTCCATGATGCATCGCTAATGGAAAATGGTAGCAGATTGATTTTTCGGCAGTACACTGGGTAATGCTAATTTATGCAATGTCACTATTTTTACAGTAAATAGAATTGTTGTTGTCCAAACAGCATCAGACCCAAATGACCTCATGCCTCTTAAAGTGCTGAAGGCCAAACTACCTCTACTACAAACTTAACAACTATTATCTGTCTACTTCCTTCTTTTTTTCCATCTTATTCAGTGAAGAATGGGGAAAGAAATAACTACGGCAAATGAGTCACAAGCAGGTCACTAGAAAGTAATGACAAATGAATCAAGGTTATGGCTTAACTGTATTGTAGACTGAGAATAATATGATACATATGGTTTTAAACTGGACTGAAACAGTGTGTGTATATTAGTGCAAACTGTATCTTTAAGAATATTTCTGTATTGACGCTCTTGATTATGAATCAAACAAATCATCGATTGACTTCCACAGGTGGTTCAGTGAACTTGACCTCGGACAGTGAGCAATGCTGCTCCCTGCAGGCCAGATGTTCAAAAACAGGTAACTCGTCCAGATTTTCTAGGCGTATATATAAGGGTAAAAGTGCAGACTGTCTGACCTCATCCAACCTCGAATCACATCACGTAGCTGCATAAAACCCCGGAATACAAATCTGCGAATATTAGATCATAGCTTTTCCTCAGATGCACATCATCCCTGTTTGAGATCTGTTCAACAAGTAAGAATCAACGTCAAAAACAAACAATCATGAGGAAGTTAAATGCAAATAGAATTTTGGGATTTGGATTGGTTTTTTTTTTTTTTTCACGAGATGCAAATAATGTTCTCACATCGCTATGCCTAGTGCTAGTCCATTTTAGGCTAGTATGTCACGCATCTCAGTTTGGCACTTTTGAAAGGCGTAATCAGATGGTATTGTCAGAATCTTTTTGATGCCAGTAGCTGCATGGCAGCATTCATTAGCACGGGAAAATGCTCTCGAGTCAACATGCCAACAGATGACTTGGTCGGTCATGCGAGACAAATGTTTGCAGGCTGTTGTTGTGTGATTTTGGTGCTGAAATGACAATGATGGAATACAAATTAATGTGTTTGCTTTTGTTGTTGCTCACACACACTGATTGATTAGTGCTGTAAGAACTCAAATTGCATCTGTCCTTTGCTTTGTGTGCATATGTTGATGTTTGCCTGTCCTCATATGATAGGGGAAAAAAAACAACAATAGAAAATCAGAGAAATTTGTTAGTTTTGTGAGTAACAACATGGAAGTTTTAAAGGTGCAGAACACCAGATTGCTAAATGAGTAGAACTTGCTTGTCAGGTGCATAATTACTACCATTATTACATTACATGTGCTTGCTTTATCAAGTTCAGGGTCACGGTTGATCCAGAGTATCTTCTGGGAACAGTGCGAGTGAGGTGTGAGTACACCCTGGCTGGGACACCAGTCCATCACAGGAGACCATCATCACACTCATTCACACACTGGTTCACATCTATCAGCAACTTGGACACGTGAGTCCACCTACTGGCATGTTTTGGGAGGAAACTGGAGAACCAGGAGAAAATCCACATGGACACAGGGAGAACAGGTGAAACGCCACACGGACAGTAACCCAAACTCAGGATGGAACCGGGAACCCTGGAGCTGTGAGGTGGCAACACACACTGTGCCCCTGTGCCAGCCTATTAGCCATAGTAAGCATGAAAGTAAATACCATAATTTAAAAGGAAAAACTTTTCCTTTAAACACAGTAAATTTGTGAGATGTGCAATTTATTTATATCATTCATTCATCTTCAGTAAGTGCTTTATCCTGTTCAGGGTCGCCGTGGACCCGAGCCAATCCCACTAGCTTATTATACTTCACAGTCAATTCCTATGAAGATTTTTTTTCCTATGGAGATTTTTTTTCCCGTGCTGTTTAGCCATTGCATATAAATAAATCCACAATAGAAGTTTCAAGGCAATAAGACAAGAATTGACTTTTATCTGGCCATCATCAACTTCTTTTGTTGAAAGACTAATGTCAAAACATACACTGTGAAGATTCCACCTGTTACTTGAAATTACTGTTTCTGAAATGTGCGTAGGTGGTTTGCCTTTTTGTTTTTCTACACTCAGGTTTCTGTGTGTGTGTGTGTGTGTGTGTGTGTGTGTGTGTGTGTGTGTGTGTGTGTGTATGTTCCTGCATTAAAGAAAAAGATAAAGTGAGAGAGGAAGAGAGTGGAAAGCACAAAACTTGTCATGTTTCAGTGTATTTGGCTACTATTGTGGTCTGGTATACGATGCGGTGTTATTAAAAAAAGATCCAGTGTTACTTGTGCTGTAATGGCATCCCACACAGGGTGTATTCACACCTTATGTCCAGTATTCCTGGAAATATTCACCATGACTCTGACCAGGATAAAGTGAAGATGAATGAATGAATGAATGAATGAATGAATGTGTGCGTCTGTTACTAAGGTCGAATGGGTTCAGACTGTGTAATGAATCTAAAATAGTCTTGGTGGTGGTGAAAAGTTGCCCTACCTCCTGCTTCATCATTCTCCTCCTCCTCCTCCCTAATGCTGGAAGCAGATAAAACTGTATTGTCCATGCTGATGAAGTGCCTGAGCTCAGTTCCAGGAATGAAAACCCAGAGAAGATCGAGATCATTTTAGCCCCATTCACTCTTCCCTTTCGAATCTTTCTTTTCAGGCAGAAATGCTAGGCTGCCAAAACAAACTCTTTTCACTAATTGAATAATAATAGGCCTTGTGTAATGTTGTTGCAGATCTTGGCCTGTGTTAGGTTATTAGGCTTACAGCTATCTTGCTAGAGTTAATGTTAATTGATTTCAGTTTATACCTAATACATGTTTTCATTTATATTTATCTCTGAGTGTGTCTGTGTCTTTTTTGTGCATTTGCTTTGCTCTGAACGTGGCCTTGAAAAGGGTCTTTTCCACACGGGATGAACCGAATACGGTTACAATAGAAAGCTTGGAACAGTGTGTTCTGTTTTTCCGCATGATTTGTCTGTGCATGTTGACAGGAAGTACTGAAGGAAGTTGGTCCTGAGCCGTTTATTTCCCTAATCAGCTGCTGAACGACAGCACAGGCAGGTGGCAGCCGGCCAGGTCATGACCTCCCTCAAGATGATGGATGTGTAGGCAGCAAAGAAGCTAAGCACCAAGTGCAGCTACCTGTCACACACAAACACACACACACACTGAAACGCCTGCAGTGCAAATGCCCCGCACTGAACTATGGACAGATGTCAGTTTGTACCTTTTAGCATAGCTACTGAGAAAATATTCAAACAAGAACACAGACATTAACTTGATGTTAATTCTAGATACATATATAACATCATCTAATATTCACCTAATATGTGTGTGTGTGTGTGTGTGTGTGTGTGTGTGTGTGTGTGTGTGTGTGTGTGTGTGTGTGTGTGTATAAAATTCACCTTTTATATGTATAGAGGAAGCAGAGTAATATGAGCTGGGCTTTAAAAATATATATAAGTTTTATAAGAATAACTGAAAAATAATTATACATGAGATGATCATATCTGGAAAATGAAACCACATGCTCTATATGTGGAAAAAGAGGGGGCATGGTGGCTTTGTGGCTAGTTGCCTCATACCTCGGGGTTTGGTTGTTCGAATCGCATCTCCACCCTGTGTGTGCAGAGTTCTGCCTGTGCTTCAGGGTTTTCTTCCTGGTACTCTGGTTTCCTCCCCCAACCCAAAGACATGCGTTGTAGGCTGAATGGCATTTTAAATTGTCCATAGTGTGTGAATAGGTGTGTGAGTGAGTGTGTGTGCAGTTGTGCCCTGTGATGGATTGGCACCCCATCCAGTGTGTCCCCTGCCTTGTGCCGCTAGTCCCCTGGGATAGGCTCCAGGCTGCCCCGCAACCCTGTGTAGGATAAGCAGAACAGAGAATGGATGGTTGGATGTGGAAAATGTGTGAAAGGTAACAAGTGTCTAAGAATCTCATGAGTTGTGATTATGTAAATATTATGGAATTATTCTGTAAGGGAGTAAAAAAGAGATAAATAAGATTACAAAGTGTCAGAAAGTGGCAGGAGCATAGAAACCGATTCGGTTCTAACCAAACATATAAAGATTTCCTTCATAAATTCATGTATTGTCATTTGAACCATTTTTGAATCATAATAGAAAACGAATGTGTTTCTATGAAATTCTGACAAGCATGGGCCACAAATAATGCTTCGAGTAGAGTGGATCAATTAGCTGAACCGTATCAAAGTAAGAAAAAAGAATCAGTGATTCTGTAGTATAACTCTCCAGTCTAATTGGAGAACTCTGAAAATAGTGCTGGTTCTCATAAAAGAAATGAAACACATCAATTATTAATAATCTTCTCCATCTTAGTCTAAGAGATATATTGAATAAGAGCTGGATTATACCCCTCTGTTCCCAGTTCATTTTACAACATGTTCTATTAAATTCTTCATAAGAAACCTAATATTACCAGAATGAAATGTGATAAAGACAGCGACTGCTTTGGGCTATCTTGGGTATCTTTGTTGGGCACTTGTATCTGTAACCTACTTGTAAATGTTAAAGGAATTAAAGAACAATTTGTTTCTGTCCTTCCTTTTCTTTTCTTTAACAGTTATTATCTCTAAGTCTGTCTAACACAGGGTTACCCAACCGCAGTAGCACTGTCAGTGTCACATTTAAACTATACACTCACCAGCCATTTTATTACTGGGTAGAAGCGCCACCCCCCCCCCCCCCAACCCACACACACACACACACACACACACACACACACACACACACACACACACACCACCCCCTTTGCTCTCAGAACATCCTCAATTATTGTGGCATCAGTTCCCCAAGTTGATGGAACCAGTTTGAGATGACTTGTGATTTATGATATGATGCATTATCATGCNATGGGCAGCAATAATACTTATATAGGCTGTGGCTTTCAAACAATTCTCAGTTGGTATTAAGGAGCCTAATGTATGGCAAGAAAACACTCCCCACATCATTACACCACCACCACCAGGCTGAACTGTTAACACAGGCAGGTTGAATCCAAGGATTCATGCTGATGACACCAAATTTTGGCCCTACTATCTGCATGTTGCAGCAGAAATCAAGATTCATCAGACCAGGTGACATTTTTCCAACTTAAACAGTCCTTAAACGGCGAGCCTGTAGCCCATTGTGACTGACAGGATTGGAACCTGACGTGGTCTTCTGTTGTTGTAGCCGATCCGCCTCAAGGTTTGACATGTTGTGCACTCTGACATGCTTTTCTGCTCACCATGATTATAAAGAGTCATTATTTGAGTTATCATAACCTTCTTGTCAGCTTGTCAACCTTCCAGTCTGGCTAGGTGTTCTTGCCTATAAAACTGCTGCTCATTGGATATTTTGTTTTGTTTTGTTTTTCCCACTATTCTGTATAAACTATAGCAGCTTGTTGCTGGTGAAAATCTCAGTTTTTGAAATACTCAAAGCAACCCATCTGGCACGAACAACCACGTCCTGGTCAAAGTCACAGAGATCACATTTTACCCCATTCTGATGTTTGATGTGAACATTAACTGAAGCTCTTGATGTGTATCTGCAAGATTGTATGCATTGCACTGCTCCTACATGATCGGCTGATTAGATAACTTCGTGTGCGGGTGTGTGCAGATGTTCCTATTAAAATGGACACTTGCACACACCCGCACACGCAGGTATCTAATCAGCCAATCATGTGGGTGTGGGTGTGGGTGTGTGCAGGTGTCCATTTTAATAGGAACACCTGCACACATACCCGCACACGCAGTTATCTAATCAGCCAATCATGTGGGAGCAGTGCAGATGTTCCTATTAAAATGGACACTTGCACACACCCGCACACGCAGGTATCTAATCAGTCAATCATGTGGGTGTGGGTGTGGGTGTGTGCAGGTGTCCATTTTAATAGGAACACCTGCACACATACCCGCACACGCAGTTATCTAATCAGCCAATCATGTGGGAACAGTGCAGGTGTTCCTATTAAAATGGACAGTGAGTGTATATAAGTTAAAATTCTATTAATAAAAAAAATTAAAGTTAGTATATTTCACTAAAGTTTGTGATCTATTACAGAGGTTTGACTTAATGTTACCCTACGTAATATCTCAAGAGATGCTCAAGGCAAACAATTAAATATGCAAGGCATATAGTACTGGCTGATGAGTTTAGCAATGTTGTATGATGGCTGTTTCAAGGCATGGTGTTTGATGCACTAATCCCATTTACTATGAACATGAGATAAATAAAACATTACCCAGTCCAAGCTTTGTAAAGTTTTCCACTCCTTAATTATAAACTCAGCTGTAAATTTGATTCATGGCCTGCAAATATAAACCAGCATTTGTTACGGTAAATAAGCGTAACAATATTATCAAGGCTTTGGTATTCTGAAAGCTCTCTTTGAAGTGCCGAAGCGTTCGAATCTAAATGATGTATTTAAGAATATTTTCTTGCATCATTTTTCATGCAAATGTTTCTTTTCCACGGTATAAAGTGAGGATTAACTTTGAGCGATTTTTAAGTGGCGTTACAGTAACATGCGCTGAAACCTGGAGGAAATGTGACATGCCTTCATCTTTATAATGGCCATGAAAACCAGCTTTGCAGGCAAAGAAACCTGGCACCGGTGTGTGTGTGTGTGTGTGTGTGTGTGTGTGTGTGTGTGTGCACTTCACTATTCTGAGAATTCATCAGCACTGCACTCAGAGCTTAGTCAGACATGTTTACAACCACAGAACTGTGCACTGTGCTGGATTTAATTCTAAACTCACTGACACAACCTCCACGGACCATTGCACCTGAGCTACTCGTTTCCCCATCAAACATGGAAGCAAAGTAAACGGCCAATTTGCACCACTTTAGGTTGTCGGTGGCATGTAAATTGGAGCTTGATGATACCATTGTGCTCTACATGTTGCATCAAAACCCCTTATTTTTATTGTTTGGAATGGAAAGCTGCCCCTTTATCACTTCTTGGCATCCCATAGCTCAGGGAGGAAGCAAATGAAATACAATCACCTCCAGCATTACTTCATGAACAAAAAAATAATACATTTCTAAAATAAATATCATACACAAAGATTTCCTTTAACAAATCAACTTAATTGAAAAATCCTCAAATCCACTGAGCCATTTTATTATTATTATTATTATTTCCCTGTAATATATTTGGTCTAGCACACCAACAAAATCTCTCTGTCATCCGTGGCCATTTGGAACAGCAGTGTGCTTTCTACACCAATAAGTACAGTAATAGATTGAAAAATTACCCATGAAGCAAAACAGGGACATCATTTGAAAAATTCAAAAGTCTGTTACAGCTGGAAAATCCCTATTAAGAGGACGTTGAAGGAAGTAAAGATAAGACCAGACATCACCGATGCAAAATTGCACGTCTTTAGCTGATCTCTGCAGTTGTTTTAAATTAAACGGTTAACCACCACCTCCATAAAAACTTGCTGTTTCAAAGGGTTTAACAAAAGATGCCCTTTCTCAAAGCAACCCACAAAACACAGAGCCTGAATTTCACCGAACGTCACTGAGACTACAGAAAATGACATCTTAGCAAGTGGAAATGCCGTGAATATAGTGGAATGTATCTAGCTTTTCCTATCAGATTACAATCAACCAAATATAAGATTATTAAACCTATTTCTAGCAGTTTTTTTTTTTTTACTGATTTCAAGCTTCAATTAATCTTGTTTTCTTCTCTACAAATTCCTCATAGAATTTGTAATGGTTTTAATGGTTATAATGGGAATTGTATTGGTTTTAATGGAAGCCGTAATGGTCCCTGTGGGTCTCTACTGGTAATCTGTTGCCTTTTAGGTGGCATGTTATGTCTGTTATGGCAATCAGACAAAATCAAAATCCTCATCAGAGACACCTAAGAGGATGAGGAAGTATCAGATTCAGACCAGGTCAACAAAATTATCACTTTTAATACAAATATTTTCAATAAAATCCACCCCTGAGTCTATTACTGAGTCTATCGTAGTGAAGACGGTTAGAGTAACTCTGTAAGAGAACTCCATTTCCCACAAGCCTTTGCGATGAGGTTGAATTACCCATGAGGCTGTTCGGTCCAAGGTTGCAGAGAGCAGCTGAGAGAAGAGTCGCGGTCCAGTTTGCAGTTAGAGTTAGCAGCTATCCGTGCAGCATGCTTGGTCAAG
Organism: Pangasius macronema; assembly: GCA_037577455.1. NCBI lineage: Eukaryota > Metazoa > Chordata > Actinopteri > Siluriformes > Pangasiidae > Pangasius > Pangasius macronema. Next base: position 8,605,143 of record CM074968.1, on the reverse strand, counting down.
CCGTTCGCAGATTCACCACCTCCGCAGTCCGCGCGTCTCACTACGCTGAGGGACCGGGACAGGTACCGCGTCCTCACCCGCTCTGCTGAAATTTAACCCGCTGCTTCCTAAAGACAGCGAGTTAGCGCTAGCTAGCGAGGCCTGGTCTCAGCCCTGAAGCCTGTTTGGAGGTCATGTTTCTGAATGAGTGCTAACTAGCGTTAGTTAAGCTTTTAACCGCGAGTTGGTTATTTAACGACATACTCATTTACTTAGTAACTGTAACATTTAAATTAATTAACCCAATTATCTGTATTTAATATAAATATGTCGAGGAATAAATAACGCAGGCGGTTCACTTCCGCATGTAATGCTAGCTAGGCGCTTTATTACCGCAGCTAGCGGCTAATTTTTAGAGGCTAATGTCTATTACTTTACAAACGTTTTGTTCACCATTTTTGACAAAAAGTCAACTTTCGTTCACAATAGCTACACATTACCTGTAAAGTAAAAAAAAGTTTGTACTTGACTTATCTAGTTAGCATTAAGAAACCAGCCGGGGCTCGAGAAGCTGTCATAGCTAGCATGCTAATTCGCTAACAAGCTCTGAAGAAATAACATAACACTTCAGCTTCATAGTACATTATGTAATGGAAAGAAATAAAATTCAATTGAAGTTGAAATCAACAATGTATTAAGTCACAGACGTGTGTCAGATAACGCCACTTTGACACTTATGACCCCAAGGTTACTTGAGTTAAAGGTTGTTCCTAACCTAAGCCTGTATCTTCATGCTAACTGTTAAACACATGGATGCTATGCAGAGGACTCATGTAATGGTGTTGTCTTGCAGAACCTGCCGTTCTCAGTAGATAACAAGTGGAAGCTGCTGGGGATGATGGTGCTGTTCTTCGGCAGTGGCTTTAGCTTTCCCTTCATCGTAGTCAGGCACCAGATCCTGAAGAAGTGAAGCTCTGGCTTGTCTGTTATGGTACTTATTTTCTCCATCACACATCTCATTTCTAAACATCGCACCTTCACCGTGGAGTTTCAGATACTTCTGAGGTAGGGCTGCGCAATATATATTGAAATATCGCGTTATGCATATCGCAAAGGCCTGCGATAACGGAATGATTTTAATACATCAAAAAGTTACGAAAAATTGAAAGTTTTAGGGCGATGCAGACAGCCGAGATTGCTTTCGTTTCTTTAAAAGAACATGTTTTCGCATATCGCGTTTTTCTTCAATATCGTGCAGCCCTGCGGAGAGTGTGTGTTACCCTGCAATCACACCAGCAAGGTGACATGAGCGGTCAGAGCAAACGCGAATAAAAATCACCCTCGGAAAAGCCAGTTCACAGAAAGGGAAAGGATGTGGCTCATGAAAAGGCGCGTATGCTTCTGGTAGTGGCTACGTTTGCTTAGTGAACAAGTGTTGATCACGTGTGCCAAATCAGGAAGGTAAAAACATTCTCTGCTCTCTAGGATTTTTGTTAGTACTGTTGGCACCTCTGGAGGTGACGCAGCTGTTGGCCACGCAATGTAGGCGGGCGCCAGTGAGGTTTTTGCGAATGCGAAGTAATGTACGGTCGTGTAATCGATATGGCTCTTTTCACACTAAAGCAACAAGACACACTCTTGATATGCTTTTCATTTGCCCTGGCTTAGTAAACAAAACATGCAAATAGCTATACTGACCCTGTCAGATCATTTTGAACGTGTTTTGACCCTGAAGATTATTATAATGTGCGTTAATCCATTGAGATTTTCAGTACATTACCCAGTAGCAGTCAGAACCTTCACAAAGGTCAAATTTTAGTCAACACAAAGGCACGTGCTGCTGCATTACTGCAGAACTAATGAGAGGTAGTGTTTAGATCAGGGGTTCCAGTCATGTGGACACTCCACCCTGCACAGATCCACCCGAGCCAAGTCATTGTGCTTCATAATCATATGTTCAGTTCGATCCAGTGTGTCTGCAGGGAAGAGGTTTCCACGACTAGAGTTAAGAACCCCTGGGTGAGATGAGGGGCCTAAACTCCACAATATAGCATGAATGTTGTATTTTATACAGGAGAAAAAATGTTCTGTACACACGCAGCTGTCACACTGATGAACCCTGACGTGTAACGTGGTGTAAAAACATGAAGCATTCAAGTGTGCTACTGTGCCACAAAGTAGTGCACTCTCTCCACTGAAACTTCAACATGTCAATTTAGGGCGTTATAGCAGAGTTCTCATAATGCAGCTTTATATCTGCAGTTTAACAAAATAATACGCATATATATGTATATAGTGGGTATTGCTTATACGTATAATAATATATGATTGATCTACATGATTTGGGCAGGATTTTACAGACCTTTAGGTATTTTTTTTGTTTGTTTTATTTATATATATATATATATATATATGACATGAATAGTCATGTAGCTCAATAATTTTATGGATGAGTCTTTTTTTTTTTAAATAAAGGTACAACAGTACAGCACTGAATAGAAACAGGGCATCCATTTAAAATAAATAAATAAACCCGCTCATTGTCGTTGCCGCTCGCTGGCTCGCTCGCTGTGCTTGCTGTTAGTGAAAAGTGCTGTGCTCGACGGTGCCGCACTGACCAGCAGCTTTCACCGCTTCCATTACAGGAGTGTTTGGAGTGAACATTCAAATTTTTTCTTTTCGTTCTTGTGTGGAAATGAGTTTATATATTTGGTCCATCATTACTGTAGTTTATATATTTTGGTCCTAAATTAGATTTGAGGCGGCATTAAAAGCCGTAGAAAGTATTACCTTTAACACATTGAACAGTTGTACCTGAAGAGAACAGTGCGAGGGTTTTTTCATATCGAATACAGTTAGTAGTAATATGCATGGCTAGCTAGTGATTTAGCTCTCAAACTAATATTGATAAGGTTACTGAGATCTTCAGCAGTGTGTGCAGTGGTTTTTTACTTTTATAAATCTGTTAGAATGGGAAACTGGCTAACTGTTGTATTGCTAGCAGCTTGGCCTTGTTTTTTAATACAGATACAGATATCAAATACAGAGATCACCGGTTTGTCACACAACTGCTGTTTAGAGATGATGAGGATGATGATAACACTATGTAGCTAGAATTGCTTTTCTACCAGACACAGTAATTTTCAGTAACATTGTCAATAGTCTTTATTTTCAAATGTCATTTTTCTTGCTGTTTTCATCCAATTCAATATTTCAGATTCATTTTTATTTGCTTTATTAGATCACATCACTTCTCTGCGACGTTGAGCTTGATTAAACTTTTCTTGTGTCAACTGGGAATCATGTAAAATCTGCCATTTTGAAGTTAGACCAAATCCCAAATAACTTTCCATTCACTAGATGTAGTCACTATGTAGGGCATTACACAATGCAGTGCGCTCTATGCTGAGTAGATCACAAGCACAAAGCACTACTACATGTATAGGTTACTTGCGCAGTTGCATGATGACTTATTGTGTGTTTTTGTGTGTTACAGGTCGTTGTGAATGTGTCCACAGCAGCAGCTCTCTTCATTCGTCAGATGTGGTTCCCTTAATGCTACTTTGTAAATAAAATGATATAATCTTATACAGTGTTTTCTCTTTTTTTGCCATTTATTCTGTTAATAGAAGAGTATCAGCACAAAAAGATGTATGATAGACTTCTGCAGTAGATTTAACTGTCTCTGACTGCTGAGGCTTTAACGTGGACGGGGTGCGATGTTGAATTTGTAACTCATGTTTTAAAATCTGTTAAGGGTTTTAAGTCAGTTCTGCACTGACAGTGTAATAGGCTCGTGTTTCTGGGGACTGGTTTCAGCATCGTGCTTGTACTGAAGTAGAGTTTTTTATTCTTCTTCTTTTGTCATGTAAAAGGCAGACACGTCGGACATTTCCAGACGAGCGTGTGCAAAGCAGAAATGAAACGATGTTCTGAAACTACGTGGTGTTTAAACATGCCAGTTGACATGGATTGGGAGGAGTGTAGTGAATCTGAAAAGCTTGAACACGGGTATTGTTTTCCAGCTGCATGTTTTGACTTCACTGCTGAATCTCACTGGACATCCCGTTTCAGGGCGATTAACCTGCTACTGATGTGAGCTATAAATACAGTCGAACACCACAGCAGACAGGAGCACTACATGCAGCAGAGCAGTGGTTAGAAATTAAAAGACTTTTTCTGCCAAATAGATCTGTGCCTTTTACTTGCAAGTTGTCAGTACAGAACATTTTTTGGTTCAGCTGTTAGAGGTTGGATTTAACACTCTACCCTGGTGCTGACTTTGAAAGATAAAACACAGAGCAATAAAGTGCAGGTGGGAAGATTTAATGTTATCTCTGTGTGTGTGTGTGTGTGTGTGTGTGTGTGTGTGTTAAAGCGGGATTCAGTTATGTCCTTCATATCTGAAGCCATCAGAGCAAGGAGACCACAAATGGCATTGCATTATCAGGAAAGAACATTGTCTGAAATAGAGAAGTTGGGAAGAAGGTCAGCAGAGATTACAGGGCCATGGGATTGTACCTGAAGGAGAGGTTGGGATTAAAAGAAACAAGCTGATGAAAATGTCTGGGTGGAGGGTAAGATCAAGAGAAGGTAGAAATGGGAAAACATTGTGTGGCCCTGAAGTGCCTGAGTCCAGCACAGTTTAGTGCTCTAACACAGCTAATGGTAGTTTAGTACTAAGTTGAATCAGGTATCTGAGCAGAAAAACAGACTGCTAGGGTTGTCAACTAACGAACACTACAAGAGTGATGAAACTGAACACTTGAAAAATACTGACGATCAACTTCAGGGACATAGTTTGAACTTGAACCATTGCAGATTCTACAGCAGATACTCTGTGGCCAATCACGTGCCTTTATATCAATTATTTACATGATCTCATCTCAGTGAGAAATGTAAGAGTTTCCACATGAGTGTCCACATGACCTGTTAAAAATGTATTCAATTTTTTTTTTCAAATTCCAAGGCACTCTTCTTTCACCGTTCAATATCTTGTTAATTCGGAATAGCAAATATACATGGAGTGATATCACAGCCTCATAAGTATTACAAAATCTAATACACCATCTAGAAAGGTGGGAAGGTCTAAAGAAAATTCCTGAGGATGTTGGGAATCTAGGAGCACAAAGGCTCACCTAAAAGAGCTAAGTTAGAGTTGACTCATTCATAAATGACACATCATTACTCCCAAGGTTTACTTCAACACTGGATTGCATTGGATTAGTTTGCTGTCTGATTGAATTTGACTTTCACGTCTATAGAAAGTGGCGAACAAGTTTTCTAAAGAATATTTCACTTTGACTAAATTACCCCAGTTGTGCCTCCGATTAGAACATTTACAGATCTGACACCCCAGATATCAACTTCACCTTAAAGTGCATGAGCTGGGCCTTATTTTTGGGGGATGCATTTGTAAATGGTCAAATTACATAAACAGTTTCATAAGTTTATATATTTAGAAAGTTTCACATATATGTTACCTTCTTGTCATATAAAATAAATTGGCTTTATTCTGGAAGGTCATTATCTTTTCTCCAACAGTCCCATGCCGAGAACCTCCAAGTCCTGCTGTTGGCTTAGATTAGCTTGCGCTCATGAATGTCACGTGTCACTGCCACGTCTTTGAGAAAGAAGACATAATCATAGCAATTGAACATTACGCTCACAATAAGCCTCGTTGATTAAAACGAAATACTCCGATATCCGAAGTCTGCCAGACACACTACTTGTGCATGTTGGCACTGCTTCAAAATAAAGCACAGCCATAATCACATACGAGTTTTTAATGATTCTGACCTCTGATGCAGCTCCGCAGAGTTAATGCACCATCAAATTGTCCTTAAGCCATAGAAGAAATAATAAACAGGCTTGGCCGATTGATGTCAGGTGTCAAAAACAAGGCCTGTGGGCTCAATATTTTCACACTGGAACAGTATAATCTCAAAGTCTTACCAGACATAAGCATATATAGACCCTCCATCCATCACATCGCACACATTTTAATCTACACAAACAGCCCAACAGCATGCTTAATTACTGTATATTTGCATTTAGTCTGATTATCTGTAGGCCTAAGTATCAACACATAAATGCTGCAGCTGCAGGCTACACACTCCTGACACCATTATACAATGCTTTGCAAAAGTATTCAACCCCCTTAAAAATCCTCAGATTCGTCTGGATTACAAATGACACTTACACAGATTGTTCCAGCCAGTATTTTCAATCATTTTAAAAGTCATTATTTGTCAGCAGCAAAAAATAATAATGATAGTTATTCTTAATGAAAACTGGGAAATTCTGCTTGGATAAGCGTTTCATAAGCATGAATACTTTTTCAATCATTAATTTTGACTTTGAAATGTAAGTGACCATGAATTTGCAATAAAAATACTGATATGTGTAGAAGAAGAATATGTATATTTTGTCATTCGGGCAAATCTGATAAATTCCAGGAGGTATATAATATGTAATTTAATATAATATAATATACAGCTACTGTATATTATTATTTAAAATTCACACTATAGAAGATGAAATTGTAGGGTTTCAATTGCTCTTTATGGATTTGAACATAAAAGTGAGGAGACCTATGAAAATGTTGAAAAAAGAAGATGGAGAAGCCGCAATAAGATTTTTTATTCATGCACACAGTGTACTAAATCCGTACTTTATTTGTGCGTGCAATTTTGCCTAACGTGGCCCACAAATCTTGGTCACAAAATGAATTTGCTATTCCGAAAAAACGTATTCCTGTTTATTTGCTAACATTACTTTGTTCTAACATCACTAACCATGATATTGTTATAATAAAACGGTATAATATTATATACTGTCTAATGTAATAAAATTAATTTCATTGTAAGTTAGGCACACGTCTCTCCAGAGTCTACCATAGTCATAGAATAAGCAAAATATTTTTAATAATATTAATACAACAAATAACCAATACTTACAAGTGAATCAAATGATCATGCATTGTACCCAATTGTACCCCATTGTACCCAGCATTGCGGGGGCAGTCGTGGCCTAATGGTCTGAGAGTTGGACTTGTAACCCAAAGGTGAACCTGAAGGTGGTGGGTTCGAGTCT
>CM074968.1:8583274-8597969 GCA_037577455.1 Pangasius macronema | reverse complement strand
GTGTGTTCACTACTGTGTGTGTGCACTTGGATGGGTTAAATGCAGAGCACAAATTCCAAGTATGGGTCACCACACTTCACTTCAAAATTATGAATAAACTGAATAGTGAAAAATGGCTTAGATAAGCGCCAATGCCTATGAACAAAATATAACATACAGCATGTACTGTTATGTTACGTTATGTTATGTTATGTTATGTGTAAGTAGAGATGCAAGCTATTCATTGTTAACTTCTCACAAATTCATAATTAATTATAATTCATAATTAAATCATAATTATTAATAGTAAGTCACTGTTTTTGATATCTCAAGAAACCCAAACAATATGTCATACACAGATAAACCTATATATAAATATATAAAGTTCTATAAGGTGTCATCTGCCTGATCTGCCTGTTTGGACGAGAAGCATCTTCACATGCTTGCCCGAAACCAACACAAAACTGTCTCTGAGGCGATAAAGTCAGATCAATCTGATGACTCTTAAACTGTTCTTCCCAATGACAGCTTCTTTTAAAGCCACATGCTAGACACTTATCTCACCTCAACTTTTCCTAGTGCTGCTGCGTCTTGTACCGTAGCTCACACTCTCCAGGCGAGCACAGGTAGACTTATATATCAAATCCAGGTTCAAGTCTAGTCTTACAAAATACATGGGTTACAGTATATTAAGTGAAGTGAAGTGACTTTGTGGCCGAGTATGGTGACTCATACTCGGAATTTGTGCTCTGCATTTAACCCATCCAAGTGCACACATACACACACACACCCGTGAACACTCACCCGGAGCAGTGGGCAGCCATTTTAGCTGCGGCACCCGGGGAGCAGTTGGGGGATCGGTGCCTTGCTCAAGGGTCNACCTACAATCCCTGCCGGACCCGAGACTCGAACCCACGACCTTCAGGTTCACCTTCGGGTTACAAGTCCGACTCGCGTACCATTAGGCCACGACTGCCCCCAAGTTATATTTTGTTATATTTTGTTATATTATGTATAACTTAAAGGAAGTCATGCATGCAGCTGATCATCCAATACATGCAAAGTACCAGAAAACGTCTCTATGTGTTATTTAAACTCCAAAGTGGAATTATAGGATCATTTCTGTTTTTCTAGCTCCATGGAAAGGCTCCTATCTTCCGGTGCAGAGTAATACCAACACAATTCAGGTTGTTGAAACACATTGCCACTATAGAGTTGCTATTTTTAGCTAGAACATTGTTCATTTATATAGATATCACTGTCATACTGTGACAGAAACCACACTGGCATGACAATACTTAAGAGCTGGACATGGCTTGATGAGTGTGTGTGAGGATTTGAGTGTGTATTCAATGGTTGGCCTCCAGCTCTGCCTACAGGCACTGGAGGGAGTCGGAGTCAGAGATGTGGTGCTTGAACCTGGCCCCATCGTAGCCTTGAGATAACTGCAGAATTCTTCGGGTATTTTGTTGGTCAAGAAACAGATCTAACACACCTAATGGTAGTGTTTTTTTTGTATTTGGATTTTGTTCAAGTTTCCTTCAGTAAAGCTGCAACTGCAAAGAATAAACCTATTATTACTATCAGTTTTTTAAGCTTACAAATCATTCCTTGTATTGTAGCCCTTGAATCCCCAACACTGTGTGAACTAACTCTTAAGCATTTTTTACACTGTGCGATTTCAGCAGTCTTTTAAGGTTATTACTTGTCACACTGTACGAGACAATCCTAATAAAGTCTTAGCTGAGTTGTAGCACAGACTGTGTTGTATCATGTGTACTCCATGTCAGATTATATAATGAAGCTCCTCTAATGATAGACCTGTGATTAAAGAAAACTACTTTCATCAGTCAGTCTGAAAATACGGTCACATTAACAGAAAACATTCTTCAAAGTGAGATACTGGAAGTAATAAGGACATTTTTTTTCTGCCCATTAGCATGTCTCAATTACGTTTCACCTTTGCCACTACTGTATTTGTCCTGTAAGCTTTGCATCGCCCAATGCCGTCCTCCTATCAGTGGCTTTTAGGTGAGTGTCATAGCAGTGGTTACACTCTGAGTTATTAATCGGTCATTTTGGACACTGCCAGAGCTTTGTCTTTGCTTCCAATGGCTGCCAGTGAACACATCATATTATGAGTTCCAAGACCTAAGACGTTATTACTAAAGAATTCATTTATGCTGTGCGAATTTTGGGAGGAAAATATCGTACAGTGGAAACCCAGCTTCAGTAATCAGTAACTGAGCTGATAAATAAAGTGTAAGGGCTGAAGCTGAGCCTAACATTCATAATGAACAACAGTGACAATTAGAGCGCTTTTTGGGACAAAATGCGAGTCTATTTGTTGCCAGTTATCAGACGCTGAGCACTGTTGTAGGATTATGTCAGGAAAATGTGTAATTCGGTTGGGGGACTTACTGGTAAGTGTGATAAAGATGGCTGACTAGCAGGCTCGCAGTGAAATGATTAGTGGCTTGCTGTTAAATGGCATACAAACGGCTGATTAGCCAGCTGAAGTGTCTGTGCTGCTCTTAATTACGGAGGTAGTTCATCTGGTAGGCCTCAAGAAAAGCCTTTCCTTTGGTCCAGAAATGTAAGGCTGTGCAAACCATACCAAGAATAAACTTGTCTAGATGCCCACAGCAACATACATCCATCTGCTTATATTTGCAAGACAGATACTAATTACACAATATTTTAAGGAAGAGTGATGAAACCAGTGACCTGTTTCCCTAAGAGTGAAATATTAAAAAACATTTTAAGGTGAAAAGATAAAACAGTGAGAGTCTGACAGCGTAATAATAATAAGTTGCATATTTAAAATATATGTATATGTGTGGCATTACAGCAGAAGACAAATTTTTAGAAAATTCTAATTACTGGTGATTCTTACAACCGCATCATAACTCATTATATATTTACATTTGGATGTATGAGGAATATACCACAGTACTGTGTTTTTTTATTAATCAATTCTAGGAGGAGAAAAAAACTCAAAGTGCAATACGGTTCTCGGATATTTCCTTTATTATTTGTCATTATTATGTGTCAGGTTTGTTGTTTGCACAGCCAGTGTTTGAAATTGAACTTGCCAGAGGTTTTGTTTGTTATTAGTCATCCTTTTACATGTACTGTAATTCAAATTATTCCGTTACTGTAGTTATCAACTCGCTTGACAGCTGCAGGTTCATTATAAACAGGCCGAAGCTATTTGATATATGAACTTATTGTATGTATTCATACCCTTTTTTGGTTCTTTAAAAAAAAGTCTCACTTTGTCTTGGTTTTCAAATGACAATGAGTTTATTGACAATTTCACACTAAATGACAGGTACTGAAGAAAAGAACAAAATAGTAATGTTTAGAGTGAATTATTAAAAGAGTTTAGAAGGTGGTCACATTTTCAGATTGCCCAGTCACTACCTCCTCCACATTGTAATCTGATATACTGTACTTCTCATAGTGTCCTCAGTTTCCAAGTCCTCGCTACAAAACTAGCAGTCACACAAATTAATTGGATAGTCAAAGAAAGTCTCACTGTCTATACCGCTTGTAGTATTTATCTCCATTCTGTTGCCTACATCTGTTGTTTAAAATGCAGGAAATGCAGGAATTAGGAAAAGGTGATCGTTTTTTACTCTCTCCTCACCTGTACTGCCGTGACCATCTGTCTCTGGCAGTCTGTGCGTGACCTGGATCAGGGCATTGTGAGGCCTTCTGAGAAGCTTTTTAAGCTTGACTATGAGAGTTCATCCAATCTCCCATTTCTCAGACAGATGTAATAATTCACACACACCACACCACCACAACAAGTTCAGAGTCATACCAACGACTGGTGATCTCAACATTAGGTCTGCATAAACATAACGCAAACATTTCACACTGAGAACAATATAAATAGGAAAAATAGCAATGGAATAAAATGACAGTATACTGGTGAGGAAGGTATTGTATACCAGTGTGAAGGGACACTGGGCCAGTACAGTATAAGTTTACATTTACATTTATGGCATTTGGCAGATGCCCTTATCCAGAGCGAGTTCCAAAAGGGGGCCTAATGGTCCGAGAGTCGGACTTGTAACCCGAAGGTGAACCCGAAGGTCGTGGGTTTGAATCTCGGAATTTGACTGAGGTTAGACCCTTGAGCAAGGCACCGATCCCCCAACTGCTCCCCGGGCGCCGCAGCTAAAATGGCTGGCCACTGCTCCGGGTNACTTGGATGGGTTAAATGCAGAGCACAAATTCCGAGTATGGCTCACCACACTTGGCCACAAAGTCACTTCACTTCTTAAAAGTGCTTTGAAGTCTCTATTCAATAAAGACATTCTGAAACTGGTTCGCTAGGTCACAAACTAAGAATATCATCAGTCCACAAACTCTGCGAGGGAGGTAATATAGTTACAAGCGCTCAGACAATGCAAAGTTGTGTGGGTTTTTTTCTTTAGTGCTAATACAAGTACTTGCCTTCCATCTCAGTGACCCTGGTTTATATGCAAAAGTCAAAAGTCATGTAAAGCTTCAATCCAATCAATAAACTGTGCCGGGAAAAAAGATGAACCTAACCATGAACCTGAAAAGCTCTGAATTGTGTCTAAGCTGTATACAGTACTGTGCAAAAGCCTTAGGCACATGTAAAAAAAATCTCTCAATCAACTATGCCTTTGAAAAGATTGAAATGAAACACTTCTACACATACAATGTGACTTTAATTAAGCAGGAAAAGTCAATATTTTCCCTAAACCCTGCGTTCACACAGCACTATCACTTGTGGGTGTGTAATGACTGCTGCTGTTACTTGGAAGCATCCAGTGTTTTTTTTTTTTTTTAGTTCAGATTACAAACAGTAGTAGGTGGATATAGCTTCTAAAGCTAACTAGTTAAAACATATTAAATATTGCACTAACCAGGATGAAAACTGATTGATCGATTTACATGCTAGGCTTCATCATCATGCTAGCTTCTCTGGCGGATTAGCAAGGAAGGCTACGTGTACTAGCTACACACACTCGCCAGAGGCACCGATCTCCGCCACATCCTTCCGAGATTTATTTTCCTCCTTATTGTCTCCATACACATTTAATGAGAGGTTGTGTATGACAGGATAAGATGAAATCATTGTTATATGCCTGTTTGTTCCATTTTTACGAGGTACATCGAGTTTTCAGCTGAATTTAAGTGTTAGTTTTTTTTTCAGGCATCTTCCACAGTTCTTCTAGATACTTGTCTCACTTCTTGTCTCGCTCCAATATGTTTTTATCTTTAACAGCATATTACTGATACAGTAATGCAGAAATCTGTATAAAAGAGTTAAGGTTCCTAAGACTTGCACAGTACACTATATACAAGGAAATCCAGCAACCATGTCAATAAATGTATCAACCAGAGGGGAATTTGCAGTGTGACTGTTCTCATCTGTCATCTGAAGGAGATGAATTTAGTTATGCTTACCACAGGTGGAGTGCCCAGTGTGAAACTTTAAGGCTTTGGTGCATCAGATATTATTCAGCTAAGATTTACAAAACCCATTTGCCGTTTATGTTAAATTTATTGCTCAGCAATTGCTCAGCATCAATAGCTCACTTACAATATCTTTCAAATAGACTGTTAAACATTTTGGTTCTGAGAACAAAACTATCGCAAATGGTTTATTGTCTACAATCTTGAATAATGGTGAATATTGGAGAAAATTGTGGCGAGGCTGGAAAATGGTTCAGTTTTCAACCTGATTATGGATTTAAATATTCAGGCATGTTCAGTAATCTCTTGGATCCTGGGTGGCAGTGGATCAGAACCAACACCTTGGATAAGCTGCTGGTCCATTGCAGGGCACCATGCACACACACATTCACACCTAGGGCAACTTAGCATAGCCAATCCACCTACCAGCATGCTTTTGGGAGGTAGGAGGAAATCAGAGAACCTGGAGGAAAACCACATGAACATAGGAAAATGTGTAACTCTACTCAGACAGCAACCCTTAGTCAGGATTGAACCAGAGACCATGGAGCTGTGAGGCAGCAATGCTACCTGCTGAACCATTGGGTCATTCTGGATAGAGCAATTGTACATGACAGTCTTTATTTGCAGCAAAGACAGGAACACGCCTAACCACAGCTTTGGCAGTAGAGCCTACAAAACACTGTGCATGGGTAATATCTGAGTGGAATAGTCAAGGGCACAAATGAATTTTCCCTAGCTTTAATAAAACTGCAGCTCAGGTTAACATCATTTTTGGTTACTTTAAGTTATGGAGCATGTGATTAGAAAGTTAATAATTTCCTATGAGAAAAAAAACATTAGCATAATCAGTCTAACTGAATAAATAGTTATAATAATAAATAAACAAAATATAACCTACAATAATGTTAGTAATTTATATTGTAATTATAATTTATATTGTCACTGGATCCCATTTTTAAAAGCCTCTATAGTCTGCAAATGTTAATCTTTTATCAATACCAATACCAATAAATAAATAAATAAAATAAAATAAAATAAAAAATTACAAAAAAAAATGAAAAAAGCTTATATGTTGCACATTCATGTGTCACTTTACTACAATCAAAAGTCTCTCTTTCCTCCAGTTCTTCACTACACCCACCATAGGACACCTATCCACCTATCCTGAGGCACGTAAGCTCTTGCTCTTTACAAAGCCCATAAGCTCATGTTCTCGTCCTGAGTACTACAAGTTTCTGCTTCAATCCAGATCCTGCTCCTGCCAACATGAGTCCTGTAGGCTTCTGTCCCATTCAAATGCTATTCCTGTCTCCCTGCTCTTGCACGATCCAGGTCTTCCCCCGGTATTCTGAGGCCCACAAGGTTCTGCTCATCTCCTACAAGCTCCTGTCTTATTGGGATTTTACTCCTGCTAACCTACTAAGCTCCTGCTCCTCTCTTTCTACTTCTCATTATCCAACCTGACTCATTAACTTCCCTAATGGCAACTGGTATGTTAATATCCTTACCACTGAAAATTCCATTCCACATAAAACATAAGCCTCTTCTTAGACTGATATGAGTCTTTTTTTTTAAAAGATCCCACCTTCTTGTTCCATCTGAGGGAATTTTTTTTCATCCCACTGATAACTCGTGCCTTCTGAAATCTGTATTGTAATGAGCACTATACAATATCTACATTTATTGTATTCTAGATTAAATGTGTCAGTAGGCTGTAAACAAATACAAACACTGCTCCCGTTAGGGGTCACCACAGCGGATCATTGGTCTGCATACTTGATTTGGCACAGCTTTATGCCTAATGCCGTTCGTCATGCAACCCTCCCCAATTTTATCCGGGCTTGGGCCTGGCAGTTGCCAATACAATACAACCCTAGTGGCTGGGGTAGGTTCCCCGGCCAGGAATCGAGCCCGGGCTGCAGCAGTGATTGCGCCAAGGCCTAACCACTAGTCCTCCAGGGACCCATAAAACTGATTTAAGTTCTTAAAATATGCAAATGCATATATGAATAGGAGGTGTACTATTTTTTCGCAGAAAGCTTCCCAGAAAGGTTTACAAGGTATCCGGTTGAGACTAGACGTGTTCAATAGGACAAGGCTCCTGCAGAATGTAACAAAAACATTGCATAAGTACAAAGTTTTTACTTTCATGCAGGCATCAGCGTACAGACAGGTGTAAAGCTTGTGGGACAAAGATAGACCACATTCATTAACATGCATTTACAGCATTCACTCATTCATTCCTTCATTCATTCATCCTTAGTAACTGCCTGGTTAGGGATGTGGTGGCTTAAGTTAGGCTACTAGTTTGTTAATATTTTGTGAAATAGAATCAACCAAATTTGTTGGAAAATATCGTAGGCAGGTGCACACAAAAATAGTAACTGTGTGAGCAAAACTTTAATGCATACATCTCTAGTTGAGAACATGTTGAACTCAAATGATGTAGCTGAGGTTGAGGATCAGTCAGAGCCAGAATTCACAGATGATGCCGACAGTGTTGCTGGGTGGTTTTTACAGTGTTTACAGGGGCATAGTGGAGGGTTTGAATTTAATGTAAGAACATAATTTTAAAGTCCACCTTCCGGGTTTTAGCCACACCAGTGGAGTTTATTGTCATTTCAGCCATACACAAGTACATAGTGAAATGAAACAACGTTTCTCCAGGACCAAGGTGCTACATAAGACGATAAAGAACAACACAGAACTACAGGGACTACATATTTTTTTACATAAAGTGCACAAGTGCAAACATGTGCATACAGCACAAGACAGAAGAAGACAGTACAATGACTACAGAGTTGACCAGTACACAGTTCTGTGACCTAACAGTGCAAATATTACAAGAGTACGATATAAGTAGCTGAAATAGTGTAAACAGTGTAAACCTAAGAGTAGCAGTTCGGCTTTAAATCCAAATACATATGCAGATATGGATCTTTGAAGCACTGAACAGATACAGTTTGTGGTATTGCATTAAACCTCTTCTGTATATTTAGTCTTGTTTGACTTACTGTGGCAGTCTTGAGTACTAGCATATAACATGTTTGTATAGTTGTGACTTCCTCTGTGTCTCGGTGTGAGTAGGCTGCATGTGTAAAACTTCCTCATGTGCAAATCTTCTTCCAGTTAAAGGTAATGGTGAAAACTCTTTCTTGAGGGCTTGTAAGGCACTTTGGATAAAAGACTTAAATGAATAAATGGCAATGTTAATTCACATTCCAAAACTTTTCGACATTATTCTGTATGACAGAGACTATTAATAATGCCCAGCATATAAACGTGTTGAGGTGAAGGAAGGCATCATAACAGCACAAGATGTGAGAGCGTGAAAACACCTTTCTTTTCACTTTTTTTCTGACTCTTCCTTTCTCAATTAACACCAGGTGTCTTGGGAAGCACTGTTTCAGAAGAAGTGCGATTGGATGTTAAAACCACAGACGCATACGTTGTCTCTTTCACTTCTTCTCAAATCACACGTATTTACAACTGTAGGGTAAACTGTATAAACATTTCGATATTAATAACAACATTAATGTATCTTTGAAGCACGCAAGAAATTATATATGGAATGGGCTTTGTTTAATGTCTGCTCCCAGGCTGTGTTTCAATAATGTAACACTTCCCTTGCTTAGTGGAAAACCTTTCTGATTTTAAATAATCAGGCCAATTTGGGCTTCTTGGAAAAAAGCTACTCAGTCTATATCACTCCGCGCTACTGAGTGTGAGTTTCCTGTTCTTATCAAATTTACATGTCCTGCTGAAAGGTGCTGTATTCTTATTAAACGAAGGGCTTGGGTTTTATTGTGCAGACTTTGTCGTTGAGTGTCCTATGTCGAATTAGGAATGTTCATACAAGTTTCACTTATTTTCTGTTGTGGATATCCCGAACACTTTAATAAAGATAGAGTTCATAGGGATCAACTGCATCTACATAAGCCATTTCTGACAACCAGCATAAACATAACACCTTAAGTCAACAAAGATCTGTCTGGATTTGTTGGAATAAGCCTCGAGAAATTTTACAGAGGGTCAGCACAGTGGTGCAGGGGGCAGTGTTACTGCCTCACAGCTTCAAGGCCCCTGGTTTGATCCTGAGCTAGGGTTAGTGTTGTACATATTCTCCCCATGCCCATGTGGGTTTCCTCTGAGGGTTTCCTTCCACCTCCCAGAAAGCCCAATGCCAGTAGGTGACTTTGCAACTCTAAATTGCCCCTAGATGCAAATCAGTGTTTGCATGGTGCCCTGTGTTTTCTCACCTCACAGCTTGACCAGGATAAAGCAGGTACTGAAGATGAACTCTGCCCTGAAGTAAAGTGTTACCTTTCATAATATCCTGACAGGAATGCCTTCATATAGATGTTATACAGCATATGGTAAAAATCGCAGAATATGAAATGCAGTATACAGCATTGTTTGGGAATAGATTTGTGTCTGGGGTATCCAAATTGCTGTAGGTGTAATGTTTTCCACATTAGTCATAGATCATAAAAGCTCTGGCAAGAAAAAACATCCTTATCTTGCAATGTGCAACGTATACATCTACATCTTTTTTTCATGAGCTACATATAGTTTATAGTGAGCGACACTGAGAAGGGAGAGACAGTTATTCTTTCAGCATGTTCCTCTATTATGGCTTTTCTCAGTTTTTAATGCTTGGGGATCTTTATTTGTTTTTCACCATGGCATATTTCTTTTGCTTTCATGCCCAGGCACAAAGACCCGACTATTAAAATCCACCGTCGAGATGCCTCCACCGAGTTCTCACCTGCTAGCTTCTATTCATATCCACACATCATATACGTATTGAAGTTAAAAAAAACAAAACATGAAATAAGCACTACCACAAAAATTGGCTGATACAATTCATATGCTTGGGGAAGGACTACCGGCAGACACTTGTCTTTATAACGATGCTATCTTCTGAGATGTTGCTGGGATGAAAGGAAACACCAGGGAGGTGCCGGATTTATTGGCTGGCTCTGACCTTTCAGTGGAAGCTGAGCTCGGTTTACAACAATTTGCCAGTATCCAGGATTTACTCGGTTCTCAAGACGGGGGGTCTGAGGGTTTTAAAATCTTTTGAGAAAACAAAAAGTCTTCTGCTTCAAGATCCATCCTGGAAACAGTTTTGGCAGCTACAATCAATCATCACCACAACTGCTGTCCTTTGAAAGGGTAGTATGCTTTGGGTGTTTCTTCAATAGTATAAATAAATAATCTCCAATACAAAGAGTGGAAGACTATTCACAGTGTTTTTCTGCTTCAAGGAAGCATATCATGGGTATTTCTGAATGATTTTCNTACAAAGTTTTGATAACCTTACTCTAAAAATGACTCCGTGGTGAAGGCTAAAATCTGATGCATGCGTGTGGAAGAGATTTTCCTTTCTACTCCTTTATGTCTTATACATATTCAAATACTTCAGTGGTTTCTTGTTTATCCCAAGTCATTTCTTGCAGCACATCAGTTCCTTGTTAATTGGAAAGGAATCAAAGATGGCTATGAAAGGTACTCTCCAAAACTGTACCTAATCACCCAATGTTTTTATTTCCCCCTTTCATCTATGTATGTGTGTGTGGCTGTATGAGTATAACACTGCTCACTGAAAACTCCAAAGTGTACCAGAAATGGCAACCGCAGTGAAACGAGGGAACCAACGAGGCGCATGCGGAGGCTGAGAAACCCAACCCCGGATTAATGTGTTTGCCTGCCAAGTGAGTTATTGAAAAGTAGTGAATATTTGCAGAATCGGTAATGGCACAGCCTCGTGCTTTGTGCTGCACACAGGCAGGGAATAACAGGAATGTGGCCTAACAGTTGTCTGAATCTGCATTATTTATGAAATGTAGAAAACAGCCCTGATGAATTCTGGAGCATCAGACACACACAGCACCTCACTAGCTAACCAAAATATGGGTGGGAGATTTTACAGCACTGTGAAATGAGGATGCTGTGAACGTGTCTGTTTTGACAGTTTGCCTTTTTTTTTTTCTCCCTCTAGAAAGTTTTCTAATAGAAACTTTTCTGTCTGACAATTTTCTAATAAAAAAGAATCCTTGTCATAAACAAAGGCGATCCTCATTCTGTAAGCTGATGGCTATAACCACTAAAGGGGGAGGATTCATGTTGAGATTTCTAAAACATTGTTAGCATTTATTTTGCTTCTATATTATAGCAATATCCGACTTTTTCATCTGAACAAAAGTCATGCTGCATGGTCTATTGGGTAGCACGTTCCTGTTGGATACTGGGTCGGCAATATCCTCTTGAGATGATGAAGTAGAAACTGGTTGGTTTCCAACTATTTTTTCATTATCTGAGATTTACTCTGTTCTAAGTATTGGGTGTCTGGCTATTCTACTCCGGGCTGTCTGTTTTTTTTAAAAATATTTTTATAATTGTGATTTCATACCTCTGCTCATTTATCACTGGGACGTAGTCAGGAGCAAGTCGTGAGGGGGCGAGCAACTATAAAAAGGAAGAAAAGTCTCAAAATAATATTAATGAGTATCTTCTCGCCTGCTGAAGTCTGTCTGAAACTCATTCATAGTCTGCACACTTTTAAACCATTCATTTAGGTGTTTTAGTTTTGTTACATTTTTAAAACTATTTCGTTCGATTAAGGAGCCTTGACTATGAATTCATCAGGCTTAAGCACTATTTCA
Source organism: Pangasius macronema (assembly GCA_037577455.1). Lineage (NCBI taxonomy): Eukaryota > Metazoa > Chordata > Actinopteri > Siluriformes > Pangasiidae > Pangasius > Pangasius macronema. The sequence continues at coordinate 8,585,859 of CM074968.1, read as the reverse complement.
AGAAAAATCATTTTGTCAAGAAGTGACTGATGTGTGGGTCACATTTAACGTGTCATATATTACTGATGGGTGTCATATTTCATACTTCATGCTGGAGTTTTATTTCATTAGCATAGACAAGCACCTTGACAAGTACATAGGTGAAATGGAGGGAAAAAATAGAGCTGCACCCAAGAGTGTAATATTTTATATTACATACATATACATACATATACATACATATAGATTGGAGATAAAACTTACATTTGTGCCACAAACTTTTAGTCCCTTCAGTTGTCTATTCACAGTCAGCTGAAGTTAAACAAAATGTTTGATTTTTTTAACAGTCACCATAAGGCATTTCCTGTCTATGTATAGTGCATCTCTCTTCTCTGTTACAGAAAATTGTTCCACACACAGTTCAGTTTAAATTTGCACTCAGATGCATGGAGATTATTGGCGAGATCAGATTTATGGCTCACTATGCCATATTTTCTACTATGAGATTGTAAAATTCAAAACAAGACCCCCCGGGCTGTTTTAGCTTTCCTACCAATTCAAGAAAATATTATGTATCACATGTTGCCTAGGAAATTAACCAGCTGATGGCAGTTGTTACCTGACAGACTCTTCCTGTGTGTGCTCACTAACAGAAGCAATAATACTGTGAACTTGTGCTGTGTTGGTCTCCTGCTGCTTTCATTGCCCTTTATCCTCACATTACACATTTTGCCATCAATGTCTTCCTTCTACGTCAACTCAACCTCCATTTGAGATATCTGAGGCAATGTTGTTTTATTTCTCTCGTATCTAATAAAGCCCTGTGTGCGTTATGTTCTCTGCTCTCTCGCTATATAGCTTTACTTTGTAGTTAAATTGAATTTATATTATCACAGTCGCTGTCGCCCATAAAGAAACAATTCAATCTGTTGCACACTACGTGGTCTTGTCAAGGGAGCATCACTGCAGTGTCTGAAATGAGGCTGACTTTCTGTCTCTCGCTCTGCTAACACAGAACAATAGCAATGCTACAAACTCGCTGCTCATTTGAATTCTTTTTTCTTCTGCGCGCTTTTGTTTTTTTCCCCCAAAAAACATCCATACAATATACAACCCTTTTGCTGACTTCAGCATTTGCATCCCAAATCAAGACTGCTGTTTCCTGGGTACTCAATTCAGATGCCCACAGAGAATCACAAAATATCTTCTAAACATCAGAATACTACATCCAGTATGATATATTACCATCTACAGTCAACACAACTGTTAAACTTGCAGGTTTTTATGACGGAAAACAAATGAAACAAAGATAAATAATAGATCATTTTCCACCTTTAATGTGATATAGCAACGAACAAAATTCAAGTGAAAATAAATGGAAATATTTTAGGTAAAAGAGAAAAAAAAAAACATCCAATAACCTGGTTGTATAATGGGGCATGTGGCTATGCTCAGAATTAACCAATCACATTCAAACTCATGTTCAACAGTAATGTAGTGTTTCTGATTAACCCCTAAATAAAGATCAGCTGTTTTTGGGATTTTTCTTGACATCATCTTGGTTTAATCTGACTGCTCAAGCCATGGTGCGCAAAGAGCCTACAAAGCATGTATCTCAATGGGATTCAACCAATCATTGTTGAAAGGTATCGATCAGGAGAAGAGAACAAAAGAATTTCCCAAAACATTAGATGTACCATGGAACATGATGAAGGTCATCATCAACAAGTGGAGAAAATGGGACTCCACAGTGACGTTACCAAAAACAGGACGTCCCACCAAAAGTGACGAAAGGACAAGAAGAACACATAGAGAGACCTGCGACAACAGTAAAGGAGCAGCAGGAACACTACTGGTCACTGCAGTTTTATCAGGGGTGTGCATAATGTTTATATACAGCATGTGCGTAAGGGAAAACATGAACATAAAAACTCAAAAGTTCAACCTTGGAGGGGTTTTATCTGCAAATAAGGAGGAGATTGTCTGAAAGGGTGCTAGCATGGATATGTGAGTCATGTTCTTGGCTCAGTGCTGGAATGAGGACAAGCGTCCTTGGTTGAATATCCAAGCTGAAGAAAGCTGAGATCCTCTGCTGGTGTGCGGTGCTGCTGTATTTCCCTTGGGGGAGCTTAAAGTGGTTATGATCTTCTAGTCATGGGATTCCGCCCATACGTTTGGTTTGTGGTTGTTTTGGGCCATGTATCTGTACTGACGGCATTAAGATGCATTAGTTTATTCCTTCCTGTTATTAACAAGGCTGGTTTCCTTTGCAGTTTGCCCATTTGCTTGTTTCTTTGGTGAGTACGAATAGCAAAGTCATCATCTTGTGACTGTGACCCCACATCTCAAGTAACAATACAAGTTCTGTCCCTGTGCTGCATTGGTTACCATAACTCCATACCATAACCTTGTACTTCAGTACATCTGATTAACTGAACATTAAGATTTAGTGCTTGCCAATATTATGAACAGCAGCTACGCTAATTCTTTTCCACTTGTTTCCCTTCTTCTACCCATCCCGAGGCACATAGAGATTGTGCCAGCTCCAGTAGATAGAGGCCAACCCTACGAGGATCCTGAGGCATCCAGAGATGGACCAGCTCCAG
>CM074968.1:8561491-8583261 GCA_037577455.1 Pangasius macronema | reverse complement strand
TTTTGTTTCTGTTTGCATGTTTTTCTGTTTCTTATGTTCTGTAAAGCTGCTTTGAGACAATGTTCATTGTTAAAAGCTCTACACAAATAAAATTGAATTGAATTGAATTATTCCACTCGGTTAAACTCACTGTCTGTGTAGGTGCTTACACAGTATGTTTATGTATATATAATGTGGTGAATAATAAAAGCTCTATCTATCATGTTCTTTGGCTTTTTCCTTCATCTATACAGCTTTATGACACCTACATATATCCAGTCCACATTACTAACCCTGCACTACCCCTCACAATCTTAGCAGGGATGTAACAGGTTCTTTTCTCTTTATCACTCTGAAACACATCGTAAAGCAGCAGAACAAAGCAGACTCTGAACTTTGTAGGCTTAAAAGGATTAGACGTGGCTTCTGTTAAGCCATGCTGGCATGCACGTGCCATATCATATACTGTAGACACCATGTGTAGAAACCATGACACTGTGTATTTATATAAGACTAACACATGCTGTTTATTCAGCACAAGCCTGGTATGCAAACTACTCTTGTCAAACCACACATGTGTCAAGGAAAGACAAAGTAATGTGCCTAATTCAACATCCCAAAGGGCTACTGAAAGAGACTGCTTAAGCATGAGCATGGGCGGTTAAACAGCAGGAGGCCCAGTTTCTCAAAATCACTGAATCAGATCACCACTCCAAACAGTAAAAAAAAAAAGAGATAGATGCAGCAGTGTGTGAAAGAGAGTTCCTCTTGATAAAGGCCTCAAATGAACAGCAGAGTCCCAAAGGAGATTCTATCCGTATGCATCTTACAGCCCGAGAGAGATCAAGCAAGAGATCAAGGCTGGCAGATACACTGAGGATTGAAGGCCCTGAAGAGGGCACTTGGCATTTGGGACTGCTTTTACAAAAGCCTGAATAAGCTATCTGGATAATAAAATGTAGCATTATCACGTACATCGTCAAATGGATTGGATGTAGTACAATCCAGGAAAACTAGGCACTACACGGCATGTTGTGAGCAGAGGCTTAAGCAAACTTAGTTCACCCTTTATTAGCTCACCCTCATGTGGTATGTTTTAAGCAGAGGAAGCTATAGATGGCAAGTCTGAGGGATGGATAGAGTTTAGACTGCTGTTAAAGGCTCGGTTTAATCTCCCAGTTCTGAAGAACTATTTTTGCAAGCAGTAGCTGTATGTTTCTACAGTGAAATTTAAGCATTTTATCCACTTTCATATTGGGGGATCATATTATGTTATATCACAGTTTATATGAAAACGCCTTTCATATTATTATATCATATTATGGTGCTTATAAGACAGTCAGCCGGGTAATCTAAGCTCCCTAACTGAATGAGCTAAGCCTAACAAAGCCATAGCAGGGTGAAAACAAGGCTGTAGAAATCATTGGGATGTTGTTGTGCCTTGAATATTGCACTATAGATTGTATTTTAGTTTCGCCCATAAATGTTCTGTAGACTTTATGGGTGAAACTAAAACGGGGATGTATACGAATTCAGCTGGAGCTGAAAGTTGATCCTTGATCTGAATCCAATTAGCTAGCAAACTAAAAGCTAGCTAGCTACTGAAATAATGTGAATGAACTCTGATGGCCATGGTAGATTCTTGTAACTGGGTATATGGGCAAAAGATAAGAAAATGGGGCCAAAACAAATTAACAAATAACAATAACAAAATAAATTCTTAACAAGGGTTCTTTAACCTCGGAGCAACATCAGTATATTAAAGTACATCAGCTAACAGCCGCATTCACCCAACTTCACACAAGTAATGCTAAGGAGGACTGGGAGATTTTCAAAGAAGTTGAGCCTCTTTGTTTCTTGTGTGTGTGTGTGTGTGTGTGTGTGTGTGTGTGTGTGTGTGTGTGTGTGTGTGTGTGTGTACATTAAGCAATAGGATTCTGCAAGTCCTGAAGTGCTGACTGCTCATATCTGGATTTCAGCTGGGACTACACAGTGCTATTCAGCAAAAACATCAAAATCTATTCTTCACATCCACCAAAAATGAGAGATGGATGACAAAAATTGTAGCATCGGTTCCTCGTCTACCTGTCAGTGCATAATGCTTTTAATCAGCTTTCTTCAATATTCTGTTTTGCTGGGTGTCATCTTCACTCTTGCTGAATGTCATAAAGTCACAGTTTTCTGAGTCACTGCACTTTCTGAAGAATCTGTGTTGTGTTTGTGTATAGCCGACAGCAAAGTTTAGGTGGAGAATGAGTAAAATGAGACACCCCAAACAAGTAGTTGTGGAACTTTATACACAAAAAAAAAATCATATGACAATATTTTTACTAAGAGGTTATTGTGGTGTGTGTTGGATTGTCTTTCATTGTTTGTTACTGTCTTACCTTTGCAACTGCACCCTCCTGTCCAATATGCTTGCTCTGTGCACTGTTGTGTATACAGTGTATGTTGCACTTGAGAGAACAGTGAGAAAGCTTTTCATTGTGATGTATTGGTATAACGACTACAAAGTTGAACTGAATTGAATATTCTGTGCATTCTGACAATGTAAATGAAAAAACAGTGTTCAGCTTCCTCAAGCCAACAACACCATTGTTTTAAGGTCAGTTTAACTTCCAATAACTCTAACTACCTATGTCATATTTGCTTTCACAGGGTTAGAGCATAAAAGGCTTTGGGATAAAGCGAAGAGGGATTTCTGTGACACTGGAAAAGCATAGCTCTTAACCCATCTCTGAGGTATCTACTTTAAAAATGTCTGCAGATCTTTTTCACTGTCCAAGTCAGCCACTCAGTGATGGTACACACTTTAGATTCATCCATGTGTACACCTTTATGCTTTATGATGGACATCATTCCAACAACATGAATACACCAAGGACATTATCTATATAAGCTCAAGTAAACTTCCCAAGCATGTCCCTGACAATGTAATTACCTTGGAAAGGCTTGGAGCATGTGGGGCCATTGACTAAGCCACAGCATGACCAAATATTCATGTCCAGAAATGGCACTAAAGGCAATCTTCCATAATAAGATTATAGGCTCTTCTGAGGATGAATTTATTAAATATATAAGCCAATTTCGATTGTTCCAGAGCTGATGAGACCAGGACAATATTTGACTGGGATATGGATCAGCCCCTTACAGTCAATACATGGAAGTCATGGGTGAAGAAAAGAACAATGGATGCTGGTGGAATTCTGGTAACTGTTCCAGCTCAGGACCTTCACTGTGAGTGCATGCTATGCTAATTACAAAGTCAGAGATACAGGATCTGTACCAATGTCAGGATTTCTTGCTCGATCCAGGAGAGTTGGGGAATGCATGTCTGAAGCCAGGGGAGATCCAAGACTTTGGGGTAATTGGATGATAAGGTGACAAAGAGAGATGGTCTCACTGTGGTGGGCACTTGTATTCAGGTATATAAGCAGCCTGTCATAGTTCCATCTCCTATGGGTCAAGGGTCTGTCTATACATGGGTGACTTCAGTGCAAGAATCTCAAACTGAAGGACCAGGTCACAGTCTAAAAAGCTCCCAGCTGCTCTAGTATTGATGAGTGCTACAACACTAGCCTTTGTGTCTGAATGATGCAAAATTAATGATTTGTTTCAAAAAGACTATAACACACTCACTGCAATAGCATAGCTTTCTGCTTTGGCAGGCTTCTTGAGCACTGGGGCATGTAGGAAATTGAGCGACAAGATTAATCAGTGAGATTAAAGGAACGTTTTCTCTCCCAGAATTTCTGGCATTCTAACACGATTAATCTGGTGTGCTGATTTGCATGGGATCATGGGCTTGACTCTCCTCTTCACTCAGAGTGAACTGAACGAGGACAGGTTGTTGTCTCTCCATCAGCAGTCTATATACAGTAAGTAAATACCTATGTCAGTAGGAAATTCAAAGAGGAATAGCTGTCCCTTTGGCCCAAAATCTGAGTGTAGATCTTTTTAAAGTCCCTGGCAAAAAGTATCAGTCAGAGCTGGTTCTTTCCATCCATTGCCTAGCGCCAATGTCCCGAATCCTGGCACACACTCTGCTGCAGTCTTAAGCATTAATAAGTGCTCACAAGCTCTTTGGCCCTTGGGAGGGTGATTGTATACACTACAGATGACCATTACGAAATGATCATAAGACTATATAATCTCACCACCATTAGATCTTATGGCAGTCACCCAAGCTAATGTTGGCTGATATCAGATCATCCATGGAGAAATCCAACAAGCATTGCAAAAGAAAAAACTGGCACTTGGCTGGGTCTCCATCATACTTATCAAGCGCTGACAGGGTGGTTTTGGGAGATCAGTGCGGTCAGAGCTTTTGGAAGCAGAATTAACCACTGTAGTCATTTGAAACCAGGCAATATTTATTGTTGACAAATATCTAAGGAATGACATATGGCAGGCTGCGCTGGGATATGAAAATAAATATATATAAAAAATATGTTTAATATATTTAATTTATTAATGAATGACACATCACACTTTTTAACTGTGTGTAGTTCCTTCTTTTAAATTATGGAACTCCATAAGACAAGTTAGTTCCTGTCATCACTTACATTATAGCAGCTATGAACAGTCATTCCCTCTCCAGGCTCTTTTTTATTCTCTCTGTTAAAAATTATTAAAGCAAAAATAATGCAGCTTGTCATGTTACCAGAAACCAGAAGTAGTAAACTCTTCTGTCCTAAAAACATTCCTCTGTCGTAAACTTACTGACTGTTACAAGGTGCTGACATCCGAGCCTCCTTCTATTAATGTCACATAAACATCTCCTAGCAAAAAGCTTTACATCAACAATTCATACCAACAATTCTACACTGTACATATAATTAAAAAAATGTTTATTTTTAGGCTTAGATTATGTAGTGCCTGCCATACAAGTCCATGAGGATGAGCTGTTACTATAAATGTGATATCATATTCAAGAGCATTAATTATAATAGTATCTCTACGATAATAAGGTAAATTATTAGACAGTACATGACATTGATTGAAGAAAAAGACGTAAATCCTCAATGCTAGCTATCTTTACCCCTCTGTGTTGTTTGTATATGAAGGTTTTCAAAGCACTGATATGATGTATACTGGATACCTTTAAAGCTCTTTAAGTAGCCGATTTCTCCCCACTTTACAAGCTCTAATCCTGATGCTGTGTCACTGTTCTCTGAGTAATTATTAGCTCAAATCTCAGTAGCATATGCAGGGTAATTAGCATTATGTTTTGAATTAGCAATGATGCTCACTTCTCTTGCACCTCTTCATTACATTGGACAATCTATATGAGACATTCTTCAGCCAGATGAGAAGATGTAGAGTGAATAGGTCATGGGATGGACTGAACTGTAGTCCTGGCATACCTTGACAAGTTCTATTCTTGGCACTAGGGTGCTACACTGTCTGAAAGTGAGGCCCTTCACATGTATATTTTCGAAGGCTACAGTTCCTCATGCTGAATAATTAACAGCCCATGAGATTAAAAAAAATGTGCTGATTTTTCATCTTGACAAACTGTTGGTGTGCCACAGAGGCTAAAGCTGCTGTTTGACTTGGAAATCTGTGGTAATATCTCAGCGACCTAATCTGAGAGACTCATTGACGGTAAAGCATTTGCATGTCATGGAGCAAATGAACTGTGCGGTGGTACATTCCTCACATTTGCGCCGGGTAGCAAGCAGTGTGAAGGTGTTGTCACTGTTGTCGGTGCATGACGAATGCTTTTTGCCACGTTAGAGCACACAAATAGCCCGGATTCATTTCCTAGATCCTAGGCACCACTGCTTTGAAAATGCACTAAATTATCTTTTCTCATATATCCTACTTAAATGAAGTAACAACAAATGCTGGCAGCTGACAATGAAGTCTGCTGATACACTCAGTAGCCTGGTATAAAGATCTGGATAATAACCTCAAGTGAGCAGACAAAGACCTCCAAAGCAGTTAAGCACATCAATGGGATGTAATAGAAGATGGCAGTTGCATTTGTTTCAACCACACTTCATAAAAGTGTTATGAAAAAATAACTTAGGAGGCTCAGGAAGAAAAGAAAAAAAAATCCTTGGATCCTAATCAATTGTGGGGGCATACAGATTGCAAACTATTTCATTACAGGAATAATATATGAACATTAGGCTGTTGGCAATGCACCCAATTTGTCTTCCTGAATGCAGCTAATGGCATGAAACATGGCACATCAGCCCGATGGAGTTCTCTGTTATTTTGGAGGCTTCTTTTTAAAAAATTGAAGCACAATCAGAGATGTAATCTCGGAGAAAGGCCTGGGTTGGATTCAGCAGCGCGTTCAACAGCATACCAATTTATTATCAATCAGTCAAGTTTAGTGACTGGCCTTAAAAGAGCCAGTGAAGGGGAGAGTTAGTGAATTAATATCTGACTCTCCATCACTGTCAAATAGAGAGTGAGACAGAAAGAGGGAGACAGACAGACAGACAGAGAGAGAGAGAGAGAGAGAGAGAGAGAGAGAGCAAATGAATAACTGAAACATATGCTGTGGGGGCTTTGCAGACATTTTTTTCTGATTTGCACATAATGGCCCATCAATCCTTGTGTTTGCACTTGTGCTGTACATTATTAATCACATTAGGGACGCCTAATGATGCAGAAAACTCCAAACAAAACAACCAGTCACCCTCCATGAGGCTGCTTCTGAAGGTAAAGGGCAGTGTGTGCTGTATCTCTGTGTGCCTTTCAATCCCCGCAGGTCTGCTGGGTCAGCTGAGGTCAGTAAAGGAGTAGCTTCATGCAGAAGTTGCCACTTTCTTGCTGTTGTGGTTTCTTGTAAGTAAATCCTAGCAATGAATTTCACAGTAACAGCAAGCACAATAAAGCACTCAGCAGCACGGTTTCTGAGTGGAAAAGCGTGGGCTGTGGGTCATCCAGCAGTCCCTTTCTGTAAACTAGGCCAAGTCTGTAAAGTGAACGCAGTAAATCATCACTCCTGCTATCAGGAAGCACAGCGGCATTGTCACAGCACGTAGCGTCGTCACCTCACAGCTCCGGGGTCCTCAGTTCAATCCTGAACTCGGATTACTGTCTGTGTGGAGTTTCACTTGTTCTCTCCATGTCTGTGTGGGTTTAATTCAAAGTTCTTCCGTTTCCTCCCGCCTTCCTAAAACATGTTGGGAGATGGACAGGCTACACTAAATTGTCCTACATATGAATGAGTGTGTACATGGTGCCCTGCAGTGGACTGGTGTTCTGTTCAGTGTGTGTCCACACCTCATGCCCAGTCTTCCTGGGATAGGACCTGAATCCACTGTGACCCTGACCAGGATAAAGCAGCTACTGAAGACAAAATAATCAACAAATCACTCCAGGTATCTTGTTTTGCGTCTCTAATACGAAGCTCAGCACCCGGAATGAAACAGTAGAAGAAACTGCTTTTGTTTGTCTCATATCTGCTTATAACCCTACAGTAGGAGCGTGAGTGCAGCAATGAAATTATTTGGAAAGGGAATGCGTTAGAAGATTTTTACAGACTTCTCTGGAGGATGATCTTAGAGGATCATTCTCAATCTTAAGTAGCTTATAAAATCAGTCATTGTTTAGTTTGTGTTTTTAATCCTTTTTGTCATCAGTTATTGTCACCTTGCTTCGTTAGTACAAGTACAACAATATATCGGAGTGATAAAGGGCAAGTACAAAGTATAAGAAACACAAAGTGAATAAAGTGATGCAATAAACTTTTTCCTGCACTTGCATTCGTCTCTACAACCCATTCCCCATTCCTGACACTGCCATTCACTGTAATTTTGGTATTTTGTCAGAGTCATATGATAGTGATGGAATGCGATGTGAGATTGCTAACGTTTTGTGTGTGTGTGTGTGTGTGTGTGTGTGTGTGTGTATTGTGAGTGGTTTGCTTCAGTAGCCTGACCTTAACACTGACTGACTGACCACTTCAAAGAAAAAAAAAAAAAACATACTTCTACAATATTTCTGTACTAACTGGCCCGAGATTCACAAAAGACCACCCACGTAGCACACACTGTGCACAGGACAGCATATCTGTGCCGGGGTCTCGAAAAAATTAATTTTTTAAAAAATGAACTTGTACATTGCACATAGTTATTAGTCTTCACTGTTATTAAATAAATATCTTTAAATGGAATTAAATGAAAACCGCTCTTTAACTAGCAGCAGCACTGAGTCCCAGCTCTGTAATAGATTCTGATAGCAGATGTTCCTGGAGGCCTAGTTTTAGGGTTCACATTTAATAAAAAAAATATATATATATCTAACAAAAAAAAGAAACTTCTGGTTTAGGCTACACCCACTTCCAGTTCAAATCCAGATACAGATAGGGATTATGGTTATTTGGAGCATTAGAGAGACACTGTTAAAAATAAAGAAAGTGGCATTGCATGAGGCTGCAGTGTCTCTTGAACTTGGTGTAAATAACATCACCATATAGACTGTATAGCACTCTTACATAATTATGCAACAGAATTATGTATATTTTCTCTGTCCTTTAAAAGCGCATTTTCTACTCATTGCTGTTATTTACAGTATTTGTGAAAACCAGTGGCCTATTGTATTATGTCATGATTATAATAATTAACTGTAGCCACTTAATTATAATCAGTTTGGTGTTTATGTTACATGTTGATGTGTTACATTAACACTATTATAATATATATATACAGTCATCTGAGCTACAGTGTTAGTTGTTATGATGTTATGATGTTATGATGTAGGTCAGCATGGAAAATATAATGCCACACCCTTAAGTTCACAAAAATCTGCGACTGAACATCAGAACCGGTGAAAGCTGATGCCTGTTGGAATAAGACATTGTTAGTAGTTATGTAGCTTTATGGAGCAAAAACAGGTAGTATTCAGGTGTAGGTACAACGCATTCAGTACAACACATACATCTGATACAATCTTGATACATAAGTTAATCATAACCATGATGATGTAAAATAACTCACTGAGTAACATGTAAACACAGGCCCACGTCTCTGCCATGGCGAAAAATAACACTGTGATCTAGACATACTGTATATAAGTTACACAGTCAGAGGAGAGGTGAGGTTGTTCCTGCAGTACATCAGGGTTCAGTGTTCATTTACATGAGGCAGAAGCATTAGGGAACTAATGTCAAACACACACACACACACACACACACACACACACACACACACACACACACATACTCTCTCATAACTACAGCATGCTCTTTCTATTCATCAGCATGCTCTTTCTATTAATCTATGAGATTAATACCTGAAAAGCATATTTCCATGGATGTTCTGCATCAGTAACATTTTGTACTGATACAGTATAATGTTAATGTTATAACTATTACAGATTTCCTTGTTCTGGTATACAGTGATTGTCCTATTGTCCAGCAAAAGTGTTAGATAGAGAAGTGAGTCTGGGTGAAATGAAGGCTGTGTAATACCCTTCTTTTCTTCAGCAGGCTTTTGGTCCCTGGCGACTGTAAACAGGATTTATGTAATTTAATTAAGAATTTGTAGAATTAGGGATATTTATGATTGCGGCAACTGGCCTGAGCTGAAAGGAAAGCAGTGTGTTGCCAGTTTCTGAGGGCTCATAATTCTGCTCCTATTGCTCTCATTGTTGGAGAACACAGTCCTCAGGAGAGACACGGCACACGTAGGTGCAGCCATGTATTTTCTGCTGAAAGCCATTCGTCTGCTCAAGTGATTACTGTTGTAATCAATTCTGCATTACAGGTGATTTAAAATACGCTCCAGAATTGGATAGAAAGTAAAGAATTTGAAAAAAGGAGCATGAGTGTGTATGTATGTGTATTTCAGCATTCATCATAAACCACAGTCACAATTCTTGAAGTGGTCTTTATCAACAGTTCTCCATGGTGTATATAGGAGTATACCACGTCGAAACACCGTGCAGATATATTATTTGAGGAGTGATATTTTGTGTCTTTTAGTGTACTCCGAAGGTCTATTCACTGAGGAGACGATTCAAAGCACAAAATCATAAACATATTACACTCGAGTGCTTTAAAAGTGCCTGTCATGCTTATATTAAAAGCCATTTTTATATTTGTGAATGAGCCAGATCGGTATTCCTGGGATACAGAAAGGTGTGGGGTTTGTTTATTAGCAGCAAACCTCTTTCATCTGTACAAGGACACTATTGTGAATAAGCTTTTCACGAGGATTATATTAGAACAGGCAACCTCTTTGTCCTTGGTAATAAAGTGTTCATAAAATAATTGTGGCATCGCATTAAGGAGGCTCATAATCATAGTGAGTGTCTATGGTTTCACTGGGAATATATTTGTCCTCACATAAATGAATAGCAGCTCCCTTTACAGTGGCTCACGCCGGTTAGAAACCTACAGCAGTGGTCTGGATGATGTAGTTAGAGCAGCCCCTGCTGGAGTAGTCCATTGATTCAGTTTGTCTGTTCCCTATGAGGAAGTGCAGCTTTTTACGTAAAATCTCAAAGAGCCAAAAGGTTTCCATTTGGTTACTGAAGTTAGGATTTAGGTGTAGCGTTGCATTCATTAGTTGCATTAATAATTATGTCACTGGAAGGTCCTCACAAGGATAAAGTAAGACAAATGTGTGTGTGTGTGTGTGTGTGTGTGTGTGTGTGTGTGTGTGTGCTGTGTTGTTGTGTGTAATGTCCATTATGAAATATTAATTACATTTCTCTTGATTTATTCATCTTCAGTAACTGATTTATCCTAGTTGTGGAGGATCTGGAGCCACTGGGTGCAAGGCTGGTGAATTCACCCCGGATGTGGCACCATGCACATACACATTCACACACTCATTCACACCTAGGGGCAATTTAGCATCCAAATTAGCAATCCACATACATACATACATACATACAGGTTTCTGAGAGGTAGGAGGAAACCTGAGAACCCAGAGGAAATGGGATGGGGAGAACATGCAAAAATTCACACAAACAGTAGCCCAAGCTCAGGATCGAGGCAGGGACACTGGAGCTGTGAGGCAGCAACGCTCATTCATTTCGCTACATATTTTGCTAGACAAATTTGCAGCAAGTAAATCACCAGGAAACGACACCAGGAAATGTGTGAACAAAGAACTCTGTTGTGTGAAATTATGTGTAATTCTTTTTTTATTATTATTATTATTAACCCCAGCACCACTACTCGTCTTCACAGGACCATGACGTCATTGTTAAGGGTAAATGTTGAAGATATTTAAGTACTTCCGCTGAAGAAAGAAAGAAAGAAAGAAAGAAAGAAAGAAAGAAAGAAAGAAAGAAAGAAAGAAAGAACGAAGGTACACAGGAGTAAGTAAGAAGATGGCTCTCACTACTTACTCACTAGGGTTAGAGTTTAATCTATTATCTATAATAAAAAGATCTATATTTCCCTTATATTTTTTTGCCTTAATACTGACGCAACCCTATTTCTAGGGCAGATCACGAGTGATTACAGAACCACTTTACTCTGCATCAGAAGGGTGTCATAGCCACACCGTAACCTTGGTCATGTCATATGCTCTCATGCTGTCATTAGTCACGTCAGTTTAGGTTCAGTTCTACTGCATATGTTGTAATGCTAAGTTGAGTGCACTTGAGTAAGATTAGCATGTGGCATTTAAGCTGTCATGACAATCATACATTATGGCAGCAGTCATAAGACTCCTAATCACTCACTGGCTGTAAACTGTCACAGTAACTCATGAAAGTGTGTGACCTTTTAAAAGACATTTAAAATGCAGGTGTTGTATAAATTACAGTAGTAGTGACCTGTATTCAGAAATCCTCTGGATTGCATTACCCAGTTTTACCAGATGGGGGACTTTTTTTTTTTTAAAGTCAGTCCAACTGTATCAGTAGGCACTCATTCTGAAAATACATTGTGAGCCAACATGCAGCTGTCATTCATTGCAGGATGAATAACATTCATTTATTCCTGCTGTTCACTCCACAAAAACAATGGTGCTTTCAGAAGGGGTCACAGTGAAAGAACATTACCTAAAATACGAAGATTTACTCTCATGGTTCCTAGGTTCTTATAGATTAGACACCATTTGGACACATTTGTCTCTGTCTCTCTCTCTCTCTCTCGCGCACACACACACACACACACACACATACACACACACACACACACACACACACACACACTATTCACCACTATATAACCCAGGGCTTTATACATAAAGAATAGTCTCTTGCCTGTGTAGTCTTTTCCAACACACTGAATAAGTCAGGTCTCAAAAAGCCACAGAAAAAAGGAACTCCCTGGGGCTTCTGGCTGAATATGGGTTCTTTTGATCTTCATTATGGTCCCTCCTAAAGGAGCTTTCGGACATGGCTGGCCTGGGACCGCCTGGAGTGAAAGCTAATGAAAGATGGGGGCCACAAAGCTAAATGGCAGTGATTCAGTCCAGAGCTCACTTATTATAGGCTCAGAGTGGAGCACTAGGCCAGCCTCTGTCCTTAAAACAGACAGAGACAGGGGCATGGTGGTGGCTTAAGCTGCACCGTGAAATGTTAATGTTACTGACACAACTATATATATGTTTAAAATAACAGTACGTATTTCTGTCATCTGATTGAGTGTGAAATCATATTCTTATATTTTTCCTTTCTTCACTGTATAGAAGTAAATTCTATTCTTATGTCACAGACAGTGGAAAAAAACATCGTACGGTGTATGGTTGTGTACGTGACCAATAAAATTTGAATTTGAATTTGAATTTTGACTACATGCACCCATCTGTGCTTTGTGTGTGGGTGTGCATCTCCATCCGTCCTACTAAGCGGGCGTGCAGCAGAAGGCTCCGACAGCAGTACTCTCAGAGGGCTCCAGAGTGGGGGCGAGTCACAGATGGGCAATGTCAGCCAGAACCGAGTTCAGCCATCACATCCCCAGCGCTATATTCTAACCCCTTACTCATTCGCAACCTGAGTTCAACAGCTAACCCTTTTAAACATGCACTCGCACACTTTCACATGACTTCCCTCCTTCACTTGTCACAGGTTTGCACTTTATATTACGTCATGGTGCTATAGTTTGTTCACAGTTGAGTGCAAAGATTTGCATCCACCATGGTTTTAGAATGGGGGAAATGGGAAATGTATGTATATTTTACAGTTCAAGGCAAAGGTTTGGCTTTTGAATAGAAAAAAAACACTCCAAATTGTTCCAAAATGTTGAAAATGAAATGTGGGTGTATCCTGCGACAAGGCAGCAAATGAAAGCATAAGGGAAATTCAACAGAAAATAATTTCCAGACTTGATAACTGATATGTAAAACAATAATGGGCAAAGATTTGCTAAACAATGTGGCAGAGTTTGAACAGAATTAAAGCAGGATGAATGGAGCAGTGAATTACAACTGAGAAGATTTAAAAGCTGTTCAAAGAACTCAAAAGAGATACAAGAGAGTTTTTATAAATCTGTCTAAATTTATTCGCCGCCTTCTCTGCACTGTATGCATGAAGCTGAGTATACTAATTTGACTTGTTACTTGTGAAAATACCCAGTGTAAGGCTGTCAGATCGAATTTCGCTATTCAGATTATAGTAACATTTCCATATGTATATATTTAAATGGAAAATAAAGTTTCCTAGTGACCAGTGACTCCTAGACCATGATTCCTAAACCATCTGGCTAAATAATCCCTGTCACTTGATGTAGGAAAAGGAGTCTCACTAAATGCATGTCATTTTTGGCATATATTATTTCTTACATGTTCTAAACTAGCTACCAATTTTCAAATTTAAGGCAAAACATCTTAAATTTAATTCCCTCTTTCTAACTGCCAATACAGAAGTCGTTCCCTTTCTTCTTTCCTTGTACATGTCAGACCACAAGTATATATAGACACTATACAGAGTCTGTTGCCAGCTTATGGCTACAGGTATCCTGTCCTCCAAAGTTGGGATCAAACATACTGTATATTGTCTTGTATCTTCTCTTCTGCAATGATGAGTGCATTTTTTCTTCCATTCTACTACCCTCTCTGGAGAACACCCAGCAGCTGCTAAGACTGAGTTGGTTTCCCTTGTTAGCCTTGGTGTTAGCTGCATTCACTATGCTGTTCTCAACTTAGCTACTGTTGTTCAGTGTGATTCATTAGAATGTAGCCTATAGCATGTCATGTATGATATGATAGCCTCTTGACCTTCCCCACTAAAATCTATGGTCACAAGTTGCTGCTGACAAGAAAGCAACCTGAATTACTTTCGCTATGTATGGACAACCTGGAGTCAGATATTTGTCTCAGCTGAAATAGAAGACTCTGAAACAGAAACTGCACTGAGACATTGTTATAGTCTAAGTACCAGCCTTCATAATATGAACACTTTCATTTGTCAGTCAGGTGAAATTCACTGCTAGGATTTTCTCAAATGCTTTAAATGAGGTTTTGGGCTGACAGCTCAATCATACCTGGGCTTGGTGGCACACACTATAGCTACTTTAGCTAACTTGGCCTACCACTGATACCCATCACTTGTGGTCTCACTAGACAAAACTCTGTGTTCAGATGTGTGCTACCCAAGCACTGTATGCAGATACAAAGATGGCATGCTACTGAGATCTCATCGTGTAAGGCACAGACTGCCAGTGCATTATCAGTTCTACTGCTAGCATTGGAACAAACACTCTAAGGTACAGACGTTGATCCATCTGCAGGGGAGCTGATCAACAGCACATTCCTGGCAGTGAATCATGTAGGCCAAGTCAAGAGGTGGCTCTCTGTCAAACTGGGTTACACACCAAGCCAAGTGTGTTATCATAGTTCATCTTGTCGGATGAGTGTTACTCATTCCTGTGCAATCTGCACTGTGTGCCAGCAATCCTCTTTGGACTTGCTGCAGGAGAATCAGTACAGGTTTCAGAATCCAAATATCAATATGTCAGACAAGCCATGCGGCACCTTTAGGTCACCACAACCAAGTCCCACATTCCGACAATTACGAAGGCCCTGTCAGCTTCATACGAGCCCTAGACAAGGAAAGTCATATCTTAACACACCTATGTAGACCCCACAAAATGAAAAACAAAAGATTATACCTATTGGGACTGCTATTCAGTGACAGGTCTCCATCAGCCCTAAAGGTGTATGTGGTGGCCACTGCAACATGTCACAGCACCTTGAACAGCATCTCTCTGCAGGTTCATGAACTTAATATGAACTTTCTGAAAGTGACAAGGCAGCTCCATCAGCCACGATTACCCAAGAGCTTGACAGTTCAGAGCTAGAACAATCCTCAGATCAACTATTCATCTGTCAGTAAGGAAAGACATGAAGGGCTCTCTTGTCTAAACAGCCTGGCCCACTCAAATAACTCAAATTTAAGTGTGAGCTGCATGCACACATGGATCTTGTGTACAATAAGAAAAAGTCAAATATAGCTGTAACTAGTATTACTACAAAACAATTATAAAACACTAGCTTGCCAGTTTTTATATCGTAAAAATTTTCACCTTCCATGGTTTATAATGGACAAACACATAGCCTACTGTTTCAGTCGCTTAGTTTAAAGGGGTATTTGTCTGTCTTAGTGCATGTGGTATGAATCTTACAAAGCCCATTCTGAGACCATTCACAGTTAGACAAAATGAATAATTCCAGTTCTCATGAATGCTTCGTTGGAATCAATAATGATAATATGCATAATGGCCAGTGGCTCTAGCTTTCCCTGGAGCTGCAAGAATTTTAATCAAGGCCGAACAGCACATAATCTTGCCTTTGCAATAAAAGGTATTTGCATTCCTGCTTATAAATTGAGGTCGGCAACAGCCATGTTATTACTGTTCTGCTGCATCAATACTATACGTGTTACTGTTAATGTTCATATCTCAGGTCTGTCAGAAGTCATACACAGTAAATATAACAGATCTTACTCCTACTTACATGCCTGCTTTCTGCTAATGAGCTCATGTAAACCCTGAGGGCTAAGAGAAAGCATTACTCGCACGAGACCTACACCACTAAATCAGCATTTTACATAGCCTTTTTTAATTAAAAGCAACATATCAACAAAGCATGCCCAGTGTGGTAATTTAAAATGCATGGAATATCTACTGTAAGATTACAAAAATATACCTTTTAATGGAGGTAAACTGCTTTGGGTAAGGTTTTTAATATCATAATTCTGAAGAAGCTGTGGACATTTCGAAGTATGTTATGAACCAGCAGAGTACGCTTGGATGAAAATAGGCTCTGTCTTGCCAGTAATGACAAAACCATGCCTACTGATCCACAGGCAAACCAACATCTTCTCTCAGATGCACAAGCCAAGACAGTAACAAGCCATTTTCTGTTGGGTTAGTTCAGCGCAAATAATTGGAATTGACTGAAGGGAGGAGGCAATAGAGTTTCCATAATACAGTGATGCACTATTCAGTACAGCGTTCTATAAAATGTAACTCTGTGTGTGTGTATACTGTATGTGTGTGTATATGTGTGTTTCCACTAGACCACAATACGTGCAAGAGTTTGTTAGTGCTAATATAGTGTATTTAATGATCAACAAAACATTATGTCTGCCTTTTATTCTGGCTTTGCAAAGACATATGGGAAGCCAGCCAGAATGTACAGGTGTACGGGTGTTCCTAATAAAGTGGATGGTGATGTCATGTAATTCTATGTAGATATTTTTATAAAGTACTAGTCATATGGTAAACTGGGACACGAGTGGTCCTCCAAGACTGGAACTGGCCTGGACAAGGCATTACGTGACATTTGCATGCAAAGAAATATGTCCTGCTTTCTTAAATTTCACAGAAAGGGGCCAATAAAAAAACAAAACAAATGCACAGAGAGGTGATATCATTAAGAGTGCAGAAAGAGAAAGAGTACACAAGACCTGTGTATCCTCTACTATATAGTACATTCCTTGCAGTGTTATATACTATTTATTGTTGTCCTGTTTCGAAAGACAGTGCTGTAAGCAGATATGACTTGTCAGAAGGGAGCCGATGAACTCCTGATGATGGGACACATGGGCTGGTATATGAGGTGACTCTCTGCTAGCTTAACATATTACTGTCTGCATCAACCCTGTGGAATCTGCCTTGTGTATCAAAGTCACTCTTCAGACCCGCCGCAAATGATACCCTGGATAGGAGGGAGCAGGTTTCAGATTTGCACGGCCAACATGGCTTGTGGTCTCTTTCTACCTTTTAGGTCACCCCAATCGAATTCCATGCTCCAACGGCCACAAGCGGCCCACCTGCCTTGCACTGAAAGCCCCTTGTCTATCCCATGGGGTAGGGCCCTAGGCATAGAAGACATAATGCTGCATTCAACTTACCATGTAAGTGGTAACTCACAGGTCGGAATGATGACATTTTCAACCTCGACATACAAAGTGGGAAAAAAAAAACATGGATGCCTCCATTTCACTTTCTGCTAGCAACAAGCTAGCCGTGAAAGCTAACTGTGATGAGTAATGTATGTTTTCCTCCTTTACATAGTCAGTGTTATAGATATAACAAACAAAAATGTCTGTATGTTGATTTATCTAAAGCAAATACTTGTACATACAGTATCATCGATCATAGCTCACTTAAAGCTGCGCTACTTTGTTTACGTCTGACATACGCAGCCATGTTGATTCGTCACGCCATAAGCTGGGAAGGAACTCATTGTTGATGAGTAGGAATTTCAAACTGAAGGGCTGTTTTCTTTGCCTTTTCCTGGTTGGAGGTTGGGAATTACTAGTCTTTCACATCTTACTAGCAACATGGGTGTGTTTAAGCAGCCTTGTCTCCCCTAATGGTGGTCAGGATACTGCCCTACTTGGACTATTGGCTCCTATGTGCCCCACCAAGGAGTAAACAATCCAGGACAGATTATTATTATGTTATAGTATAGTATGCCCATTCTCAGGGCTTATAACACAACAGCACAAGGGTAGAATACTGTTGAAGTGGTGAGTAACCAGGCTGCTGGTGAGTCTTGTACAGTGGTGTCATTGGCTATAAATACAGAAAGTCATTCTGAACAGGTTAGTCATGAGTTTAGGCATGAATGTACTAATGGAGGCATATTAATCTCATCAGAAGCCTTATTGAATCATCTCTGAAGCTTGTGATAGATTGTCTCCGCAAGCCACTGTTGCTAATGGTAATCGCAAAATATTTTTAAAGGCCACGGTCAGTAGATACTCTGCCTTCGCTGACTCTGTTGTCCGCCTGCAAATTAATTCTGTACATTACACTAAGCATGTTAGCATGCACCTTCTGAGCCAACATAAACTCGTGTATATGACATCATGCTTTAAATCATGGTTAGCTTGTTAGCAATGACTTTAAATCATGGTTAGCTTGTTAGCATTGACTCAGACTGTGCTGGTGCTTCAGAGGGGAAATTAACATGTCAGGAACTCGGAGTTTCTATTATTTACACCCTGCTTCTATGTTCACCCAATGTGAGTTGACAGAAAGCATATGAAGCTTATGAATAACGCAGTGGACCCTTGAAAGCATAAGGAGGAGGCACAAATTGTAGAGCAGTCAGAGAGATGGTGCTGGCTTACTATGCTAGACAGGATGATGAACTCTTCTTATATGACAGATAAGAAGAGATGACATCATTCCCTTTCTTTCTCTGCCCTAATTGGCTGTTGAAATTGCATGGTCCATGTTGTCATCCTTGTTGATGGACTACTATACTAAGGCTGTGCCACATTTTTTGAATGAGGGTTTCTTCTATCCTGAGACACCTTCTTCATGCATGCTATACACACAAGGCACTGACTCCAATTCCAACCTCTGCAGATATCTCATATTATTCACTTATGTATGTTAAAGCACATTATTTAGTGAAACTATTTCTATGTGGCTATGAGAGTGAAGAATATAAATGGACCTGCTGGCAAGTTCTGGGTGTTAAAGGAGTTACACTAACAGTGCATTCACTGGCGAGTCTGGTACGTTTTATCAATAAATGTAGCCAAGAACTTTGAAAGAAAGAGGCAATATGAGTAACAGATGATAAACTACAGACATTCTCCGTGAGCTTGTCAGCAAAGACAAAAGATTATCTTGTTTTCTCACTACTACCTACTTCAAACCAACCTCTTTAATAATGTTGAAAATAAGATTAGTTTTCAGTCCAATAACTACTGTATATCTTGCTCTGAAAAGCTTACAGGGTCATTGTTCAAAAGTCTGTTTTCCAGCAGGCAAAAATCAGGTTTACACATGAAGTCAGTCATCCTGGAACAGCTCTGTATGTCTATAAAGACTGCTGCGAGAAGCTTCAAGGTAGGGGGCCGTTATTAACATTAACGCTTAGCCATTTTTCATTTCTTTTTCGATTTATCTTTTTTTTCCTAAGGGAAAGACTCTTAATGATAGGAGGCACACAAAATGCTCCAGTCAGTCTGGCCAGGGCAACATCATACGGGAACAGAGGTGGCCTGCTCCTGGGATGCTGGGATAGAATTATCTGGAAATGCCATTAAAAGCTGCTCCATTGTAGGCACCATGCCACAAAATGCATTTCTCTGTGACAAGGCTTTCCATTTATTTCCATTCTCTCTCTCATTCTCTCTCTCATTCTCTCTCTCTCTCTCTCTCTCTCTCTCTCTCGCTCTCTCGCATGTTTCTGTTTTGCAGCTCTTGATATTGATCGTATACAATAAATCGAATTAGGTTGCAACAAGATACAAATCACGCTCGAACTAGCAATTGCTGCTGAACTTAGTCGGCGTGACACAGCGTGCACAAGGTCAAGTAACAAAACTGCATTCTTTAGTGGGCCGTTCCGTTTTAAATGAAGCAGGAAACCACGTTAACGCACTCACGCCCTCTCTGAATCGCCATTGTGCTGTGAAAATTCTCTCCCAATTTAGCCCAATGAGGCACATTCAATTTACAATAATTTACTGTGACAATTTTCCATTTAGCTTAATGACTCTCATAACACCATGCAAATGAGGTGGCATTATGCGCACAAGTGGCTCTCGGCAGAAATTAGATTAGCACACGTATCTTGTTTCCTTTATTCCCTCTCTTCTACAGCTCCCAAAAGAAATCCAGACAATAGAACTGCTCCGGTGAAATCTGCCGTTTTGAGCGCTTAGGGGGTGGAAGTAGTTCTTAACGTTGCCTTTTTTTCTGTTTTTATGTAGAAACAACATATTTTAAAAGTTTATATTGTAGAATATGTTCATTAGAGAAGCACAGGCTTCCATCTGGCATTTCTTGTTATGGTCCATCCAGCATTGACTGCTTGCCAACTGTTGGTTTAATTATACTTATAATTTCTTCAGCGGGCTTTCGTTGTTCATTTGGTTAGTTTCTGATTCATCCAAGCATCCCAAATGAATTAATCAAGCGCTCATTAAAGATGGTTCACCAATGAGGTCATTCTCAAAGAAGAGTGTGTGACACTAAGATGGCTTTGCTTTATTCTTTGAGAATGGCATCTCTCTACGTTTTGCTTAGCTGTGTAGAAATCCGGGATGACGTGACCTTGCTGTGCAAAGGGCTACAATACTAGCTGATCCATTGCAAATATTCTTCTGTCCAGTAAATGGCTTATATAAGCATGATGAAAATTGTACTATTTTGCTATGACAGTATATCACTATACACTTATAGTTTGCTCCAATGATAATATTCCTTTCAGCAATTACCACAAGCTCTACAATGGAAATGTAGGTCAGTGAAAGATGGGCTTTTCTACCTGGACTATAAATCTACTAATTGTAGCTTCAGGGAAACCAGTTAAAGCATCATAACTTCATGCCATGTTTGCTTGTCCCCAAGGGACATCCCATTCTATTTTCAGCACACCCTGAATGCGGATGAGTGTGGCTCATATGCTGTATGTAAGATGTATGTAAGACTGCACAAACACACTTATACATGTTGCTGGAGAAACTCACCCCACACTTGCACAGAGTGACCCCTTCATGCAGCTATACACTGTGTATGATGTGTAGGTAAGGGCGGTTATCCTGATGTATGAAATAAAATGGTTATAAACGGATCTTAAACGTCACACTAAGTGAAAATACTGTATATTAAGTATATCACTGAGGAGAAAATCTGAATTTATATATTTATTATGTATTATTTTGGAGGACTTTACAAAAAAAATATTATGTGAAATTTTATTTATAATATATTTCATGGATTGCATTTCCATTTCAGGTAAAATACACATCACGTTTAAAGACGCTCATCTTGATTGGGAAACACAGTGACACAGCGTTTCCACCTCTCAGCTCCAGGGTAAGCGTTTTGATCCTGAGCTCGGGTTACTGTCTGTGTGGAGTTTCACATGTTCTTCCAAAAACATGCTGGTAGGCGGTTTGGCGATTCTAAAGGTGTGTGTGTGTGTGTGTGTGTGTGTGTGCATCATGTCCTGCAATGGCCTTGCGCCCAGTGTTCCTGGGATAGTCTCCAGATCCATTGTGACTGATCAAGATAAAAGCGGTTAGTGAAGATACATGAATCACCATGATTGGATATGTCATACTTTTCTTTCTTATGGGACTATTAATATTAAAATCCACCCCCTCCCCCTCCAAGAAAAAAAAGACCATTAGAAGAGAGATGTAATGGTTTTTACTGATGCTTCTGCAAAATTTAGTAGTATAGACATGTTATCTAATGGCCTTCAGTGAAGAACTTGTTTTTTCAAGAACATAAATATATCAGTAAATTGTATGATTGTATGGAACAAGCATATAATGAATGAAGTGTATACAGTATATTTATACATATGCACATGCACAGAGAGAGAGAGAGAGAGAGAGAGAGAGAGAGAGAGAGAGAGAGAGAGAGAGAGAGAGAGAGAGAGAGAGAG
>CM074968.1:8501338-8557879 GCA_037577455.1 Pangasius macronema | reverse complement strand
AAGAAGTGTGATAGTGTCTTATGAGTACACTCTTAGACAAAAATGTGCTAGGCTTGACCTTTCCTTGTCAATGGAATGGCACCATCAAAGGTACACATTTTAATGTATGTATCTTATACCTAGAGAGGTGCATGCAGGTGTAAAGTTTTTGTCTGAAATCTAATTATATGATTAAATATACGTATTGCAGATACAAAGGATGTACCCCTGTGATAAGGAAAGCTAAAAAGTTTAGCACCTTTTTTTTTTTTTTTTTTTGGAGGGGCGGGGGTTAGGAGTGTGGTTAAGTCAGCTAGTCCTGAGAGCAGATCGTATCGATGCACGCGGCGCTCTGTTGAGCTGGTCTGCGCGCGGGGCGCACGGGCACGCGCAGGGAAAGGAGTGGGACTGGGAGCAGCAGTGGCAAATGTTCCAACACTGCACTAATCTCGAAAGAAAGGAGAAAGTTTGGCAGAAGGAACGGCCATAACGCGTTCGCCGAGTGGAAATGAAGAACGAGAGGAGTGTCGGATACTAGAAGGCAGCTGCGGACCGTGTCAGAGAACAGCTCGGGGCCTTTACTGGAACTCTTTGGAAACAAAATAACAGCCCAGAAAAAGCCTGGCGCACACACTCACAATAAAACCACACATTCCCGTCAAGTGGACTGCTAGCAAGACCTGGCGCTGCGGCAACACACCGACGGATTACTCTCCTTCTTCTGGCGTTTTTACTTTACGTTATTTCATATTCGTCTCATTTTCCCCGTCTAAACTCGAAACTCAGGAAACAATGAAGACATAACTCATCCAGTGTACCGTCAGCTAGCTTTGGCTAGCTAGCTAGCTATCGTGTGTGGACTAGCCAGCGCTAGCTAGCTAACGGGAGGCGTGCGGTGTTTACCGAGAAAGTTTTGGGCGACGCTTTAGAGATTAGAGGAGCGTTTTGAATAAAGGAAGAAGGAGCAGGCTCTCCTCTTGTGTCGCATTTTAATGGACGCCGAGGTGCAGAACGAAGGCAGGAGCACTGTGGCATCGGACGGTCGAGGCCCCGAATCGACCCAGTTTCCGTTTTATGCCAAACCGCCTCGAGTGCGGGTGAGTGAGCTGTGCCAAGCCGCTGCGCAGAGCTACCGGCCGCCGTCCGCCCCGTCCCCTGACGGCCTGAGCAGCGCGATGATCTACCCTGTGCCCGGAGAAGAGCTCACTCGAGCCGGGTCAAGCTCAGGACCAGGCGGAGGCTCCTCTTCCCCGGGCTCAGAGGGACCCGAGAGCCGCACGTCTCCCAGCTCGGCGGCTCCAGACGGGCCTTCAGGCTTCCCGCCGCTTCCGCCGCCGCCGTTTTTTCCCGGTTCCGGAGTTCACGGCAGCGTGGACGAGAGCGACCAACAGGACGGAGCGGAGTACGAGGAAGAGGAGGCTGTGTTTTCCCTCTCTGCACCACCCACTAACCAGTAAGGATGTTTCCCCATTCCCATCATTCTTCTTAAATACCTAATGACACGTCTGTTTACCTCTTCTTAAGGAAGCTCCTCTGTAACTTACATAAGCAAAGGTTACACCTGACATCCACACTAGAGCAAGTTTCATTAATTCATTAGAACTTCTTACAGAAAGTAAGTACTGAGTTTCTGGAGAATTACAGTAGGTTTTAGATGTATAGATAGAGAGAATAGGGTTTGGAGATATTCTGGTTCAAATCTTATACTTCGCCACGTCCAAGAAAACATTCCGAATTTTTTGATGACTCATCCTGTACTAGTCTTGTGTTCGTCCAATGAAATGCTCTCTAGCACATACATGTCCCGCCCCTGGGTGCAGTTCATGCTCTACAGTACCAGCAGTAAACATGGTCCACTTGTGCGTCACTGGCTGTACATTTTTCCCTTTTCCAGTCATCCCTTGCTTGGAATTTATTCATTTCACAGAGGGTGAAATCTGTGCAGCTTTGCAGTTATTAGACATGAGCAGTGCTTTACCACGTTCATGCGGACACGTCTTGCTGTCTCAGACTAATCAAGAACGTGATGCTGTTTTTAATACCTTTTAAGGGCTTCTCCATCAGTAATAATTAACTAACTCTAATCCTAGCTATAAGTCTACCATGCAAATGCGTCTGAGCGACGACCCTGAGGCTTTCCATCAGCACCGGCGACCTCGGCTCAGACATGTACGCCATGCAGAAACCCCAGAAACACACACGTCTCGTTGTCCAGGAAATCGTCCCCTTTAACGCAGACGGCGAGTATGAAGATGCCCGAAAAGGCCATCCTCCACAGCCGAAGAACGCTTTGCCGTTCTGCATATTTAGTGAAATTTCTAAGCTACTGTCATGTTTGTTTAGGTTCAGCAGGGCTGTGGTGTTTCTTCAACCCTATACATCAGCATACGCAATCGAATCAGGACGTTCCCCGTGGACTAGAAATGAGATTCATGCGCAAGGCACTTTTGCAAACTGTAACTGACTTTGATGCCAACCAGACTGCTGCGAATTTCAGTAACCCGCTGACTTGTTCCTCAAATGTGAGATGTAGCTTCATATTTAAACATAAAAAAAACCCCTAAAATTAACATTTATGCTTATGACTCATGATTCATTTCCCTTTCAGAAAAAACATTACAGGCTAACCTTCCTCAAATGGTGTAGCCGCTGTTGCAGGCCCTCCCGGTTAGACTGCTGAGCGAGGGATTAATACACCAAGAGTTGTGAAGAATCGCGTATGACATCGTGGTCAGAAAGGGGTCTATCCGATGGCACCAAATCCCTTAAGATTCACATCAAAACGAACTCATTACTCGACAAACGTTTTGACAGAATTTAGGTGTTTCATTTTAAAGGAAAATATTACCACTCCATGTTTCTGTAGCTCTTATTCTCTTTGATTAAAAGTCACGGTTAAAACCACACCTTGGGAATTCACGTCATTATAAAGCATTTGCTGAACGCATACGTGGAGGCTAAACCCTAGCTCGTTTAACACACGTTTGCCTTCTTGTGAATGCTTTTATTTATTTTGAAGATTGACCCCGGGTTATCTCCATATAGCTGATGTATGTAGAAATCTATACGCCTACGATTGCATATCTTCCCACACCATTAAAAGGTGGAGGTTTCACAGACTGTACCACTATCATGCTTCCTCTTGACCTTTATCAAGCTAAAGCCGTACTGACGTGAGAATTCATAACGCAGATCAGCGAGCTATAGTTGCAGGAGTTAATCTCACAGAGATACTTTTACCCATTTATTTAAATCTTAGAAGATGTTATTTCTTCGCACGTAGGTGTGAGATTCTGTTTTTACCAGCGTGAGAGTGTTTATTTTTTTTTCTCCATTTGGAATTTGGAGTTAATCAAAACTAGAGATAATAATATATTTACTTTAGGAATTAACTTGATATTTTTGGAGAGACTACAGTGTAACTTTGGGCCAAAAAACCCCAATATATTTCACATGGACTCAGCGGCGTGCACCGTACCGTTAATCCCACTCCTGCCAGTCCTTTCAGTTATATTAGTTTGTACCTGCCCACAATATTTTCTAATGAACCTGGTTGGTTCTTTTCCCCAAATGAGCCTGACCAGGATGAAAAAGCTGCTAAAGATGAATAAATGAAAAGGGTTTTACAGGCTCGTAGGTTAACCAGCATGGCCTTTCTCTGTCCTGCCAGCTTCGTATCTGCCTCCTGCTCCCACCAGGAAGAGAGAAAAAACCTCCCGCTTCTGCGACATAGAAAAATATTTTTACTGGAACGAAGCAGGTATATGTCTTACATATAGGTAGATATGCCGTGTGAATAATCAGATATCTAGGCATCTTTGAACATTTTTTTTAAAAGAAGTATTCGTTTGTACTGGTTCATAAGCTGAGCAGATATGCGTTCAAATGTGGAAGTGTACTAACGCACAGAGGAAGGATAAAACCATTTACTTCCAGCTTTGTGAACATGTTTTTACCATCCAGAGTTGAGAGATGTGCACACGCAGCAACGCTGCAGCTTTCTGAACCGCTGAACTCGTGCAGTGACACAGGCCAAAGAGCATTAACTGCCCTCTTCCGTATGCATGACCTCGCCGACGCACAGGGTCCCGGCCGCATGACGCGTCGCCATCGTGGCATCGTCAGGGGAGGCTCCAGATGATGGGATGAATGCAGTGAAGCTCCTGTTTAGTTTGTTTCTGTTGGTCACTGTAGTTAATTTTTTCAGTCTCGAACCCTCTGGACTGTATGCTTCAACTGCTCGAGCTGATGACCACCATCACTGGTTCTTGTTTCCAGACCAGCAACATTTTGGTGCTGGAACAAAAACTGATTTCATATCAGCTGAGGCATATTTGTACACTACATGCCAATAGTACGCTGATTTGAGGCTCTCCATGAGCTGCATTTTTAGATTTTTAGTGCTGGATTGTACAACTCTGAGTGGGAGCTGATAACTCTGATTCCTTTCTCCCGTATCTTTCTCAAAACCGACGTGAATGACTGAAGCCTCACCAAATAACAAAACAAATCCCGAGGCTTTACGCAGGGTTCTTTCTAGAAATATTAACCATCGTTCGGTCTTTTTCCACAGTGAGTCTAAAGCATTGCCTTGCTTTTCCATGTAATAAATGATAAAAATAGTTATCTTCCGCAGTGTAGCGCTCAACTCATTCCCATAAACGAATCTTGAACATCTACCGGTCTTTCCATAATCCAATCACAACAGCGTGTGTAGTCATCACGTTCCCAGATTCCCTTGGATCCTGTGCTGCAGTGGGGGAAAAAAAGAGAAGCTGCTTTTGGACGTGCAGCGCTATTCCTTGAAATGAGGTTAGATGGGGTGTCCCGTTTGCAGCATGTGTGACTAAACATTGTGCTTTAGCGCACCACAGACAGCCACAAGCATTCATGCTTCTGTACAACGCAGCTCATTCATAAACAGCAGTGCCAGCAGTTGGGATAAATATCTCACAGCTGCTAACCAGTCTGCCACTTACTCATGACAAAATGGGAAAACAGCGGAGAGGTCAAACAACCGGCGCACAAGTCGCTTCCTACAAAGATTAGAGTGGATTTTGAATTATAAATGGTTTGCGCTGTTGAGGGAAACTGGTTGGACTGCGATATCTGTAACGTTGTTACCGTTTGCCAGACATGCCGGGAAGAGTTAACTTGAGCACCGTTGCTGATTAATTGGCTTTATAGGAACATTGAGCCACAATGCTGCAGGATCTGCAGTGGGTAGTTTTAGCTCAGTCTTCAGTAGGCTTTTGCTTTTTAGCCTCTTGTCAAGTGGCGCGCTAATAAGAGAAGTGTTTTTTTTTTCTTTTTCTCATATGTCGTACTGAGCCCGGATGTGATGAGCTTTCCGTATGACTTTTAAGGACTGAAGTTCAAAGACATCATTGCACCTAGTCTATGAAAACATCTGTGTAAGCTATTTCAGAGCAAACCCAGCCACGCCATGTTCTCTCGAAAGACTCATTCTCATTTTCACACCAATGTTTCCACAGCGTACAGTGACGGCGTGTACGTAGGCTGGATGTCTCGCTCCACAGAGAGCTCTTAATCATCCAGTGCTATTCGGTTTCAGATAAGCAGCCATGATGTACTGGATAGCTGAATTGCGTACTATTCCGCTGTACACAAATGCATGGTCACAACATTCAGTGATGCATAACATTCATTATTTTTTAGTTTCTCTCTCAGCATGTTCATTTTGGTTCATTTGTAAAATGAGTAAAAGTTTGGGGTTTAAGTTTAGGATTAAGATTAAAATCTTAACTGGAAAGACTCCTAATTTTTCCCAGCCGGTGTGTAATTTACAAAGCATTTTGCAGAAAACTGAGAGGTAATCCAGAGGCCCAAACGAGATCATGCACTATATGACCAAAAGTCTGGACACGTGACCATCACACCTATATGTGGGCTTTCCCTAAACTGAAGCGCACAGTCGTCTAGAATGTTTTTTGTATGCTGTTGCATTACAGCTCCTTTTTACCTGTAACTAAGGGACCCGAACATGTTCCAGCATGCCCCACAATAACCCCTGTGCACAAAGCGAGGTCCATGAAGTCATTGTTCTCCAAGGCTGATGTGGAAGAACTCGAGAGCCTTTTACAGAGCCCTGACCTCAACCCTTCAACATCTTTGGGATGAGCTAGAACACCAGACTGACCCCAGGCCCTCCTCACCTGGCATGACTGCCTGACCTCCATAATGCTGATAAACAAATCTCCACAGCCACGCTCCAGAATCTTGGGGAAAGCCTTCGCAGATGAGTGGAGGTTATTATAACGGCAAAAGGGGACTACATCTGGAACAGGATGTTCAGAAAGCACATGGGGGTGTGATGGTCAGGTAGGTGTCCACAAACTTTTTAGCCATATAATATACAGGTGAGCTACTCAGTAACAACGAGCAATTAAAAAGGTATCTAGGTACCGGGATAGGCTCCGGCTTCACAGCTGCCCTGACTGCGCTAAAGCACTTCCTGTAGACGAACAACGAAGTGCCAGTGCAGATCATGGTTTTGACAACTCTACACTATTTGCCCACACAGGCAAATTATACAATACAGATGAACTGCAAATATTATCTGTGAATGCTACACAAACAGTAAATGCCTCCCGCAAGCCGCACTTCATGTGACAGTATAATTGGTTTTCTTTTAGATGTGCACAGAGTACAAAGCCTGGGCTGCTCTCAGGTAAAGCCGGCTACATGAGACACTGCCGGCTGTTTCAGAGTTGGACCCCCTTCCTAATCTTGGCTCAGGAATTCTTTAGTAAAAGTTTTCCCACCCCCATTCCCACCCAAGTCCCTATCAACCGATAGGTAGGAACGTTTCGTGAAATGTTGTGTGTTCCTGTCTTTAATGTTTATTCTTCTGCTCACTAAAGATGAGCTTTTAGTCCTGCATCAGTGCTCACGTGCTGCTAATCTTTCCCTCCCCGAGTCTAATACGCTATGACACTTTGTCATGTGTGAAGGAAAACAAGGCTGATTCCCAGCTGTTCCTGCACGTCATCTCCACGCTACCTTTCTCCAGCACAGAAACTCCAGGAAAATGGCACAGTTAGCTCGGGCAATTTGCATAGTGATTTGTAGTTAATTAATTTGGCAGATATTAAACCTCCAACACTGAATGATTATTTAAAATTGTTAAGCAGAAATACCTTGACAGGCGGATTTGATTGATTATTTACCCGTGTTATGATTATGAATGTGCAGGAGTGCTAGTCAGACGTGCTAGAAGGGGTCTTTGAACAGCTAGTTGTATAATCGGTCTTAAAGCGAATCGACAATTTTGTGTAGTCCTCAGAAGGGCAGTGTGTAGCAGGCTTAATAAACACATTTATAAATAAAACATAATATAATAATATGCCTCCTTTATCAGAATATTAGCTCACTAACTGACATCTAAATTAGATGATCGTTTTGGCCCGTCCCTTGTTCTTGATCCATTCACGAATGGTAGTGGTAGTGAGGGAGTGTGTGGCTGAGGCGGTCTCTCTCTCACACACACACACACACACACACACACACACACACACACACACACACACGCAGTACCACTGCATAGTGGCTCTTTTCCTGCACCCGGTGGCTGCTATCCACCCAGAGCCTCTTCTTACGCACTCTTGGCTTTATTTGCCTTCCACAGCAATAATATGGACGTGACATATAATTCTAAACATCTGGAAAAAAGATTTCTCTCCGATGGAAGCTTCTACAGTCTTTTGAGAGCGAGTTTACATTTTGCTGTAATACACACATGAGCTTCAGCCTCGAGTTTGTTTTTTTTTTTTGGACACAGTGGACGTAGCTGTAGCAGCTGCACTGGACTGGAGAACAGAGGGATGAGCTTAGCGCTGCTGCAGTTGCATGGGATCATGCCAGAGATCGTGTTGGAGTTGTCAGGCATGTCCAGCGCTATGCAGCCGGGGCGGCTTTACTTCATGAGTAAGAGAGAGTAGGACAGGCAAGGATGCAGCAAAAGATGAACCCAGTGTAAGTGTCGCTTGGATCGGATGAAGAATGCGCTTTCGTTTTATTGTGCTCGTTTGTTCATAAGACTCAACTAGTCAGGTACATCTGGATATTCTGGTTGAGTTTTCCCTTTACAGCGGTATCCAGTGGTTAAACTAGGGATGCCCCGATACCATCATTTCAGACTGAGTATGAGTGTATGTTGTATTTGGTGCTGGTCAGTGCTGAAAGGGGCATCGCTGAATGTTATTTAGCTCTGTTTGTTTCCCCGGTTTAAAAGTACACACATGCATGGTCATGCACTTAGCTTACTAACCTCGTTGTTTAATAACGTTAGCATTATTTTAAACGAAGAGCATTAGCTAGCTACGTTAGCTACCTCGGATTGAGTAGGGTTGTAGAGGTGAAGAGGGGATTTAGTTTGAACCCCTCACTGTCAGTGACCGATAGCGGCTGATCGTCAAGAATAATATACTGTGTAAGAGCTGTTATCACTCACCTCGTGTCCTCTGTGGACGTGTGTCTCACCCGGTTCGAGGTTGCGCCCGTGAACCACTTGTGCTGCATTTCATGTGTAAGATATTTTATAAGGCTACTTGTGCTGGAAGATGATGTAGTTGCTGCTTTGAAACATGTCCAGATTTGTGTCTTTTTGTGTTGCCTGTTCATTAGTGTACACTAGGCTTATGTCACATGGTTTCAGGTGTGTGTAGTGGAGCTGTCCGCATGGTATCGCGTTCATACAGATACCGGTATCGGTGAATCACTAGGTCATTTGTCTTATTCGGCGATTTCGCAGCTTTGCTAATCGTCGAAGGTTGCGTGCATGTGACATACTTGGGTGTATCATTTGAAACAGCTTTTCTTGCTGCTGACGTCTTACTCTCCGGGATCATGTTGCTGCCGTTAGTGTTTCAACCAGTGTTTTGTTTATCAGCCACATGAGCTGCTGAGACACTTATGTCCCAGAAGGAGTTTTAAGTTTTTGGACAGCTAGTAGTAGGCAGTAAGTACACTTCAGCCCCTGGCACTTTAAGCTCACTGATGTACGAGAGGCGTTTGTACCTGACCCTGAAATCCTGCATATCCACAGCCTCCCTCATGACAGCTGGCCAGATACAGAGCTGCATTTCCGATGTCAAGTGGTACAGTCTGCTTCATGCTGATGCTAATGAGCAGTGACAGGAGGTTTTTAGAGATGTATTTTTTAGGTGGACAGGCATGGAAAAGAGCCATATAAAATGCCCTGATGGGGGATGGAAAAGAGAAAGGAAGGGAGGATGAGAGAGAGAGAGAGAGAGAGAGAGAGAGAGAGAGAGAGATCCCCCCATCAGGTCTCAACAAGCCCAGGCTGCCGCTGCGTCCTCGGAAATGAAGCCTTGTCAGTTGAAAGGTCTCCCGCCCCAGAGGATGGCTGATGTGAGCAAACCAAAAAAGGGTAACGTCCTGCTTTCAGTACGCCAAGCTCGGAAAGAGAGACCGAGAAGATTTGCATCGATTCTGATTGCATTGGTCTTGTACATTCTAACGTTTTAGCTGAGCAAAGTTTGGATAAACAGCTGAAAATAGTCTCCAAGGCAACATGTGAAGTATTAAAAGCATCCTAAACTTTACAAAACATGACTTCATGATCACATCGTGAAACCTGCCACTCGTCATAGGTTTCACCTCATTCTTTTAAAAAGGTGCAGGTGACGATCTCGCAGCAAAATCCAGCGTAGTGTTGTTCAGGACGTGTTCTGTCAAAAGACATAAGCGCATATCGTGTGTTAATATGCAAATGGAGACCGTGTGGGAAGTGCAGAGACTTCTGTGCCTTTACAGTTGTCTAAAAATGTGTGTATGTGCAAAATGCACATTTGCCATAAGTGTAAGTGTGTGTGTCTCAGTCCTGTAGTCTTCAAAACAAGTTTGGGCAACTTTAAATCCAGTGCTCAGGTCAACCTTTTGAAACCTGAGCCTAAGTTTCTAAATAAATAAATACATTTTTTAAAAGGAGTCTGTAAATCACTATTGCTCCAAAGCTGCCATAAAACTTATCTCGCTTACCGAGCGTACATTGGAACATGCTATCAGCTAGCGTGATATAAGCAATATTTAATAATGCACTTGCACGTTAATGACACACAGGACATTTCAGCCTATATTAGTTCATAAATGAATAAAATGGAAATTAAGGCACATGCTGTCGTGCATGTTGTCTCGAATGCATGACACATCAGCCTACTTTGAGGAGAACGGTCACGGACCTGAAGCATGCATGTATCTCTGGGGGAGGCAGTTGAGTGTAATCATGCACACACAGACTGTAAAAGTGCAGCCAGACCAACCCTACGTGCTTCCTGTTGCTCATTTAAGCTCAAGCCCAATAACGCAGTAAGCAATACGGTATGGATTTGCTGCCAGGCTTAATTCAATATGTCCAACAACAACAACAACAAAATATCCAGCGCCCTAATCTTTACAAAAGCCCGAACTTTCTCATCATGTTCACTTCCTGTAGACGTGCATCTAGTGAAGAGATATGCGCATTGTGTTTGATGTTCAACATGACTTCCTTTACTGCCAGTATTAGTTTGTTGTCAGACGATCACCTCTTAAAAGATTGAAGATGTGCATGGCGTGCTAAAGGCATCACTCCGGCTCACTCCTGTCAAACAGACAAAAAAATGACAAGTTCTGACCACGTCCCACCGATCCCTGTGCTTTTAAAAGTTAAAAATATTTCATCAAAACGACGAGTAGATGTTTTTATTTAGTGCGTCATTGTCTAGGCTTTCTGCAAAGACACCAATATGTAAACAAGGCACCAGCATAACACAGGCAGCTGTAAAAGTGTTATAGATTTGCTATGTTTTCCTGGGCCGAGTGTGTGTGAATGTCATGCTCTGATAAATTTGTTGTGCCATAACGAATCAGACGCAAGCCGTAATCTGTAACCGTTTAAATACCAGCCGCCATGATTTAAGAGCGAACAGTTGTAAGCCAAGTCAGAAGCGACGACGACGAGACTCCTGTTGCCTTTACTCTAAAGAGATGAGACTAGAGAGACTGATGGAAATGTTTAGTTCCGTCGTGATCATATAAGCCTCGTCGCTAATGCTGTTTCTCCATAAATAGAAGAGGTTACAGAGGTAGAGGTGGAGGTGGAGGTAGGCAAGGTGTTTGCTTGTTATAGCCTGTCATATCAGGATAATATTAAATCATGCTAAGATAATTCCATCTGAGATAAGATATAGGTGACAGTAGGGTTTTCCTGGACTACAAGGTTCCTTGTTCTTTCATTTCAAGTTTTATTTCAGCTTACTTTATCTCCGTTTCTACTTGGTGACCTGTATCAAAAACACCCAAGGTTCAAGCCTGCTCTTGTGACTGATGTTTGCTGTATTGTTGTAAAATCAAAAATGACATGACTTAAGCACTTGAGTGTGATCAACAACCTCAGAGGCTAAAAAACAACATTATTAATAAACATGGAATGACTGCTGGGTGAACGGGACTCGGTTAGCATAAAGATACACAAAGTCATGATGATAATTTTGTTTATTAGGTCGAAGTAAATTAAATCAGTAATATGAATCAGTTGCTTTTAGACTCATAATGAAAGTGGAATTTTCTCCCTTCTCTCTCTTGCGGTAGCCAGTGCTGCATCTTTTCAGGACTTCGTATAATAGATGTCAGAATTTCAGCACACGAGGGGTTTTCCCAGGCCGCCACACACCGAACGTAGGCAAACCTTGTGGCTAAAACAGCACCCGTGTGCGTGGCCTGTGCAGATGATTGTAATGTCTATCAGATTAGGTCGATCAATGGCATGATTCTGATCTAGTTAGCTTATCGAATAAGAAATTTGGTATGTATATTATTTTGCGTTTCTGATGAAACTTGTGTATGAGCTTTCGAGCTGTAGAAGTGTCGCTAAGGGCAGAAACGACCTCGAGAGCTGTGAGGAAGTTTGAGGCCATGTTTGGTTAAAGTGCTAAGTATAGCTGATGCTTTAACTGCAATAACACCAGCTGTAAAAGTCTTTCATTAATCTCACACCAACTGATGGATGCATCAGTAGATTTTTTTTTTAAGGAAGTTTAACTTTATGGAAGTTCAGTAACACAACGGCTGCAGTTGTTCTACAACGGGCCTGCAATCCTGGTTTTACTACAACATATAAGCTGATCTGCTAATAGCTAATATCATTTTTATTATGAGAATAGTTACAAGGCAGCAGGCTGCTTCTGCTGGCTGAGCATTTCTGACTCTATAAAAGCCACATGGAGGCTGGTCTTCATCATATAAATCTTCGGATCAGTGACAGTCTGAAAGCTGCAACCCCTACTCTTACTTCCCTTTAGAGTCTGGCGTGGATGCTGGTTACAGATGAGTACTTGGATGATAAAATGATCAAATTTCTTTAATCAATGAGCAGTATTTAAAAGTCGCTTATTTGTTTGAATCACGCGGTAGTGTGATTTTGGATATAAATTCTCTTCTCTCCCTTTAATCCATTCTTTCATTCATTCAGAAATTGCTTTATGCAGAGCATTTATGGAATGTAAAGCATTTTATGTATACAGAGTGTGTGTGTGTGTGTGTGTGTGGACAGTGTATACATATACACTGGATGCAATTCCTCACCTTGCAAAAGATGCCAAATTGCAGAGACTGGTAGATACAGTTTGTGGTATCATTTGTGCAGACCTTATATGGAAAACACACAGCTCTCGTCTGTCGGCTCTCAGGACTGTCGAACATTTATTCGTGCACACGAGCTCCACTTCCTCTACACAGACACACAACGTCTCCCACACATCTTTAAAGTCGAGATCATTTCCATTGTTATTAATGAGCGAGTTAAAACACTAAAGCAAGGAAACCCAAGTGTGCTCACTCGTACAGAACATAACTGACATATTATATAGTAGCTTTAATGCTATACTGACGTTGCAGCATCAGCCTTCTGCCCAGCTTGTCAATCTGGACATTATTTTAAGCTAAACCTGAAAACTGCTTGCACTGCATGATACTTTCACTGCTTATTTTTTTCTGTCTTGTTCTTTTCTTTTTCTCACGCTGTCTTCTCACTCTAACCATGTGGTGCTCTTTCTTGTTTTCTCACTTTCTGCTTCTTTCTTTTTCCTGTACTGAAGCTCTACTGACCTTGCACAGTGCTGAACCAGAGAGGAGTGTTCATTTTTATTTGCTCCCACCGGAAACTAATCCACTGAAATTTTAACCACTGTATAAAAAAAAAAAAAAAAGAAAAGCTACTCTTTAATTTATAGCGATGGCCTGGGCTTTGGTGTAAAAGCTTTTTATATTTCATGCAATGCTGAGCCATGTTCTTAGTGCAAAAAAAAATTCTCTTGGGATATATCTGGACAGTTCCATCACAAGACTCGGTGCCTGATGAGCCTAATGTGGCTGTGAAGTTTCTAGATGTTTCTAGAAACATTGAGCTTTTATTGGATTGTTAGGTTTGAGTGCTCCACAGGCAAGTTCATTATTTTACTCTCCAAAGGACCAGCCTGCACAAGGGTGTTAATTAAATCAAACTGTCACAGTATTAGCGCTGTTCTCCATAGAGAAGTCCTTAAAAGCAGCCTCTGTTCTTTTCCCTTAGATGGTACCATGGGAAGCTGGACCGGACCATTGCAGAGGAGCGGCTGCGCAAGGCCAGGACACCAGGCAGCTACCTGATCAGGGAGAGCGACCGGAGGCCTGGCTCCTTCGTGCTCTCCTTCCTCAGCAAGACCAGTGTGGTCAACCACTTCAGGTGAGCCTGGCGAAATTCCTCTCACCACCGAACCCAAAGAAACCACAGGCAACGAGCTAAATCCTAGCCCTAGCTGTAAGAAGGTGGAGCTAATCACCTGCTGTCGCCTAATTTGCATTTCAATTTTAATTGCTGTAATTTTGTCATTTTAATCTTTGCTCAAACCACAACAGGTGAAAAGCATGAGCAGTGTCTGGTTTTATTATACATTTTATTTTATTATAATTTCCACAGAGCGTATGATCACGAGACAGGGTGTAACACACCGGGGTTCACTATACGTCAGTAATATGCCTACGTGTTTTTGCTTTTATCTTCAGCATATCGTATACTTAAAGAAGAAATTAGAAAATGAATGCATGGATTTTCTGAAGATAAAGCATAAGCTAAAGATGTATTGCTGTACTTCAAGGAACAGGTTGTTTCCTAAATGTTTAAGAAACCTGCGTTTCAGTCGTTGAGCATTTGGATTTTTGTGTGTTGTGAATACATGAACATTATGAAATGATGAAGTTTGTTCTTCCAGGCCATATTTCAATTCAGAGCTTAGTTGAGGTTTTTATTATTATTTTTTTTAAAGCTACTTGCATCTGCTTTTGTGTTTTGTTTAAGTGGTAACTGACGAGCGATTAGTGTGGGTGGAGCTTAAAAAAAGAAAGGAGCGTGCCGGCTCTCACATGAACAGTCACCCTCCTCTGCAGCCCGAATGAAATAATGCTTTCACACCAGTTGACATTTTAAAGTGATAAATAACTAAAAGTGGCCTTTTGGTGTTCATGATTTAAGAAGTAACATTGCATACACAAAACCTATAACACTGGATGTGTCCGTATGAAAACATAAATCCTCCTCCGTGTACTGGAGAGACAGTTTATTTATGATTATACAGCCACATTGTTTGAATGCTTACACGTGATGAAAGTCAGAGCACTGAGTCTTGGGTGTGTTTGTGTTCCAGGATCATTGCCATGTGTGGGGATTATTACATTGGCGGGAGACGGTTCTCTTCCCTGTCAGACCTCATTGGTTATTACAGCTACGTGTCTTGCCTACTGAAAGGTGAAAAGCTGCTATCACCAGTGGCTCCACCGGAGGTAATGCCGCCGCGTTAGCTAGCAGCGACTGTGCTGCCGGAAATGTCTCGCTCATACATTACAGACGAGAGACTCGAGGAGGAAAAATCTTATTTGCTGTCGTTTCTGTTTACCTAACTGCATTAGTGTATGATAAAGCAGCAAGCTACTCTACAACTTGCTGTATGAAAAAAAATAGATTTCTATAGTCATTTTTCACCCTTAGTCATTTCCTCAGAGTCTCAAGACTCAGTTGCCAGTAATGCATGAAGGGCTTGTGCTCCAGTAGATTTCTGCTGACATTCGTTGTGTGTGTGTGTGTGTGTGTTTCACCCAGCCCGTGGAGGACAGGAGAAGAGTGAGAGCCATCCTTCCATACACCAAAGTGCCAGATACAGATGAGATCAGGTATATCTCATGAATACTCACGGGGAGCCGCGGTGCAACATAAACCAGATGGGGCTCGTTATGCCCAAGTCCGTTCTTCTGCCTGGTCACGTTACATAAACCGCTATCTAACACGTGCTTATCTCTTACGTTTTAAAGCCAAGAAATTCCAGGAACTTTTCTGAGTACTCGGATGCACTCGCACCTGATTATTTAAAATAATAGATTTATAAAATGTGATTAAAGTCTTATGAAATGATTGAAGTTTTACTAAACCGATTCTGTTAAGTATAGAAGTATATTTTCAAATATAATTTCAAGTAGTTTTGTATATTATTTTAATTATATATCAGATATTATGAATCATATGACATACACTTATTCAGAGGCCTTTATTGACATCAAGCAAGAAGAATTGTTCGAATGTGAGTGGGGTGTGTGTGTGTGTGTGTGTGTGTGTGTGTGTGTGTGTGTGTGTGTGTGTTGTTTTCTTTTTCTTCTTTCCCCTATTTCAGAAATGACTTCTATCTTTTGCCAGTATTAGATTAGTCGACTACTGACACCCATCATTAGGTCAGATTGTCTGTCGTGATCCATTAAGAATTAGTGTGTGTGTGTGTGTGTGTGTGTGCCAGTTTCCTCAAAGGAGACATGTTTATTGTTCACAATGAACATGAAGATGGCTGGATGTGGGTGACCAATGTCAGAACGGAGGAGCAGGGCCTTATAGTGGATGATCTGGTGGAGGAGGTGGTGAGTGTCTGCCTCTCTCTCCTCTAACAATACACTAAAGAGTTTTCGAGTCTCGTATTGTCCTCCTTCCCCTGATTGTAAGAGCTCTTACAAAGACTAGGTCACTCTCTTTAGTACTGTTGTCTTCTGAAGTGGTACTTACTATGATTAATGGCTGACTTTGTTTGCAGGGACGAGAGGAGGATCCCCATGAGGGCAAAATGTAAGCCACCTCAGTGTTTTCTCTCGTTGCGTATTGGGAGCAGGCTACAGAACCAATGTGATGAAACCTCAGTCGAAACAGTTTATTTAGGGAAGCAGCCTAACAGCTTGTTTCAGGGAAAATGATGAACACCAGTGGCCTACTTGTGTAATATGGCTAGCATTTTGTTTTAATTAATGCCTTCCCTGCCTTACTTGTAGCTCTTTTGCTGAAGAGAAAACACTTAAGACCTTTAACCAGCATCAGGTTTTCTACACTGATGAGAACGGTAGAAAATGTTCCTCATTTGTTTTTGTTTTTGAAAAATCTCCATCTAATAAGAAATGATGTTGTTCTGCTTCTGATTAGATTAGGTGACCGAGTTAGTTTAGCTTAAAGAGACATTCAGAAGAAGTATATTGAATGCCGTCCCAGGCCATAAATCTGACCAGACAGTGTAAACTGATTAGGACAGACTGGCAGGAGCCTTTGATTGTTTCCTTGAGCTCCAGTGTGTCATGAACTGACTATTCTACCTTGATTCAGTACTGACTCACATGCAGTAATGTTGCTTTTGCCACGATTGCATGGTTCATTCTTTCCTGTTCATGCTCTCTCTGTCTTTGCAGCTGGTACCATGGGAAAATCAGCAAGCAAGAGGCATACAATCTGCTGATGACAGGTATATAGTTGATATCTATCGATGCACACATGCAGTCCGTTTCCTACACAGTTGTATAGAAAGCTACACTGTAAAACTGTTACTGTTCTCAAAACCGTTGACAGCTCAAGGTAAACTTTCATAATGTAATTCCTCCACGCTGCAGGATACTCTGGTCAAGTTGGATGGAATTGAATAATGAAGCTTAAAATATAAAGCATTATTCATAGCTATAGAGATTGCATCATCTTAGTAAAAATGATCTCAGAAAGTGTGGGAAATGATGAACCTGCACAAGTGCATAACCTTATTCCAGCGCAGCATGACATTATCATTTGTCTTCTCTGTACTACAGTGGTGTTTACCTCATAACTGTTTATGCAGCATTATGCATATAGGCGTATATGAGAAATTTGTGCTTTTCATCTCCCCTACTAGGAGGCCAGGTGTGCAGCTTTCTGGTGCGGCCGTCTGACAGCACACCGGGAGACTACTCGCTTTTCTTCCGCACTAATGAGAACATCCAAAGGTTCAAGATCTGCCCCACCCCCAATAACCAGTACATGATGGGTGGCAGATATTACAACAGGTATGTCTAGAGGCTATGGCTTTAAAGTGCAGTGGCAAAGCCTGGGGGCAGACAGTTACCCCTGTATTCTCTGTCTTTCACTGGGAACCCCTGCTCATTCATATTTAATGTCTCGACTAACAGGCAGCACAGCAGAGACAGCAGGAGACGGGGATAAACACACAGTTTTACCCGTTTGTCACCCATCCTGTAATGGGCTGCTGATCTAGGAACAGATTTAACTGTTTTTTTTTTTTTTTTTTTGTCTACTGGTGTAAATTTATTTAGATCAGAAGCTGGTTGAAGGTTTCATGTTGTAAATTTCTCTACTGAGAATTCCAACGTAGACAAACCCTATCTGTACTTAAGTGTACTGAAAAGTAATAATGTGTAATAACAGCAGCAATGGCCAATTATGGAAGTAACAAGAGTCTGAAAATATGTTTTCTGAAATACATTACACATCGTCACTCTTTACATAGTGGAGCATCTGAATAAGGGGGTCTGGTTCTGTTGTTTTAATGCAGTCGCTTCTAGTGAAGGTGAGTAATAGTTATAGCCGTCAGTAAAGTAATGCATTCAACACTGTATTAACTGCAGCTGCTAACAAAAGAGGCACATAAATGTTCAGGTTCAGTGTTAGCAGAACATTTTACCTGTTCTGGTCAAGCTAGAAGAAATGGAGTAATCCAGCACTGAGAGGAAAGCACTTCACTTATAGCTCTGTACTGTGCACACTCGGAAGTTGTCACCATAACTGTCAAATATGTGGTAGAAATGTTGCACATTTATTTTGCTGAACTTGACCTGAATTTCTTAACGATGAATCTCAAAGATTAGTTCTTTAATGCTGCGTGTTCTATCCAAGCGAACGTAACCTTCAGTACTCCTTTAAGTTCATTTAGTAGTCCTGTTTATTGTGATCTGTAATGTACCACACAGATGGTCATTAATATTTTCTAATTGCTTTATTATTTTTTTTGGCAGTGTTGATGATATCATCGAACATTACAGAAAAGAACAGATTGTAGAAGGCTATAACCTGAAAGATCCCGTCTCAAATCAGGTAGGTGGAATGTGAAGAGCAGTAATCTAACTGCATATTATTTTGAATCTGTATTTAATATCACTACTTTTTTTTTTTTAAGCAACAAGAACAAGTACTCTGTAACGCCGTCGATGAGAATCGAGAAATTTACAAAACTATTCGGCGAAAAACAAAAGATGCCTTCTACAAAAACATCGTGAAGAAAGGATACCTCCTGATTAACAAAGGTACTGAACGACACACCGCATGTTACTTATCTCTGAGCAGTGGAAAGTTAGGAGTTCTGTGTAACTGTTATGCCGCTCTTACGTACCTGCATCGGTAGCCAGGTAGATGGCCATTGTTCCTCATTCAATACATGATGGTTTCATTAGGCAAAGGAAAACGCTGGAAGAATCTGTACTTCATCCTGGAGGGCAATGATGCTCAACTTATCTACTTCGAGAGCGAGAAACGAGCCACCAAACCCAAAGGGCTGATCGACCTCAGTGTGTCCTCAGTGTACTGTGTGCACGACAGTCTGTTTGGCAGGTAACCAGCATGTGCTGACTCGGCACAATTTCCAAAACTCTTAAGCAGGATGAGCTAAAGAGAGTAATCATTTAAATCGTTCTGCCAGCTGGAACTTAGAGGCATTTTCCTCTTTTGCAGGCCAAACTGTTTCCAGATTGTGATTCAGCACTTTAGTGAAGAGCAGTGCATTTTCTACTTTGCGGGAGACACACCTGAGCAGGCCCAGGTATGTGCGAACACCACATCTGCTCGTTCTGTCCCTGACATTCACGCTGACTCTAAAGCTCTCTTTTGAATACTCACAGGACTGGATGAAATGCCTCCAAACCTTCTGCAGTAACTTACGGAAGCCTGCACAGGCCACTTCCAACAAGCGTCTACGTCAGGTAACACTGCTGCCTGGGCCCTGATGCACCAACTGACTGTCAGACATCTGATTTTTTTTTAGGGGGGGTGTTTCATAACTTTGGCATTTTCCAGCGTGATATAATAACCCCTTCCCCAATAATTCCTATCGAGGCAGTTATTAGAAATAATAACACTACTATTTTAAGAATTCACAGTGCATTACTGTAAATAAGTGCCCGAACCACAGAAAGATGGGTAACTTTCCTATTTAAAGATTAAAATTGATTATTCTTTA
Source organism: Pangasius macronema (assembly GCA_037577455.1). Lineage (NCBI taxonomy): Eukaryota > Metazoa > Chordata > Actinopteri > Siluriformes > Pangasiidae > Pangasius > Pangasius macronema. The sequence continues at coordinate 8,538,329 of CM074968.1, read as the reverse complement.
CAAGTCAATATAAATAGAATAAGCATTTTAAATAAATAAATAGAGCATGAAAATGGAACTGATGCATTAGGCTACAGACAGAGATATTGCCCATGTGCTTTTTACATTTCAAGCATACACTGACGCAAACTGCAGGAAGATTAGATAAAAACAACAACAACAAAGTTCCATGCAAAAATATGCTAATTTTTCTTTCCTTCTGCACGCTGCCAGTGCCAGTGTATGCTAGACGGGCACTTTGATGAACATGAAAGCGCGCTGGATGTGGCGCCGCTGCGTTCGGCTGTAAAATAGGCTTGAGAGGAGCTCCAAATTGAATTAAAGCTAATATAATTTTTATAATAATATGACGGGTAATGTTATTATTTCAAAATACTCCATAAATCCAGTTTATGTACATTATAAATTAGAGTTGATAACATATCCTCTGACCCCATCAGCATCTCAGGTGACCCCACAGTTGAACCTGCGGGCAGCAGCCTAGCCAATCAGTACAGGAGAACAGAAACCATAGCTAACAAAGCAAACCCAGAAGTGCGAAGTATCTTCTCGTCAACGTTTCCTGGAGCTATTAATATTTTTGCACAAAATGGCCACACAGAGCAAGTGGGCTGTCAGTCAGCCAACGCTGGTGCTAGTTTGATGGCAGTCTGTTGTGTCATGGCCCTAATCCCTCCGAGCTGCTAACTAATTATATTAACTATACAAGTATAACCGCATCAGAGCAGATTTATTTTCGTCCTTCTCTCTCAGGTGAGCAGCTTAGTGCTTTATGTGGAAGAGGCCCACAAACTTCCCATCAAACATTTCACCAACCCATACTGCAACATTTACCTGAACAGCGTCCATGTAGCCAGGACTCACCCGAGAGATGGCCAGAACCCAGTCTTCACAGAGGAGTTCATCTTCGAGTGAGTAGACATGTGTTTTGTATATAATACCGAATGCTTTAACCTACAGCCTTACCTGATGTGTTACTGAATGATGCAAGCTATTTCTTTCTGCTTTCTTTCAGCGACTTGTCCAGTGAAATCAACCGATTTGAAATCAGCCTAAGCAACAAAACTAAGAAGAGCAAAGAGAGTGATATTTGTAAGTATGAACAGTTGCCTGAATGATACACGTCAAACGATGTGTAAAGCAGCACAGCTGCGTCTGGTGGCGTTTTAGACATCCTTGTCTTTCTTTGCACTCTGGCACCCTCTGCTGTCCACGCGAATGGAACTGAAGGATTCGGTTTTATCTGAAACACTGTGCACGTGCTTGTTTGTGCAGTGTTCATGCGTTGCCACCTGACCCGGTTGCAGAGGGGCCAGATGATAGACGAGTGGTTCCCGTTGAGCTCTTACGTGCCTCTGAAGGGGATTGAGCCGGGCTCCTTGCGCGTGCGAGCGCGATATTCCATGGAGAAAATCATGCCGGAGGAGGAGTATAACGAATTCAAAGAAGTAAGAATCTCTAACATGAGTATTCAAGAATTTCTTCGCCATATATGTTATTAGGTTGCACTGATTATGCACAACATATCCTTTATGTCCTCAGTGTCATTCTTTATTGTCGTTTTCACTTGCCCACCCTTCTGTACTCAGGTGATTCTACAAAGAGATTTCCATGTGATCTACGCGCTGGCTCATGTGTGTGGGCAGGACCGCACTCTACTGGCCAGCATCCTGCTCAGGATCTTCAGACACGAGAAAGCCGAGGCTCCACTACTCAGGACTCTAAACGACAGAGAGATTAACATGGAAGGTAATGGTTTCTGACCATTTTCTTTACTATATATATATATATGCAAAGAAATCCCCCATTAACACCTTTACCTTATCTGAGCAAACAATGTTATAAGTGTGTAATATTTTTCTCCAGATGAAGCCACCACTCTGTTCCGTGCCACCACACTGGCCAGCACACTGATGGAGCAGTACATGAAGGCTACAGCCACGCCCTTCGTCCATCACGCCCTCAAAGACACCATTCTTAAGATTATGGAGAGCAAGCAGTCCTGCGAGGTTCGTCACATGGTTCAGTACGACTGTTTCAGTGTTGGTTCTGGTGGAAGTAGCACTACCTCGCACCTTTAAGGGCAGTTAGTAGCACTAACTGTGAAAGGGGTGTGTGTGTGTCAGCCTTGTACTATGGCTGTCAGAATTAATTTCACAAATACTATTCAAACTTGCATGATGTATGTGAAGTTGAAACGATCAAAGATTTTATATTATCTTTATCTAGTGCAATACTGTCGAAAAACATTTCCAACCCCAATGCCCCTTGTATTATAGGAAAAGGATTCTGAATAAATGCGTGCCATTGATGCCGGTGCCAGTGAAAAGGAAGCTATTTCGTCGTCATTTAAATAATTAAAAATTCAAATGCAGTTTTAATGGTACTTAAGTTTTTTTTCCGTTTAATGCAGTTTGACAGCCCTTGTGATGACCACGAGTGACTTCTCTTTTGTAGTTGTTCAAACACTACATAAGTTTATTGATCCACTAGTTTTAATAGAAGTCAGAATGCTACTCTTACTTTGACTGTTTCCTGCTTTCTGCTCTAAAGCTAAACCCATCGAAACTGGAGAAGAATGAGGATGTAAATCTGAACCTGACCAATCTGCTCACCATCCTGTCTGAGCTGGTTGAGAAGATCTTCATGGCTGCTGAGATCTTGCCTCCGTAAGCAGACTCGCACTCAAAGCTAATGTGCTCATCTGATTTATGTGTTATATCAATTTTTGGCGTTTGTTAGACGCTGTATTGTTTCCTTCTGTATTGTCAGAACCTTGAGGTTTATATACGGGTGCCTGCAGAAGTCCGTGCAGCAGAAATGGCCCACTAACACTACAATGCGGACCAGAGTTGTGAGGTAGGCCACCACGACACTGCTGTTTTTTTATTATTTTTTGGTGGTCTGTGTTTCAGCTGAGCAAAGTGCTTCTGTATGTGTGTGTGTGTGTGCAGTGGTTTTGTCTTCCTGCGTTTGATCTGCCCTGCCATTCTCAACCCCAGGATGTTCAACATCATCTCTGGTGAGTATACAGCTTACATAAAAAGAGCTACTGCTTCAAGATACAGGATGTCAGGTTCTGAATTTTGCCCACAGCGGTAAAAATAAAATGCTGCTGCAAGCTACCTGTGAAAAAGTGTTTTTAATGTGGGTTGTGCTGCGATCTTCCGCCACCGAGCAGATTAATCTCACAACTCCGAGTGCCAAGTCAGTACGCATTCAGAAAGAATTTAGGGCTGCATCCGAAACCGCATGCTAAGCAGTACGTCAATTAATATCTGTTACTTTCTCCTCTTATAAACACCCCGTGTTAGTCACTAGCTGCTACCGAGTTCTCTAGGTTAAAAAACTTCACTGTATAATATACAAATTCTACAATGAGGATAAATCCGATGATTTTGTCTTCTGGCTCAGTAATCTTTTTTTCTCCATACACACTGTAGCTTTAAGGATGAAGAACATTAGGCCAAGTGGCTGCTCTGTTTATTTGGGGACACTAACAATTGGATGAAGAGTAATAAGGACAGTTAATATAATTAATGACTGCTTCTTTACAGATCCTCCTTCTCCGACGGCAGCCAGAACACTCACACTTGTGGCCAAGTCAGTACAGAACCTGGCCAATCTGGTGGAGTTTGGGGCCAAGGTTTGTTCTGCTACACATATGTGCATTGTTTCATGCTTACTGGCATTGTAATTAAACAGATAGTTATGTAGTTTTCCTGTTTTCCTGTTTTTTTTCCTGGTCTAGGAGCCCTACATGGAAGGAGTGAACCCATTCATCAAGAATAACAAACAACGCATGATCATGTTTCTGGATGAGTTGGGGGTGAGCTGTATAAAATTTTGGAGAGATCCTCACCTGCACACGCGCATCTCCTTTACACCTCGACTGCCTGTCAGACTCGTCAGCTTGCTCCACACACACACACACACACACACACACACACACACAGTGGAGAAAATATCAGAGAGAAGCGAGGCTGATATCACCAGTCCCCATCCCCTGCTGAAAAAGAAATCAAAATCAGCAGCATGGGATTACTTTAGATATCCCAAAAACACATTTGAGAACACAATCGCTCCGTGCAGATCAACGTATATATGCCCCGTTTATAACCCGAATCCCTAATGAAAAAAACGTGTGAACGCTTAAGCGTCAATCATAAAATGCTTTTTATGAAATTTTCCAAATCCCAACTCCTGGCTACTGCTCCTCTGCTTTGTCTGTCCGTTCAGTAACCTAAGACTTACAAACACACAAACGCTGATCCCTGTGTGTGTGTGTGTGTGTGTGTGTGTGTGTGTGTGTGTGTGTGTGTGTGTGTGTGTGTGGTACAGACAGGAGCAGTCTGGCTGCACTGTCACACACCTCCAGTATATGTTAATCATCACAGGACATTATTTGAGAAGCTCACACAGCTGATTTTTCATTTAGTAATTAATTAACATTTCTAACATGTAAACAATAAGTTCATATTAAGTGACTTACATTTTAGACTAAATATCGTCTGTTCTATTTCACCAGTGAAAATATTTTATTTATTTTTCACATTTGCATTTTTAAAAAATGGTTTCAATTTTCAAAAAAAAAAAACTTCAGTTTTCATTCCTTTAAGGGTCATTGTAACATCATAATAATAATAATAATAATAACAATAACAACAATAACAACAACAACAACAACAATAATAATAATAATAATAATAATGAGGAGATGGTTATCGTACCCTGAAAATCTCATACTGTTGTAACCCTACTAACGAGTAATATGAGGAATAACAGCCAGGCCATGTTCCACCATAACAGCACTTCTCCTTGTGTACATTTTCTAAAATTAAGTTTCTTTTTTTTTGTCAGAATCGAGTGAAAGTTAGGACTCTACATGATAAATCCTTAAGCAGCTAGATTACTCTGGAATTGAGAGTTTTTATTTCAGTTGTTTAAGTGAAGATGGAAATATTTCACTGCTATGGGCCAAATTTTTACTTCCAAGTGTAATTTCAACTAACCCTCCTAGCTACCCCTTTGTAAATCCAGTTTTGAAGCTGTGGTGTTTTCTTCCTGGTTTGTCCAGAATGTCCCTGACTTGCCTGACGCTCCAGAGCACTTTAGGACCGATCTGTCCCGAGACCTTGCTGCGCTGCACGAGATCTGTGCTGCTCACTCAGACGAACTCCGCACCTTGAGCAACGAGAGAGGAGCACAGCAGGTCTGTGTAGCTCAACACATACTCATTCATAAGCAGTTCTACCCACTGTGTATGATGTCGGGTGTATATGATCTTCTCCAACCCTGTGTGTCCGCAGCATGTGCTGAAAAAGCTGCTGGCCATCACGGAGCTCCTCCAGCAGAAACAGGTGCACTACGCCTTGTCCAACAGCAACAGGTAGTTCCATTTCCCGCTCTCTGTCTGTCACTCCATCTGTCTCCGTCTCCATGGAGTAGCCAGTGGGATCCCAGCATGCTCCACCTTCATCACCATGGCAACCTCTGTCCCTGACTATTTAGCCACTTCCCCTTCCCTTCCTTTTCCACCATGCCAAGATAACTATGCAACTACAGCAGTGAAACAAAAAGCCTGGGGCCTGAGTCCCACACTGACAACGTTTAAGCTATTCCCACAGCAACTTCAAGTTTGACTGTGCCCCATGATATGGGTACTTCATTTTTTTTTTTGTTTTTGCTTTTTTTTTTTTTCCTCCTTCAACCTACATGGGTCCCAGTAGTGACCCGTAAAGCTCAGTGTACCATTGAACAGCCATTGCCAAAGCATTTGTTCGTCTGCTTGATGAGAAAACTCAACTGACACGAGGCTGCAGCGATATCTATAACTGGATTATGAGCTATGATGCTTTTTATACTGTAATTTGTTACTGATTTACAAGGTCATGAATATGCAAAATTGTGCTCGAACTAGTGTTTTTTTTTTCCTCTCCATTTCCTTATGATTGTGGTGTAGACAGGATTTTTAAAGAGAGTATGATTATGATTATTTTATATCAGAACAATAAATTCTCTTGCTGGAATCATGAGTATATAATTTGCGTTATCTCCCCTGCTTCTGTTTGTTATAGTTTTTGATTTGGTCCGCTCTTCCCTGAGATTAATCCTAAGACAGACTTGTCCTCGGGAGAAGGAGAAATGAGATGTTTACAGCAGTAAAATTTACATTAGTCCAGACTGTATAAGGAATGCATGCACTTATTAAACCTTTATAAAGTACTGACTGATTCAGACTGGAGTGTGAAGTGATTAAATAGAGTGCAAAGGAGCCTTCATTCCTGACAAATGTTCATGTCTTTCTCTGCTTTGTTTTTTTTTTTTGTACCTGTGTAAATAACCTACAACCATAAACAATAGAGTACAAAAATGTGATTTTATTTTCAGTAAACAGGACAGCACGAATAGAGAAGGCAAATATTGCCTAGATATTTACAAAATAGCATGAAGTAGTGGTCAGTTGCCAAAAACAGAAAGCACTGGCTTCACCTTGACCAAGGTGCGAAGTGAATCTGTAGATTTCAGGAAGCTGTATTCGTAAACCAAGATCTACTAGCCGTGTTACAAAACATCCAGGTCTTCATCTGTCCACTCCTACGAAGGGATAAAGCTGGATTAGATTCCCTGTGATGAAGCAGATGAAAAGAGCAACGGTTCTCTGAAGGAACTGACAGAAGTAAAGGAGTCGTCACTTACCTCTTCAGTAACAAGGGGCTTTTTCGCGACGTGGTCGTCGTCTTCGTAGCCATGCTTCCTTTTCCTGGAAAACATGAATACCAGAATACATCCTTCAGAAAACCTCCTCTGTGACCTAGTGATGTAGAGGCTAGTGTAGCTTTCCGTCATTCCTATACATCTCCGAGCATGCCATACATTCCTTCCTCAGTGTCCTCCATGTGTAGCTTTTAGCCTCATGTCCATGCATCATGTAGATTTATTTAGCTGACAACCCAACCATCTCTTCAGGACAAGGTAGGTAGTAAAAGATTTCGAACCTGACCACAGATCTTGTATTGACGCATGTTCAGATATAAAGTGTAAGCAACAAAGAACTGGTGAAAAGAAAGAATTCTAATAGAGCAGCTGAATAACAGTTCATTTCATCCCTGATTATTTTTATTAATATTGTTTTTAGCGGGCCAGTGATCTGCAGTCCTGTGTTGCCTTGACATCTCTTTATTTTACAGACCTGAATGTACCATCATGGCTGCTACAATTCAGGTGCTCTGAAGAACATCCACTGCACACGAGTTTATAATGAAGACATTTCCATTATTGAAGAGGCAGGGTACAGTGTATTTTTTTCTTTTTTTTAATTCAAACATGATTAATTGTTGCTGAACCTCAATCAGGGTGAAATGCTTTAGGGACTCTATTCAGGAGCAGTGAAATCCTCTGAGCTTTGAGGGGCTGCATTATTTTCCAGCCTCCACTGGAGATTTTTTTTTTGTCAGCAAGCCCTTAAGAAATATGCTGAGCTCTGGAAATTCAGCCAGGGAACAAGCACCTGAACTACAAGCCTTAAGAAACCTGCACTCAAAAGCCACTGTGTAAACCTCTTCCTGCGAGTTGTCCTGATAAAGAGAGCGCTGATCCTATCGCACCTCCTCCCGAGCAGCCTTCCTCCGTGAAGTGCTTCACCTCGGCTTTTATCTCCGAACCAGCCATCTGTCTGCTGGATGAGCGGTTTGCTGAGACGGATGAAACTTTCGAAAAAGGACAGATAGAGAAGTTGTCGTTCCTCTGTGCATGTGTTTACATTTGATAAACTGCCCGTACGTTTTTTTCACACCTAATCTGGATCACATCACGTTCTGTCGCTGCCGTCCCAAAGGAATGCAATACGGACTGGGTGTGATGATGATGATGNTGATGATGATGATGCTTCAGCTCCAACGCCCAGGGAGAACCAGTTCATGGACACACTTCCATCAATAGATTTTGATTTATGCAAGAAATGACATTACTGTACGTTTTGTAACACCTCTGTATGCTTCCTGACCGCTTGGTTGTATATATTGTGATGATCAACTGTTTAGAAACAGCTTTGCCAATGAGGCAGATCATTTGTGATTTGTCCAGTTTGATTTGTACTCTGAGAAAATTAACTTCTGCTCCGTTAGCCAGGTACTTATCTCCACAAACATGAGATTTCACTGTATACCAAAATGTTTGACTAAACGCACAGTAGTTGAGCTGTGTTCATCTGTGCTCGGACCTTAGAAACAGCATGACGCTGATCTGTTCTGTCTCCCTTGAATTTCTGAAAGCTTATGGATTTTTTTTTTTTTTTAATTATTATTTTTCTACCTGATGAACAAAGCTACAAATTTTGCATCTAGGATACAAGAGACAAAGTGACTGACCAGGCTGAATAAAATTGTTTGTATTATGTTTTGGGCTTCATGTTTTCCATGTGTGTGTTGTACTCACAAATTTGTGCTGCTGGTGAACTCGGCATGAATCCTTTCCAGTTTCTGTTTGGAAACGTTCACTTCTTCGGCTTTGGGAAGCTCATAGTCCTTGAGGAGAGCAGTGATTCCTAAAATAGCAAAAGACGATCCCAGACGATCATAACTTTTACATTAGATACCTCTACGAGTTGGCCTGAAAGCAATTTCAAGAAAGAGATGAGAGAGATCCTTACGCCTCATTGCATCGTACATCTTGGAAAGCGTCTCCTTGTCATCTTTTAGCCCCATGCATTCAGTGAGATACCTACGTAAGCAGCAGATCAGTTCTTTCAGATGACGGATAGGAAGAACTCAAAGTCATTTACCTGTGTGACAGCGATTAGTTTATCTACACGCACACCTGCACCTACATACCATCCAATCAAAGCAGTTGAGGAGACATGACAGGTTATAACTGAAAATGAACTCCTGAACTCCAGAAGCTGAATGTCATTCTATTAAAAATGCAGTTTTTCCACAATGATCTTCTACTCCATCTTATGTTCATGTTTATCTTATGTTCACTAGTATGAACCCATGGAGGGTCTTGTATGTGGGACCTCCATCTTGGACATCCAATAGATTATTACCAGAAACTCATGGTATACGCAAAATACAGTACGGTTTTAAAAAGAAAAGTTCACCTTTAACAGTTCTCATTGTGTCCATTCTTACATCTAACACACCCTCACTCATCAGTTTAAATAGTGATGCCTCTACTGTAAGAGCGAGCTGTCAAACGTTCCACTGACCTTCCAGCATGCTAATACATTATAGTCTCTATAGTAAGGATTAACAGGGAATTGTGTGTAGGACACTTCTCAGAAATGGATTTAAAGACATGTCTAATATGGTTATTTAATCTGTAAGGGGGCGTTTATTTAGCATTTTTGGAAGGAGTCTCCAATGTCGGAGCTTTGTAACACTTAGATGTAAAGGTGTAAGTGAGAAAAGTTTTCTGACACGAAGGTTTTCAGGACGGCGGTTTTTGTGGTTTCTCAGCAACGTCAAGCTGTTTTGTTTTTGTTTTAGTATAATTTCAAGTCTGGTGAGGGGGTGACGGATTATGGCTCGTAATTGTTTCGTGCACGATCCACAGCACTAACTGTAACCAGTGAAGTGTGATGCGTCATTCTTTAATTTAAAAAAAAAAAAAAGCATTGACAAATTGCAGTGGGATAAGAGGAATAAAGCACTTCAGGACATGCTGTTATAAGAACATAAACTTCAGGATGGTAACAGTAACGCTGTACTCACTCACACCACCTCCACACTACTACATCAGGCCGAGTTTGACAGAACTCACGTTTCCATGCTGAGGCCTGCTCGTGCTGCGCTGTTGAGGACAGCAGTGAGGGCGATCTGGGACGGCGAGAACAAAAGGCCTGCGTCTGTCATTGCTGCTCTGTTGAGGAAGTCGTCTGCACTTTTTCTCAACATCTCTGGATTCTCCAACAGTGGATACCTGGTCTGGAATGAAGACATTTTCACAATACGGGATAGACATCGCAATAATTAGGTTTGCTTTTTAACAGCAAAAAAAACTTCTAAATTTAACAAGGAAAAAAACAAGGTACTTGAAATAATGGAGTTATTTATCATTTTAAAAGCGCTGTTGATACCAGGGTCATCTCATAAACACATCTTGTGACATTATTATACTGCCATGATGTCCAACCTTACTTCAGTGTCAGTGTAACTATTTTCAGTGCACCAGCCGAACAGATTTTACAGAAATGTCCCAAACATTTTGCGCCAGCTATACAAAACATTATATTCATTTATTTCTCAATTTAATCTCTTGTACTGTCATAACACCATCATCTGCTTTTGGATTATGTTTTCTACACTATACGACCAAAAGTTTGTGGACACCTGACTATGTCTTTGTACGGTGTAGCATTACAATTTCCCTTCACAGCTCCATGAAGATATGATGTGCCAAGGTTGGAGTGGAAGAACGAAGAAATCGAGTGGCCTGCACAGACAGAGCCCTGACCTCAACCCCACTAAACACCTCTGAGCACTACGTGCCAGACCTCCTCGCCTGATATCAGTGTCTAATCTCACTAACGCTCTTGTGGCTGAATGAACACAAATCCCCACAGCCACGCTCCAAACTCTAGTGGAAAGCCTTCCCAGAAGAGTGGAGGTCATTATGACAGCAAAGGGAGGATTAAATCTAACACAAGATGTTCAAAAAACATGGATATGATGGTCAGGTGTTTACAAACCATTGGCCATATAGTGTGTTTCACCAAGGGTAAGTGTGAAACCAATTAAAATGCAACATTATAGTCTGGTACACTATTTTTACTGGTGACGGGATGGTGCTAGTGTGAAGTCTTGTGCGTCGTGTATAAATGCATACTAGATAGCACGCCTTTTTATTGCATCGTTTTGCCTAAAGTCTAGGGCATAGGGCGCATACAAGTAAATGCCTGGACCCCAGCAGCGAGTGCTGAAACAGACCCACGGATATCACAGACTTCATTATGAAATATCCGAACAACGTATGTTACCTTCAGGTCTATGAGAAAGCCTTCGAGCGGCCGGTACGGGTTGTGTATCACCAGGTGAAAGTTCAGCTGCTGGATGAGGAGCAGCTCGTACTCCAGGATCTGCTCCAGAGCTCTCTCCTGAGCTGATGGGTTTTCCTGAAGATTCCCCACAAACTGAGTGCTGGAAACATTAAACTCATCCACCTTACAGGACAGGTAGGCACACGTCAGCCTAGACGAGACAGGAGGCGAGCAGCGTGACTCAAGATCCACAGGTTTTATACTATAAACTGCAGTCTGGAATAATAACACACTCTAGTGTCTGCTGCTTCGACACTGCAACCTACAGTCATACAGTCAGCTCCAGAATTACTGGCACCCTTTACCCATGACAAAAAAAACATTAAGATTTACTAAATTATTTCTGATCCAAGAATTAGTACTACAGCAGGAAAGTAGTAAAAATATTGGCACCCCAAAATACTATTTAAAATAAATATTCTCATTCCTAATTTCATTCCTATAGTGTCGTCTTTGACCATTTTTATAGAGTACAAATTCTTTTAGGCCATGCATCTCTTCACCCACACTCACTATAAAAACCCTGATGCTTTGGAGCTGTTTTTTCAGCTGTGGGTCCACAAAAATAGCTTAATGTTTTCATAAAGTAACAGAACATTTTTTACCCCAGAATGGGAGGAGATGGATAACGACTGGATAATGACCCTAAAGCCTAAATACATTCAAGTCAAAACAGAAATGATCTAAATTCCACTGAAATAAAAAATGTGGCTGAAGACCATGAGCTGAGAAATGAATCCACATGTGCAAACCTGAGAATATAAAGGATTTTGAAACATTCTGCATTAAGAAGTGGTCCAACATTGTTGTCAGACAGGAGGTCATGCAGTTCTGTTATTTTCTTCACCAAATATTAAATGCAGGGGTGCCAATAGTTTTTAATGCCATGTTTTTGAACATGTATATGGTTTAAACTTAACAGATAATCCACTGCCCAGTAATTCTGGGCTTGCCTGTACCAGTTGGCCACTGGATATTTGATATAATGCGTATGGGCTGGTGGACATGTGCTTGTTTTAATACTTACATTATTGTCCTTGGGTGGTACTCCATTAACGAGTTGTTTAAGTAAAATCTTCGGAAATACATACAAGCCGTGCCCTAAAACAGAAAAATCCAACTTTTTTAAAATTCATGAATTTACTTGGCAAGTTCTAAAGTGCTGCTCAAACGTAGCTCGTAGTCATGTGCGCTCATTCCCATGATTAAAATGAAAATAATATTATTAAATCTGTACACATGAGAGCAAATCAGTGTGGTGGTTCGGCTAGGAGCCTGACAGAAGATAATCCACAGGAGAAACTGTACAGCAGCAGGACTCTTACAGAAGCTGTATGAGTGGGACGCAGTGCTGGAGAGTGAGTGGGACGCAGTTTTAATAATTACCACTACAGATTTGGGCATCGCTGGTTTGAACACGGTGCAGAAGTCAAGCAGTCTCTTCTCATAGTGTCTAAACAGCACTTTCTCTTCATGGGGATCAAGAAACATGGACTCACTTACTCCAGGCTGTTAAAAAGAAAGAAAAGGGGCCAACATTAAGAACAATACATTATTACAACAATGTGACAACGTCAAGCCACAACTCTAATAACGTGACACAAGATAAACAAAGATAAATAAAACAGCTAATATTCACTGGCTAGACTTCCTTCCTTTATGAAGTGTGTACAAGCTGTATGTATACAGGAAACTACATAAGCATGCATATATATACACATACACACACATACATATACACACACATACATATACACACACATACATACATACACTAATCTAAGATGTTAATCTTGATAAAGACCTCATTCACAACTTCATATATTTCATTTTGTTTATATACTAATCACCTTTTTTGAGTGATCAACCATTTCAAAAAATGTTGCCATTTGTAAGATATAAGCCCACGTTCCTCTGACTGCTCTCATTTCTTGACGCTGCAGAATCGTGGGGCAGCGTGATCACTGCCCCATTTAACTCCGTAAAGTTATTATTGCACAAAGTTATTATTATTAGTTCAATAATAATGGGAACTGCAACAAGTCCAAATAGAGAGTCATGGGGGCAGGAATCATGCTGCCCCATGCTCAGGGGCGCAGCAGCAGACAGGACAGCTAATAACAGGGTTGCTGTTTTTACACCAAACTGGGATGGCCACCATGATACTGTTTCATAGCAAGTAATCAGAATGAAATCTTGTACATTTCTGCAAAGGGTAAGTGCAGACAGCGTGTCTATGATGTACAGAATATATTTAAAGATTGCACGAGGGAAAAGGGGGATTATGGAGTGGATAATGTTTGTCACGTCTAAAAACACTCAAAATGGGCTGCTAGCCTGTACGCTGGATGTCTATGTTGTTGACTCTCAACTGCCTATTAAGGGGTTACGCTAAAAAAAAAAAAAAAATCACTAGACGGTATATTATGGCATAATTCAAGAGTGATAGCCTCTCAGCTTAATTTGGTTTGAAGCTATGGTATTAATAATGTCTTCTGCCTCAGTGAAATCCACGGCCATAAGCTGTCCACAACACTCAGTAACTGTTGTATATACATGTAAGCAAAATACTTCTCTTTTGATCTACTGCTTTTTCTGTACATGAGGATTTTTTTTAAATATATATATATATATATATATATTGCAAGAATGTAAAATAGCTTTCATCATCCAGAGGACCTTCAGAAATTCACCGGATGAGTTGCAAAACCTCAGCAAGATTATTTACAGTCCACTTGTGTAGAAATGCAACTATACGAGCAGCTAATAAAACTCTTCCCACGTGCCATCTGAAACAATGCTGGAAAAAGTTCACTACAGCGCGTATACTTCATTCTGCTATTCCCCCTCTTACCTTTCGGAGACTTAGGGCTTTTGCACGAAACTTCTGATTAGCCTCAAGTCTTAAATTTTCCAAGTTGACCTCTTTACTGAAAGTCCAATATTTCTTCTGGGAGCTGTTGTGGTACATGGCTGCGGCTGCTGAAAAGTAGAAAAAGGATTTTTTTTATTATGATGTGCTAATGCTTTCAGTGAAGCTGGGGGTTATTTCTTTTTTCCAATGATATCAATTCAGCCTCATTTATAGACACGCCATGTGTTGTAGACTGCGCACACGTACTACATGAACATACAGTGCAATGTTTTTCAATCTCAACAAGTACTCAAGTACAGCATCAGTGCAGAAAGAGGTACCAGGGCAGCTACTTCATTATTACTACAGTGCAGAAATTCACAACTCTCTTAGCTTCTAGGTGACGTTTACTTTTTACAAGGAAACACATTGTCAAATGGATGTCTTGGTATGAGGTACAAGTCGTCCCAGATTTCTAGTGACGCACTGAGTTAACAGTTGAATGTAAAAGCTTTGCACATACTGTAGTGGTTCAATCTTTCAAACGGTTTAAAGAAAACGGTCATAATACCTAAAACTCAAAGTGAAGCGACATAATTCAGAATTAAAGCTCATTAAATTCAGCACTATATTTCAGAAATAAAACTTTGATTGTTTCACTATTAATATGTTAACACGGGGCTATACATGGGGCCATTTATGTTGCTTGTAGTAATAAAAAAATAATAATAATTAGGTTCACATTTGTGTCTAATAATCATCATCATCACCATCATCCTCTGTGAAACCAAACATGATGAGACCAAAGTAGCAAAGAAACGTTTGAAAATTGTCGTTCCTAGACAACTCACCAAACATAATAATAATAATAATAATAAATTATTATTATTAGACACAAATATGGACCTGTTTTGTGTATCAGCAAAAAAAAAAAAGCATCTCTAATTAACAAACCTGTCAACTGTTTTATCAGTGATATTTCCTTAAAAAAGAATGAGATGGATTTTTCCAGCCAGTTTGTCTGCTTTAGTAAACCTGATCCTGATATTTATAAACCTAATCCAGATATTTATAAACCTGATCCAGATATTTATAAACCTGATCCAGATATTTATCTAATGAACACACCTCTGCTGAGTTGCTATGTGTATTAGGTCAGGGGAAACTGTACATGGCTCAAGACAAATGCCTTCTTTCTAGCTGTTTAACTGCACTGCATGGACACTCCTTATTACCGCTCGTCCAGTCACCTAGATAAATGACTCCTCGGCAAACATTACTTCGACGACGCACGTAAACTCCTGATAAAGCGGTCAGTCTGGCTAACTGTCCCTGTGCAAGTGGAACACGCTACTGAACAAAACCTCACCTCTGAGACCAGCGTCGGGTTTCCGCCAAAACTCTTGGACTTTACCAGTTCAGTTAGAACAGGAAAGAGATTTAACTTCTACTGCACAACACAACCTCAAGCACGATTGACTTCTTCATCAACTGAGTAAAGTTAGTTCTGCACAAACATACTGCCACCTAGCGTGTCGCTTACGACCTCCAATAAAACGTAAAACAACAAAATATCAAGGAAGGAAATGTATATTACTAAAAATAAAATATATATTTCATAAACGAAGCAGCTACAAATAAACAAAGTTGTTAATAAAAATAAAAAACGTATAAATCGGGCAGTTGTTTGGGTTGTTGAGAAATGTCGCATGGAATCAACGTCACAACAGGGACCTTACTCTATACTAAAACCCCGCCTCCTGCGCTAGGATTGGTCAATAGTTTGTTGACCTCAGCGCCATGATTGGTTATTAGTATTCGTGTAGATATCCAACCAATCGTAGCGCGGGAAAGGGACTTTTCCGGAAGTAATTGTGCTGGGAAAAACAAACCGCGCCATTGCACTAGGTTCAAGCAACATGGCTGCGCTGAAAAGAAGGTTCACAATAGACGACAAACGGCGGATACTTGAGCTGTATGACCAGCTTCCTCGGATGAGCCAAAGAAAGGCAGCAAAACGACTGAACGTCGCTCCGTCTATGCTTTGGACGATCATCCATAACAGGAACTGCATAATAAAAGGCGAGATCATTAAGCGTAAAAAGAATAAGTGGGTGGGCTGCGGCAGGTCGCCGAGACTCGAGGCGAATATCTGGAAATGGATCGATCAGTGTCGGCAAAACGGAACCTCTGTTACTGATCTGATGATTCACCGTAAATCGATGGACATTGCGGCGCGTATGGGCATAGTTAGCTTCAGACCGAGCCCCAGGTGGTACTGTGGGTTTAAGAAACGAGAGGCACTCGTGCGCGAGCGGTATCGCATCTATCCGGAAGTGCATCTAAACAACCAGCCAGATCAGCTCGGATCTCCCAACGCACCCTGCTCTGCTTCTCCACCTGCTGATGCTGAGCCTCCTCGGGAACACAGCGTGCAAGAAACCCGAGTAGAAAGTGTTACAGTCAGAGAGCCAGAGCAGGACCAACAACTTCCGGTCCAAAGCAGCCCCACGGTGCTGGTCGGCAAAGTGAACGGCACCATGCAGACGGTCACTGTGCCCTCACTGCAGCAAATGCAGGAGGCCATGAAGACTTTAGCCACGGGATTGTTATATCGGGGCTTTTGCGACTTTCAGCTCCTCCATCAGTTTGAGAAAGAAGTTGCAAATGTTGTGAAGAGATCAGTGGCTCAAGGCTGCCATGACAGTTTTGTACGGACTACCGACACAGGGATTATCGACGACAGAGGAGGGATAAGTGATGATTAAGATCACGTGACAAATGTGAGACATCCTTCTGTGGTGTACTGTTTAGGCTGCATCTTACTGAAGTGCATTGTGGGATTACACCAACACACTGGATATACTTCACAGTGTTTTTGGACAAGATGGAAAGACTCAACATAGTTGAGACTATATAGTTAATAGGGTGTGAGTTTGGAAATACAAGGAAACCACATGTTGGACTTGAGTGACCCTGATGCCACCAGTAGCTTTAGTTTGGAGCTCATGTACGCGTTAGTCAGCCTAGTTTGGCTGCTTAAACTGTTGTCACGAAGTTGTCTCTAAATGACTTTTCCAGTTATATGCTGCTGTTTACCGTGACGGAAAACTGAATGCCTGCTTTATGATGTAGTCGATGGCTAATGATTAAAACATCACAGGCACACTGCTACCAAAAAGCCTATATTAGGTATATTTCTCTTTTGAGATATCTCTCTCTTTTTTTGTTTAGGACTGGATTCCATGGACAAAATCCCACACTGCTGTTATATAGCTACATTCTGTGATTGCGTTATGCCTTGCAGTCTATTAAAACACACTTGTCAGTCCAGTGATATGATACAGTGTAAGATTGGTCTGCTTTTCTTATCACGTAGCGCTTCCCATGTCCTATACATATTAGTGTTTTCACACCACATCCCATTAATCAGCTACTTAACAGAAACTCTAAGGGAAGGGAAAACTCTGAAATGTGCAGGACACAGGGTTGGGAACCTGCACTGTAGATCATCGTGTATAGAACTGATCAGAGGCCTTATTTTTTTAATGCAGCCTTTAGATGAGATCATTATAGTGAGGTTCAGGTTCCAAACTTGTATGTAGGCATTTTGATCAAATTTGATCATATGTGTAGGCTGATGTTTCCTTCGTTGCAAGTTTAATTAGCAGTGTTTTTACTGTTTTAGTCATGGTTTTGAGTATCTTTTGTACTTTACCAAATATCTTTCCTGTGCAGAAATATAGAAATATTTTGCTGAATCAGCTGTAGGCCTTTCTTTTTATTCTTTATTTTTTCTTTTTTATATTCGTCTACCGAAAACACCAACATAAAAAATTTTTCGAAAGAGAATACACCGGTGTACCCCCGCGACAAAAAGTACAATTTTTTTCCCCCCTGACTGATATGGAAAGCTACATAAACATGTTTATAAATTGTGTGTTTGTAGCAGTGAAAGACTTTCTACTATAAACCATTTTCATTCACATACAGTTTTATTTGTAAATCTAAATAATTTTTTTGTACAAATTTTACAAAATGCACAAAATAGTTGGTTTTGAAAGCTTTAGTTGTATATATTGAGTTAAAACGGAGTCACAATATTGAGCATACATCATATTCCTGCATGTTTTCTTTTGCGTTTTCATTCACTCCCACTTTATTACCATGTGAAGGTTTGCGAATCATGAATGCAGGCTGTTGAGACTTGCTGATCGGCTGGGATTTGCTGGCGCTCTCGGTGCTAATCACAGATTGCTCAGCATGTTAAGAGCGTACAGTGGGAATTTGTGGGATTTGATGTATTGCAGTATTTATAACAGGGAATGCTTTAAGCACAATGCTGTCTCCAAGATCGAACTCATATCGTGGCCTTTTTCCAGTCTCATATTCCAGACGCTAGAGGTTTCGGGTGTGTGTTTAAATCCTTCATATACTGTAACCATGTTAAGCCGCTATGCAGAATAATGATTTTTACATGCAGGTCAAAATGAATTTTCACGCAGCACAAAGGATGAATGACGAACCAAAGATCTTCTGTGATACCAGTTAATTAAAATAAAATGAATCATCAAAAATCTCTTTTTTTGAAAGAAATAATATGTGAGCATATGCAATGTTCAAAAGACAATAAACCCTGAGTGCTAGGAGCTGCATGTTGATTCTATCTGCAACAAGACAGAGGAATTACCAACCCCCCATTTGAGTAGCTCTGTGTAGCCTAATTTGCATAAACATGAGTAATTTATGAATAATAAATGCACCCCTATTCGGCGTGATCCATTAATTTGCATATCACCATGCCACTACAGTTATTTTTTCTGTGTGCTGTGCTATCATGAAGCACTAAGAACCTGCCTTTAACAGAATCAAACACAAGGACTGAAAAGGTGAGGATTTAAAGCTATTTTCCTTCTTTGCATCTCTCTTCTTTTTTTTCTCCACTCCTCTTAAATTGTACCATTTGTGACCATTTAAATGTGCAGTGTTGTATTATTCCGGGTAGACGGGTGTGTATGTTTTGCAGGCTTGTCAGTCTGTACAGTGCCTAGGATGCATATGTGTTTCATTGCATAAACATGAACTCATGCTGCATTATTGATGAGATCCCGGCTCAGCTGTATGGATAGCCAAGAAGGTGTCCGGACAGACAGAATGATGGCTTTGGTTTGTTATTTGCCCGTGTGTCACCCTGAGATTCTTCAACGAGGGCGTCAGATGCGTCATTTTGTGGATCCCGGGCGCTTCAGCTGCAGCTCTGTGTTTTAAGCGACCTTTGATGAGTGGCTTCCCCAGCAGGAAACCGTGCTCGGACAGAGCCGGAGCTGATGGATAGCGTTTACCTCCTGCCACCTTATGTGGTCGCTCCTTTCCACATCCACATCCACATCCACGCGAGGTCATTTGCATGATCTATTTGTCATGCAGCTACAGTTTCTCTGGTGTCAGCAAAGCCCGTGTAGATTTGATGTAATAGCAGCTATTGTGGATGTGGATGCTGATTGGGGCCAGAAAGGTCGTGCTGATTGTGGCATGGAGGAGACTACTGACTCTTTTTGATTGGGTGACTTCGGATGTTATGTTTTAATAGAGTGGTGGGTTCGGTATCAAATTGCGTCTGTCATCCTGATCCCTGCTCACTCTCATTGATGTTTAAGCCTTCTTTCATTTCTTTAATGACACGCCATCTTTCCTTGTTATTTAAAGTATTTATGTGAGGCGTAGCAGACCAGGGGTGGAGGCTGAATCGCGAGAACGCAGAAAGCAAAAGCAGCATTACTGTCACTGTGATGAACAGCCGCGCGGATGTGCACAGACACGCCAGGAAAATCAAAGACAAGCATATTGTGACAGTGCTGGATCTGGCGGTGGGCTCTAATCAAATCAACACCGCTATGATAAACTTGTGTAGTCGGGGCGGTGTGTAGGTTTTCTCTCCTTCTTTCTCTCTTTTTCATTTCCCTGTCCTTAGCATAAAAATGTGTTGTGCGGAGGCGGACTGAACGTGCCTCCTTTTATCAGGAGAAATTGACATATCTGGTTTGATGCTGGATCTTCAGATGAACTGATGAGCCGGCGCAGTGTGTGTGTGTGTGTGTGTGTGTGTGAGCGGTGAGCGGTGAGCGGTGAGTGCTGTGCTGTCTGTCTGCATACTCGACCGTGCTTGCAGCATCGTGAGACATCATGGCAGCATCAGCATCAGCCATAGTGCTTGAATGCTTGACTGAGGGAGGTGGATATTTTTATTCTGCCCAGTCCCTGACTGTCATCCGCAGCTTCTCTGAAGTTATCTGCACACTTTCTGATGAGTTCATTTGAGATGTGATGTTTCATAAGGGATTACACTCATCCAGTGCAAAGACGGTACAGACATCCACATGCTTCAAATATAAAACGGATGCCACCTTCTCCTGTTCTCTCCCCATATAAGCCATGATTTCCTTTTAGCCATTCATTTTCTATAACAGCAGCTCTGACAGAAGCACTGGCTATATTTCAAATCACGTTTATACAGGGATTTATATATAGTCGTATAATAAAAGGCTAACAGTTTTGTAAGACGATGTTTATTTAATATTTACAGTACAGAAGGAGTCTGTAACAGCTTTCCACTACAGGAGATTCTTCAGGAGTTTGTGCTTTCTGTGTTTTTTTATTTTTATTTAATTTTTTTTTTTGTAGTAACATGACAAGATTATTCTTCTTAATTACAAGAGAAGGAGGGGTGGGGTGGAGACGAAAGGCCAGTGCGTGAATGACTTTTTGTAGCTGCTGTAATAAGTGATGGATGAACAGTATGACTTCCATTAATAAATGAAAAATTGTAATCAGTGACAATTTGCTGTGGTACAAAAGGAGTAAAACACTTCAGGATTGGAAAATAATCACACCACCTAGTTCTACATTTGTCCGTGACGACACAACCCAAGTCTTTTATACGTTAAATAATTTGTGAATGACGAGCTATTTGGCGATTATTTGGTGAAATGCCCCAATATAAGTTTAAACCCGACAGAAAGGGCATTATTCTAACCATATAATAATAGCATTATGCAGTGTGCTGTTGGCGGTTATTCATGCAATGCATTATTTGGTGAAATTTCCTCAAACTGAATTTGGCCCAGATCCCAGTGTGCACGTTTTGCAGGAACAAAAGCAGCTCCATGCGTGTGCACTTCACCCACTCTTTATGCAAAATTAATGCCTCGGCCCCCACGACGCTGTGATTTAATTTCTCCCTCTCGTTTTCTGTTGCTCGTTGCCATGGTGAAGGAGGAGCAGGGCTGGTTTGACATTAGCGGGGACGAGTGCAGCTCTCCCCATGAATCCCGGTGTCGCTGAATTACACCACCTCATCAAGCCTCCATTCTGCATGCACACGACACCGGTGCCAAGGCTGAAAAGGCGCCAGGCGTCCATAAGACATCATATATTAATGTAGCATATTAAACTGGTAGCCACTAGCAGGGGATGGAGGATGGATCATTTGCAAACATTTCATCATTAGGCACAAACATGCATGGAAGTGTAATCAAAATGCGTGTGATATTTTATTATAAAGTTTCTTTCGGCAGTCCAAATAAATACGTGTCGTGTTCGGACATTTAGGTCACTTCAGTATTTTTTCTTCTTGCAAAAGGAGTGTTTTTGCCACAGACTGCCATTGGCTTTTCACCGCAATAAAGCAGATTGCACAATATTGTCACACACACTCCTCCAGCAATGACCCTGTTCCTATCATAGCATACTGACCACGATGTGTGTTTGTTTTACTCCACTTTCTCTGCCAGTGCATGAATTCAGGTGTAAGAGAGGGTATATCTCAGGCTGGCATTAGGCATACTACGGGCATGCACACACATATCTCCTTACTGCACACACTCTCCTGCCCCCGCTTCCTTCATAATTGCGCTTTGTGTCTGCCTCCCTTCATTCTCAGACGTTCTCATTTGCATCCTGCGTTGGCACAGTCTCCAGCTGCACCAAGCATGGCTTAAATGAGAAACACAGACCCACTTTACGTGACTCGCATTTTAAACACACCACTTACCAGCAGCTCCTGTGTCAGCTCTCCATACACACACACACACACACACACACACACACACACACTGTTCACACACTGTTCAACAAAATTAAACAACTGCCCATGCTGCATGACTTTGCTTAGCCTCTGTTCCATTCCAAATGATAAGTGAAATAGCTTAGGGCTGGGATGCTATAATAGTATGGTAATAACAATGTAGTGTAATGAAAGCAGAAATAATGTTAATGTAATACAGCACCAGTGTGCAAAAGAGTCGCAAACCGTATTCTTGAACAAGGCCACAGAAGAACCATTTCAGAGGTTGCAGGGGCTCAAAGACTTAAGATTATTTCCCAGAATAAACATAATATTTCCACTGATTTCCATCTAGTTACTGGATATTGCAAAAAAAAAAAAAAGAAGAAGAAATTATGATCATTTATGAGACGTAGTTATTGCATTCATTGTGTGCGCTGAAAGTTATCTAGGGAACCAAAAAATGGTTTTAAGGACCGCTCCTGATAGGATGAATGCAGGTAAGCTGGGAGATCAGATAAACTTAACAAAATTTACTTTCTGGCCTGAAATGACAGACAAAAGGCCTGTAAATAAGCACTTGCAGTGGAACTGCTTAAAATAACGACTTAATTCATGCTGCATCATGTAAGTGAGTGTGTGAGTGTGTGTGCATCAAACACGAAGCTGACCCCACAAATCGTGAACTAGTAATAATTACAAGAGGGAGTCATATGAAAAACTTTATTATTTTATTATTATTTTACATTGTTTATGGTGAATAGGTGTCCCAAAAGTCAGATCATTTTAGACATTTATACAGGATATTCAATATCCAATTTATTCAATCCAAGTGTCCCAATTCCCTAAAACGAAAACCAAAAACAACTCATTCATGTCACACTTTGAATGTATTTATTTGTCTTACCCTTGCACATATACTCTGGCTGGGTTTTTAGTGTTATAAATTGTCATGAGTAATATACATCATATTTATGATATGCAGAAAAATACATAAGATATACTACAGTAACAGAAAATAAGAATAAAGCTAGTTCATGAACAGATGTTTATAATTTAATACGTTTTAAGATGTGAATGATTAAATATGGTTAATTCAGGACAGCATGGTTCAGGTTAACTGGCTCTTACATGTGTTGAGGCGCAGGAGGATAACCATCTGTCCCTTTATAGCTTGCAATGAATCGTACGTCTCCAAAAATTAATCGCCTGTACAATAGACTAAAATATCTTTGGCGTCAGTGTTCTTTTTAATCATGCTAAGCTGTAAGAAATTATTTATAAAATGTTACAGACCTTTTAGTGCTGGTTTTCCCCTTACTGAAATTTGATTTATTGATGCCATCAGTAAGCATTCCACAAATGACGTTTTAAATGTGTAATTGAGGATGAAATAAAGGCCAAAGCCAATGAAATCCCGTGTCTCATATTACCATTAGTAACAGAGTAAGCAATGCTTCATTACAACATGATAGAAACAGTTTTTCACATGTAGATAGTGAAAACCTTGAGCATTAGAAAATTTAGAAATTGAAAATCTGTCCAAATATGTGTATCAGAATTGAACCTACCGTAAGAGGGTAAATAATCATATTACAACAAAACAACACATCCTTTGCTGCAGTAAGGTCTTTAAAATAGGCACTAGATCTTTGCATTATTTACTTATATATCGTTAGCCTCATAGCATAATTGCCCAAGTCATATTTGGTCAAACATGACTTAAGCAATTATGGTATGAGGCTAGCGATATATATAATATAATATATATATAAGAAAACTCTAGGGTTAGGCATACAATAGTTTGATATGACATTTAAGTGTTTAAGATTGAATTTATTTGATGTCTTGAATTTGCATTGCTTAAAGAACTACGCTAAGGTTCACTACTGTGTTTCATCTACATTACCACATTTCACAGTCTCAGCCATCTGATTATCTGTGCTATCAGAAAACCTTGTTAGTGATATCCATATTCTGATATCCCTTCCAATAGCCTCCCGTTTTTTTCCCCAATTGAACAGCAATCAGAGATTGAGTTCTGCCATTCAGAAACTATCTCAGTGTGGCAGGATGGAAGGAACGGGAAAGTGCAGGCATTCATGTGTGAATCCAATCCACCACAGTACACAGCTCCCGCCAAGTCTCCACAATGACCCTTTATATCACTGTAGCATGTCCACCGCTCTGTGCCTCGCCAGCCCCAACTTGAGGAATAGATGCGTGTCCGGCCATGCTGGACTAATGTATGACCTGTCTGCTGGCAGTTCTGAGTTTTTTATCCTGTGTGTGTGCATGTGTGTGTGTGTGTGTGTGTGTGGGCATGTTTATATATCTTGGTGGGGATCAAATATCCCCAAACGGATGGGAATATCTGACAGTTTTGACCTTGTGGGGACATGTGGCTGGTTCCCACGAGGAAAACTGCCTTTTTTTCATTTAAAAAGCTAAAAGAACCAAAAGGTTTGTTTTTAGTTACTGAGGTTAAGGTTAGAAATAGTTTTAAGTGTAGCATAGCATCACAAAGATAGTAAGACAACTCTCTCTCTCTCTCTCTCTCTCTCTCTCTCTCTCTGTGTGTGTGTGTGTGTGTGTGTGTGTGTGTGTGTGATATGGAATAAAGATTACTGTTAGATGATAAACTGAAAAATACTGTGATGGAGGCTTAAATTAGACATTAATGCTTGCAGGGAACTGGCCCATGCATGATCTCTGTGTAATGTGTCTTTGTATATGCGATCAGCAGGGGCTCATAACCATAGATTTTAGCGTTGCAGGGTAACATTAATAACGCTACAGCCTCAAACAAAATTAAGTCGAGAGCCTGTGACACTTGACTTATGCCATAGGCTACATATCTAGTGAATAGTAATTGTGAATTAATAGGTAGCTGAGAGTCGACAACAGAGAGTCTTCAAGTATACAGTGTAGCTGCTCACACTGAGCGGTTTAAGATGTGTTTCTGTTCAGCTGTGTTCAAGGTAACATCATAAACCAGAGTTTACAGGGTTCATCAAAACTTCCAGTGCAACTACATCTCAAAAACCACACAAACTTGCCCAAAACATTCACGCACTGGCAAAGGCAGATGCATCTTCTTTTTCTCGGCATTTGCGTGGGATACAAGGTCACTGTGGTGTACACGCATTTCTGACATACACACATTATACACTCCATTTCATTTCCATTTATGGCAGTTAGCAGATGCCCTTATCCAGAGTAACTTAAAGAGGTGCTTTGTAGTCTCTATCCAAACAAATCCTCATGCTAGGTCAAAAGGTCAGAGACTAAGAGTACCATCAGTCTGATTTGGAATTACCGCTCCAATCTTGTCTCACTTTTGCGTGTTCTGTTCCTTTTGTCACGATTTAATTCACGATCACAACCCTTTCCAATATGTATATCTTACAAGAGAAATTGTCCTGTGCATCATAGATGCAGTCTGCACTTACAATTTGAATTTGTTTGTGGAAATGTATTGGGTTTAATTTAGATGATTTGCTATAAACCAAGACCTTGTGGCCACTGAGTATTTTTAAATTAGCCCAATCTGGTGTGAATTTGGACAACTGTCCTGTCTCCTGCTCTTCCCCCATTGAAATTGTTCAGAGAGCGAGCACGGGGCAGCGTGATTCCTGCCCCCAGTGAACCTCTATTAGTGCTTGCAGTAGCCATTTTTTATCCGCTAGGTGCAATAAAAGCTCTGTGGAGATAAAAGATGCTGTGAGCATGCTGCCATACAACTGTACAGCATCTAGAAAGGGGAGCAAATCACAGCAACATGGGCTTATATCTGCTGACTAGCAACATTTTCTTTAATCGGTAGTTACTCAAAAGAGAAAATTAGTATTTCAGTGGAATTTAAAATTCGGCAGTGTTTGTGATGCCAGTAGTTG
The DNA here is from genome assembly GCA_037577455.1 of Pangasius macronema. Classification (NCBI taxonomy): domain Eukaryota; kingdom Metazoa; phylum Chordata; class Actinopteri; order Siluriformes; family Pangasiidae; genus Pangasius; species Pangasius macronema. Next base: position 8,512,479 of record CM074968.1, on the reverse strand, counting down.
AGTATTTTGGAAGCTTGTGAATGTTGTTCAACACACTGATTAGTGTTATTTCACCCAATTATTTCCATTTCTGTTCCTCTTTTATCCTATCAAGCAGATCGCCCTCTTGTGGTTATAAGGAGAGAATTAGATAGATAGATAGATAGATTCTATCTATCTATCTATCTATCTATCTATCTATCTATCTATTTCCATCCTTCTATTAGTCTCTTTTACTCCAATGCAGCAAAACATTTTTGGTACAAAATTATGATTTTCTTTTCTTTTTTTTTTTTTTTTTTCCAGAAAGAAGAATCTTGATTTTTCTGTTATTATCCAAGTGTAAAATAGTTATGTGCATAACACTTGTCCTTTGTTTTAAATGAATAATTGACTGACTTCTCAAAAAATCTCCTACACTATACATGTGTGACTTGTGTGTAAGAGCTAAACTTAGTTACAGGTTATCTACCGCGGTACTAGATTGACTATAGGAATCAAACATCAGGACTTTCCTGAATTTTCTCTCCTTAGTGGTTCGTATCAGTTAATAATTAGTAACGATTAGTCTTGCACTCTGGGAAAAAAAAATTATAGTTAAAAGTATAATGTTAGCTTGATTAAGGTTTAATCTAATACTGCTAGCTACAGTAGGCCTATTAGCCAAATCAAAATATTAACATATTAACATATACTATCAATTACAAATATTTGAGTTATTATTACATAGTTCGATACACTATTTTGAAATTCTTAATTTTTTACTAAATCCTTATTTTTGTCCAGCTTACTATACGATGTTTTGACAGGTCTCTTTCACAGGTGGCTTCAAATATCACCTATGGCTCCCAAATGCTAGAATTCAGGCTAGTTAGTGAACTTTATTAAAAGGTCATTCGTTGTAAGAAATGTCCCAAAAGCCAGAAATAATAAAAACCTCTTCTAACAAGACCCCTTGCTAGTTATTTCTGACTCTTCATATAGTGTAAGGCAGAGCTTCCTGACCTTTTACAGCTCACAGCCCACACAACTGACAACAAAACCCAGACCCGGGCCCACATTCCCAAACACAATCATTTTAACTCCTGGAGAGAGTTTTCAGTGTGATGCTCTGTACCATTTAATGCTTTTTTGTGCTATGATGCTTTTGGGAAACCTAGCCAAGGTCATTTAGATGAAATTACAGATGTAACATTCGTAATGTATAACAGTGGATACAATGTGGCTTCACAAAGACGCCACATTCGCTACCTTTATAATGCAGCAAAATAATCCAGTAATATCACGCTGAACTTGTTAGCTATTTGTTACATTATGAACGTACTCACATGCTTTTCACTGTAATGGTAATGTTAACATAGCAAATATCAAAGAAAATAAATAGATATGTTTAACACATTAGTGAGTTTAGAATCTGCAGTCAGAATGAATTTAGATTTATTTAGATTTACAAAAAGGTTCGTAAATATATCCATTGATAAAGCCATTAGGGTAAAGTAGAATATTCACAAAACAGCCTATATTTAGCTGTAGCACATATACATACATCAGAAACACTGTGAGTTGTCACAAAGATTGACTTTATTACTATGTGGTTTATTAGGTGACAACTATAATTATTGTAAAATAATTATTCAGACTTTAAGTTATGACATGTGAAGTTAGCTAATAATCCTGAGCTTTTATTATTATGTATTATATTATTTTGCATGTATCGATTAACCCTGCAGAACCACCATTAAAACATCTGGTGTTTCTCAGTACCAGGAATGCAGGAGCATTCTTACAAGCTTCCATTCGTACAAAAATTAATCTTGCAAGAGCATAAGAACAGAGAACACAGTTGTAAGAGACATGCTGTGTGCTTGCCATTACTGCGGAGGTAACTGCTAGCTAACTTAAGCAGAACCTCTTAATGATTCTGACAAAGCTTGCACATTACGTTCGCTTGTTCCCAACATGCCAATGTTTGACATCTCTATTCTCAAATTTCTTTATCAATTGACAGATTTTAGCACATAAATTCATCCATCATCACTATGTTCTCGCAATTAATTATATCAAATGAATGTAATGCTTTTTAAAGCACTGCAGATGATGTTGCTTTAGTGTCCTGTGTTCTCGTGGTTTAGCACCGCTGAGCTCTCTGAGTGTGCTGATTTGTGTACAATGCAAACCATTACGCTAATTAGCGCCTGAAAACCCAGCTAACCTGCTGAACTAACACGAGGTACTTGTGACACTCTCACAGGAATAAGCTTCTTATTGCTATGCTAATGCTCAAAACAAATTCTGATCCATGTGCTTAGCGTCACTGTGCAACGTGTCAGGCTTTTGTTTATTGTTCTACAATGCTATCTTACTACACAATTAGCCTTTTGACTAGCTGCTAAAATCGCCATACAATAGCTCCAGTATGTACACTGGATGTGTTTACTAACGGTTCTTCACTGTGATCTCTGCATATGGACTGGGATTTCTCTTTAGCCGTTAGGTAGAATTTTAGTAACTCTTAAATCAAATATTAGTGTTTGGTATATACATTTTGAAGCCTCTGGCCTTTCTTCTTCTTTTTTTTCTTTTCTTTTTCTTTTTGCTTTTCTTGCTGAAACAAACCAAATTGGTCTCAGCAGGTGAAAGTAAAGAAACGTGAGGCCTTTGATTTCCAGACAAAGGCCCGTCACACCTCTCTGAACATCTCGACTGATTAACACTCCAACGGTGAGAAAAGAAAAGAAATAAAAGCACCATGACACCTCCTTAACATGGCAAATCTTTCACAGAATCAGACTTCAACTGCAGCTGAGGAAGCTTTTAGGGTTTTTTTGTGTGTGTGTATGTGTGAGAATGAGGGAAACCTGAAGGGGGGAAAAAAAAAAGCATTTTTACACCTGTTAATAGAAGAGATTACTTGCAATTAATCCAGGATTTTTATTCAGCCACCACTTCCTATCTGTCTCCGTCTGAAAGATAGATACAACAACTCTGCATAATGCATAAATTATTCAGGGCAAATGTAACGTTTAATCTTCCTTGAATAATCTCGGAGAACAATGAAAAGTGGAAAGACGTTTCCTTGATCATTTAAATTTGCAACGCTTTCTCGTGTCAGTCATGTGCTCGAAAAATGTTTCGTCCAACTAATGTCCTTAGATCCTTATATATAAGAGTACTCTTATTAGCTTCATTAATAAAAATCATAGTAGCAAGGATCAGTATGTTGTATCAGAGTTTGTTGATTGCAATCGGAGTTGTTGTGGATTTGTAATTTGTGTGGAGTAATAAGGCTGTTCATCATCTACTGCTTGTTGGGCAGCAATATTGTTTGAGGGTTTTTATCATTCAAATTGAGGTATTTTCCATTTTTTCCTTCTTCATCCAGTGCTTTCTGAGGGAACCTGATGTCAGATACAGTACAGAGCCATACACTGTATAACTCCTGTTCTGTCATTTGACGAGGCTTCATTATGTGCGCCTGTGATTTCTGTTCTCTTCTCGTCACCCAGGTTCTGCAGGCGTTTTTCTGACAATTGTGCTGTGTGATGCTTTGATTAGTGCAGTTATTCCTTCCGTGTCTGAAACTAGCATCAGTTCACATATACACACAAAAGCTGGTCTGTACATCACAATCTATATTATGGTGTATACTGCTTTTTCAAAGCATACAGTTATACCTAGAAACAAATCATGCTCCATTCATAATAAAGTGTGTTCAATGCGCAAAGCAATTTTAGAATGAACAGATAAAATCTCCTTTAGTTCAAATGTTCAAATTATAGTATTAAATGGCAAAGCAATTTTTTTCCCACCATTTGGTTCAGCCGGTCAGTGTAATACACAGTGCTTGCTGGCTACTTTAAATTCATTTCCTTTTTTAAATAACAAAATAGCAAAAGCAATTGGCCATATTACAGTGACAGTTTCCCCAACAAATAGAATTATCATAAAATATATGAGCATTTATGTACAGTATTTATCACTAGTTCCATTATTTGCATTTGCAGTTAAATGATATATACTATAAATCAGATATACACCAAATAAAAGTACAAATTAAAAATTGTTTTCACGAGTAATAAACAGCCTAAAGAGCCATTGCTCCTCTCTGTTTTTCAGGTTGTTTAAAAAAGAAAGAATCCCTCATTTTTGGCACATCTCATGTGATAAATCGAATGGCTCGTACCAGTAGCTCAACACAGAGGTCGAGAACTTGAACACACACGTGCACAATGCACAATACGCAACCCATCATAGGGTCATCTCAAGGCCACCTTTCACACGCTTCACACTAACATAGCTATACTGGGGAAGCTATCAGTACCCCCGTTGGCCCATCGCACTAAAAATGTGAATGTTGGAGAGCATGAGTGTGTCACAAGATTTCTCCCATGTCCATATGTCTCTAGATATGCTTCAATCAAAATCTCCTTGGCTCTCTGGACACAGATCATTGTATCCTTGTAGGGCTCTATCCAATACTGAGTGAAGCTGAATATGGATAACTGGATTTCCTTAAGTTTATTTGGCTGGGCTGCAGTGACTGATGCCGGGCAGAAAATGGCTCTCGGCCAGGCTAACATTCCCTATGGTCATTAAGCATAATAAATTTACAGACCGTGTGCCAAAGGTTTAGATTGATTTGTGCAGACGTTATGTCCGTGTCCGTATATATGTATAGAGTTCGGATGTCTATGACATATAAATACGAATTTACGTATGACGTATGTTAGTTCATGAATTGACCAGACACGCAGGATCATATTCTTGTTTTTGTTCTTCTGTCAGAACTAAATTTGACATCACACTACAGGAATACAGGCACAGAAAGAAATAACCTATTTGTATAAGAGCATCACCACTGATTAAACATGGGCGCTAAAATTAGTAAAGAATAACAAGCCTGACCACAAGGAGGCCCTCTGCCTCAATCTGAGGCGCCGAGCCTGTCTAGTTCTGTGTCGCGAAAGAATTGCATGGTCTTTACTGTAGCACGTGCGTGAGGTGTGCTCAACAATTCTCCTTGAAGTTTAGAGAGACGTCAGTAAAGACAGAGCCCTCTGAAGTAGGCAACCTTGCCGTCATGTGACAGACAGGGGAACGAACGCACCATTCTCCGAGCCCTGTTTGAAACCTCTCTCATTAACGACAAACCTCTCAGCTCAGCCTTAACGAATCCTCAGACTGGTCGACTTCCAGTGTAAAGAAAGAAAGGGGAAGGGGTTGGGATACAGGTTTTCTTTCAAAGAAAGAAACCTTGATATTAACGAAACAGGCCAATATTGGTTTTAAGGAAGAGAGCAAAGGAGCTGGGAAAAATAGAAATATAAGATCTAGAAGAAGAAGAATCGAAGACATTTTTTTTTAAATTTCAAAGCCGATTAAATATTAAGAAGTCACAGATGCCAAAGGTGTAACGGGTTCTGATAAACATAACGCAGACGAAGTAGGAAGGATGGACATGTCGTCCAACCTTTGTTGTCCTCTGTATGGAAGTAAACCTGCTAAGACCCCCCACTTGCTTCTTAATCTGGTCTTAATCACTAGGAGGAAATCTAGTCCCACCTTTAGGTGCTTGGCAGTAGAAGTAGGTAGTAGGGATTATCAAAAAACCCTTTCATGTTGAGAGGATGACCTTTCTGACCTTCTCTCAGTGCCAAGAGGAATCAGCCAGAGCTTACTGTGGCTCCAGAGCAGGCGCCCTCAGCCCATAACCGCACATCGGGAGGAGGCGGTCGACTGCCACTAGGTGAGAGGAGAGGTCGCAGAGGTCACGAAGCCTTGCTGTCAGGGATAAAAGTGCAGTGCAATCGCCTGTCAATCTCTCCATCTGATCAAAGTATGGAGAAGAGTCTCCCTCTGTGTGAGATATGCTCATGAATATACCCACAGCGCAAACCGGCTCCTCTCGAGTCACCTTTCAGCTGCTCAGAACATAATTCCGTATCAGCCGTGCTAATGAGAAATGCAGAATTACCCTTCAGTGTCTATGAGGCAAATGCGTGTTGATGTGAAAAGTGAAAAATGTGTAAGTACATCACATCTCACGATTTCACTCCGTTGATGACTCACTTGACCAAAATAAGTAGTAAATAAGTGGATATCAATGATAGATTTTTTTCTCTCAGTCTATAATATACACCAGAATGTTATTTATAGCATTCAAAAATGTGTATAAATTGAAATATATCTCATTTCTTTTCACACACCTTTTACTTTATTTTACAATTGTTAAATGCATCATATTTCCATGAAATGACATCACACTGTTAATTATTGTCATCTTTTGGGCACACTTCTGCTTTCAATAAATCATACCCACATTTTAAAAACCTTTTTTGGTTAAAATTATAAGCGTAATTTGTCTTAGATTTTAATAAAGAATGAAATACAGTTATTGCTAGTGGAGAACACTTAGAATTTTGTGCTTTTAAGTTCTGCTGATCTGCTGGAAATGTATTGTAAATAATGGTAAAATTTTTTAGTGTGAGAAGCCTGCACCGTGGGTGCCGTCCAGCCTCTCTATACCATGTCCTCCTTCTCTAAAAGAATCTGTTTTAATGAAAGCATCATGTCATTATGGATGAGTAGAACTCCACCTCAGTGCACAGGTCTTTAGGGGGCCACTGTGTGGCCCTGTGGCTCCTGGCTTTCGTCTTAATCCTCTGGCTAATAAGTTCATAGCCTGGCCATATGCTCCCGTGCTGTTTCGGAGGGGGGTAGGTGTCGGCCCATGCCACTTACACCGGGCCGGCCCATTTCTCAGGTACCTCCCCCGCCGGCCGGCCCTTTGTTCAGGCGGATCAGTCCACTCCATGCCGTGAATGTGCTGAATTGATTAGCCTGCACCGTATAATTGTCAAGCAAATCCCCCCTCCCTAATCATTTCCCATCCATTTGAAAAGGACAACGTGCATTCTCCTTTTTTCTCCACCTTCTATTCGAACCATACCCTCCCCCACCCCCACCCCCCACCCCCCTTCATGCCTCTTGGTTCTTGGTTTTGCCCCCCCCCACACACACACCCTTTCCATTCCCAAACCCAAGCCACCCCCCTTCATGTTGAAGAGAAAAAAAGGGTAGGGGAGAGACGAATAAAAATAAGAACGGATCCTTCTATCCCGCCGGCACTCTGGCGAAGGATGAAAGCGGCCGGCGGGTGGACGTGTTCTAATCTGCCGCCCTGGAGTGTGAGCGGCGAGTCGACCACAGCTCTTACCTGCCCACTCTGGGGAGAGTGAGGAGGAAGGGAGGGTGCATGGGGGGAGCAAGGGATAAAGAGAGAAAAAGTGAAAGAGAGTTGTGGGAGATTCTGGGGCCCACCGCGGTCGAGGTCAAAGAGGACGTCGAGCCAGGTAAGTTTGTACTCCGGGTCTTCGGTACGAGTCCAGTTTTCAGAAGCATATTTACTAATGCTGCTTACTGACATTGACTGGGTAGTGTTCAATTGACCAAGTATTACAGATAAGGACTGATTTTTTTTTTTCCACCCAATGGTACAATGAGTATTTCCACATTTTAGAGTCATGGTCAGAAATTGTCTATTAGTTTATCCTGAAATTCTATCACATATAAATAGATAGCTTTTTGAAGGCACCTGTTGACTGTATGGCATTGTCTACTACATTTTTACTAGGCAAAAGTCCAACTCCAAATCAGTTCCATTTCAGTAAGAAGTACTGAACGTTTTGGTACAAGAAGAAAAGAAACAACTAGAGAAGGTTTTAGACGGTTTTAGGGATTCATAATGTTTTATTGGGTATGACTTCCGACTCTATAGCAACGTCTGCTAATCCATTGGAACCATGTTTGAAAATGAAGTGACTGCTCTTTCAGTCAATTTCCATCAACAGTCCTCATGACTCAATGTTCATGAAGACCTCATTTCATCTGTTGAGTCTAATGAAGTCTCTTTTGGGAAAATGTTGGAGTTTCAGGGTCATAAGGGTTGTGACCCCAGTGCATCTCCCCAATGACCAAACACGGTCAGGTCCACATGAGGTCAGATGGGTGTTGCTAAGTGGTTTGAACTAACGTGTTAAATCTGGACACAAGCATGACCACAGCTACTCATGTCTTGACCTGGATTATAGCCAGTGCCCATGTTGTCCATGAGCATAAGACCATGGAAGGAATTGAGGAATGAGGATCATATTGACCAACATCTGCCATGAAGCCTTGAGTGACAATTTGGAGGAGTAATATTTTTGAAAAGTGTATTTAGTCAAGAAATTTAGACTTTAATAAAAGATAAGAAGTAATAAGTTCAGTGAGGCGTATATACATTTTTATATAACAGGCCAGTCTTTCAGAATTTGGAAAGGATTTCATTTTTAAGGAAATGACAAACAGCAATATTTCATTTGTCATCCCGCTGTCAAATATATTGCTTCAGTGGAAGTCTTCACAATGTAATCTTTTAATCACAGCTTATCAAACTCAGTATGGCACTGCCTGCATAAAAATACAGCTATTAGTTCACTGATAATAACTGTCTGAGGAAAATGCTTTTTTTTATTACTGCAACTTTTGTCTAAAGTGCCTAACAAGGCAGTACATGGCACTGCAAGAGCCAGTATCAAAGGTCAAGTCAAGTAGTGACCATTAAAATGGTGGATAATAGACCGGTCAAGCATGTCATGACTATTGGGAATTCAGTGTCCTTTCAATTCGTGTGTCTAGAATTGTTATTGTCAGGTATGCCTCCTACCGTCTAGTCCCACATACAACCTGTACCTTATCCAGGAAGGTTAAGTGACCAGGCTTGTTAAAGGAGAGATAACAATCAATAAGATATGCAGGATTCACTGTAGTTTTGACTGATAAAATAAGCTGTAATATCTATATGTTATAGTTAATTTATTGAATAAATATATTTCCCAAAATATCCAAGGCTGCTTCATTGTAGAAATCAACGACTTACTTTGTAAAAGATTTGACCAGTTTAGTAAGCAGAGGATTATTGGATGTTTGCTGAACTGTACTTTGAGAAGACCGGTCCACCTCCAAGGTGTTGGTTGTACCTACACCGGACTAACAGCATTGTTCCATGATGGAAAAAGAATGTGTTTAACTAAGGGCCCTTCATGTTTGGCCATCTTGTGTTGACATAAAATAGTCCCATGGGACAGCTCTGAAAGGTCACTGACCTGCCTTGTCTTGATGACAAGCAGTCGTCTGGTATGTTTTTTCCCACAGTCCTTAGCTCTATTGTCCTATTGATGGAGTCTTTTTCCAGGAAAGACTAGTTTGACGACTAACAGACAAATTATGTGTTGGAGAACCTACAAACATCTGCAGCCACTGGGTGTCATTTGCATACTCGCATGTCAGGGGTGCAGTGCGACATTTACCCTGGAGTGAGAAACCAGAAATTCTCAGTGTGATCCAAATGGAATAACTGAAGATTTTTTTGCAGTTTTATTTGTCTGAATAGAAAAATGGTAGAAACCGGCGAATAGGAGTTCAATATAGGTCAAGTTCAAGTATGAATGATATTAAGTGATATACGAATGAATCATATAGTGCTAATAAATTGAGTGAAGCATCGGGGAAATCTGATTCCGCTCACCAGTTTTAGTCTGTATTCTGTCCTTTTTGTGGTGCTCAGATATCAGAGGATACTGCACATTTAGGTACAGAAGAGCCAGTTATGGGATGTTTATAGTGGGCTGCAAGTGGCCCAGAAGTAAGCAACCACATTTAAATTTTTATCGCTCTTTTTTATGGCATTTTATTGGTCAAAATGGCCCAAATGCCACCACTGCTTCTGTGGCATTTGAACAGTAAGTGGTCGAGCTGTAAGTTCTGCTCTGAGACGTCTGTAGCTGTGTTCTGGCAGTCGGATTCAAATGGGTTCACTGCCGTCATTCATTGGTGGTATGTTGGCCAGACTGAGCAATTTTTTTGTCATCAGGGTGGCTACTACATTCAGCAAGATAATTAAATATGAACACGCATTAAATATGAACACGGTTCAGGCTATGTGGCCTGGTAAATGAAATTGGTGGTGGTGTGGCGATAGTTAATTGTAATTATTCTTTTTATATAATTATCAAAGATTGAGTGACTCAACTTGTGACTGAACCCGAACCTTTTTACTGTTATTGTACGTGATATTTACAAAAAGTGAAAACTATGGGTACTGACTGTATTCACTATCCTGTGAAACGTTTTGAATTGCACCGTGGTAGATAAGAGAATAGATCAAATAAGTAAATAAAGAAGTATTTTTTGGGAATATTACACTGAAGTGTGCTTTTTGGTCTCCCCATTACAGCACTACTGCATACTCTTCTCTACTCCACCAGTCAGTGTTTGCTTGATATGCACAATGTGTAGCCAAGATTATGGAGCTATTTATGTTGCCTCCTCTGAGAACTTCTCTGAGAACGTGCTACTTACAGAAGTATTAATCAGCTCTAAATCCCAGAATAGCTCCAGGCAGAACTGGGAGTGGCCAAGCTGACCAGGTCATTTTCCAGATTGCTGCCCTCCTAAAGGCCTAAAGGGGCTGAGGCCCTGATTTTATCTGCTAAGACCATGTATTTGGTGTCGTGCACAGATGCTCACATAGGTGTCTGACTTCATATTTGCATCTGATGTGAGTGTGTACACTAGGGGGCATTGTCACATATACCAAACCAGTATTTAGAGGAAACCAAAAACAAACCAAAAAAAAAATATAAAAAAAACAGTCTCGGAGCCAAAAGGAAGATTTTATGTTTTAATGTAGGGGGAAAAAATAGAAGAATAAAATCAAAACAAAACAAAACAAAAACTGAGTTGCTATGGTTTACATCACCTACACTATGTCTTTACTAGGAATCCCTTAGAGGAAAAAAGCAAATACACTGTGTGTGTGATCCTGCAAGTTGATTAATTTGGCCATTATAATATCAACAAGCTACAAGCAATATAAAGCCTCACACATTGTATTTGCATATACCACAATATCATGTTTGTAGCTTTCTGTAATACGATATATCACTGTGTGATGCAAATATGATATATACACGGTCACGCTGTTAATTTCTAGCTGTCCAGGTACAAGAGGTACAAGAGTTTTATCACATATCATTTTATCACCACCCTAAGAAACTAACAGGTGAATGTGTTTAAACTGATATTGTTAGAAAGCATTTTCTTCAGCTTCTGTTGCAAGC